>CM035414.1:65387716-65875216 GCA_020310875.1 Ceratopteris richardii | reverse complement strand
CTGCCTAACGTGACCAACATCTTGTCCACACCAGAGTATGCTCATCAATTTTAGTGGGATTTTGGGACTCTGACCAGAGGGGTGTTGACTATAGCCTAAATGAAGCAGTGATCTTCTCTCATAGCAAGTGTTGGAGTTTGAGTTTTGTAGAAGCACACAAACAACATAATGAAGAAGAAGTAGCTTGGAGCATAACACAACACTGAATGTATTATCGATAGAATACACTTCTTCATGCAAATCACCATTCAAAAATGTTTTCTTAATGTCCAACTCATGTACATTCCAACCATGATGAGCTGCAAGTGCATAGATGCTATGAACAATAGTCATTCGGCATGTAGGTGCAAAGGTCTCATCAAAATCAATGCCTCTTTCCTACGCATAATCCTTTGCAACAATCCTAACCTTATGCATGTCAACTATTCCATCAGGCTTATGCTTGAGCTTGTATAGCCACTTTGTGCCAATGGCCTTCTTGCCAGGAGGCAATTCACATAAAGACCAGGTATGAGTTTTCATGATAGCATCATATTGTGATTGCATAGAAGCCATCCAATTTTTAGAATTTTGTGCTTCATCAAACGAACCAAGCTCATTCTCTTCACAGAGACTAGAGGCAGCCACAAACAAGAATCTACAGAATATCACCATCTTCGATGCCATTTGCATTAGCTTTAGTACCCGTATTTGTAGGTGTAATAGGATGTTTTTCAACATCCTACACAATATTCCACAGTCCTTTGGCAAGCAATACATGACGCATCATATAAGCCCACAATGGGTAATTTGTACCATCCAACTTATCATCAATAGCCAACATACGGAATACATCACTGCTTTCAACCATGGCCACTGACTAAAATACCTTGATACAAAAAATTGAAATATAACTACCCTGACAAGTTCCGTTAAACCTGTAGCAGACTTCGAGATGCATATATTGGCGAACCAAAACTTGTATATGTCTTTGGTACCAAAAGACAAAATTGCCTGCATAAGCACTATGATAGTGTGTTTGGAGGCCAAAACGAGCTCAGATTGTGATTTTGCCACCACACAGTGAAGCTATTTTGATCTCCTAATCACCTTGAGTATGCATACCAAATTTCATGCAATTCTGAGAATATGACTAGAGGGATGTCAACAACACCCTAGATGAAGCGGTGTCAGGATGAAATCCCTCAGGGAAGTGTGCATTGATTTTTTTTTCAAAGTTCATTGTTTTTTTTGTTGTGGTTTGATGATTTGACTAAGAAAAGGGTATAATATGTGCGTGTTTTGGCTGATTTGATTGATTGTGAGATGTGAAACCGTGTCAATTATGTACATTAGACTTGTGTATGTAAATAGCTAACTTTTGTCCCATAGACCCCTAGGTTTGACCCTTGAAACCCCTGAAAACCTAAGTTTTACCCCACAAAAATCGAACCTAGGCCCTTAGAAACCCTTGGAGTTTAGGCCATAATTGTAAATAAACCCTCAATCTGACATGTTTGACTTAATTATGGGTAAAATCCTGATTGCCCCAATCAAAAACCCTAACTTGGACCCTTAGAATTGGCATTTAGCCTAGGTCAAACCCTTAAAAAAATAATTAATTTATGAACATCCAGTGTGAAACCAAAAACCTTAATTCAGGAAAAATAAAAAAGACCATCCAAAAATAGAAAGTTTGAGAGGAGGTTAGAAGAATCTAGAAGGAGGTCCTAGGGGGACCTATAAATAGGTGTCCAAGTCTCATTTGTTCCTCCCCGTGGATCCTCCTTGTGGACGTTTCCTCCAGGTATGCTTCTTATCCATTTCTGTTCATTCATCTTCTTGCTCATACATTACGGTAATGCATGATGGAGAGAGAGAGAGTCCATGCCTTGTCATGAGTCACAATCAGGACCTCTTATTAGGATTCACCATCACGTTTCAAAGCGAACAAAATTTTATCATTAATCATATTATATATGACTTGAGAGGTCCACACAGATGTACAGTGAAGGTGAAGGGTGAAGACCTTTGTTCCTCATGGAGTGTCTCTAAATTCTCTCGACCACATCGGACAGTGTATGGACAGGAGAGTTTGGATGAGTTGTAGGCACTCATAGAGCACAGATTTGATGCCATAAAAAAATGAAGAATGCTCATGACATCCTCACCTTGATGTGTCTACATTGGTATTTCCTAAGACAGCGAGAGATTTGTGGGACATGGAACTCACTCCGTGGTGCAGAGAGAGAGGTTGGATTTGCACCTGCTGCAAAAATGTGCATGGCCTGCCGCTCACATGCGGGGAGGAGAGAGAGAGAGAGAGAGAGAGAGAGAGAGATTTCGGTAGTTGGCAGTGCAAAATCCCGACGGAGAGAGAGAGAGAGAAGTGTGGCTACAGAACGTGCAGAAGAGAGAGATGGTGGCCGTCTGTTGCGCATGAGAGGAGAGAGAGAAATTGAGTCTCGCGGGCACTGTCAACGGCAGACACTACAGAGAGAGAGAGAGAGAGATTGACGGGTTGATGCTTGTGCGCTGCAGAAGTTCGCACGGACAGAGAGAGAGAGAGAGAGGAATTCGGCTACTGTTGTGTCGCCATGCAAAGAGAGAGAGAGAGATGCGGAATGCAGCAGCTCACCAACAGAGAGAAACACAGAAGGAAGATCAGGCAATAGTGTCGGTGCAAAGAAATGGGGAGAGAGAGAGAGAAGAATAATTCGATGGTTGCTACAGAAATGGATGCATGCGAAGAAGTGGAAGTCACTGACGTGGAGAGAGAGAGAGAGAGAGCGATACAACAGTGATGCAGAATCTTGGCGGGGAGAGAGAGAGAGAGAGAGAATTGTGGAAGCAGAACGTGCAAAGAGAGAGAGAGATGGTGGTTGTCTATTGTGCATCATAGGAGAGAGAGAGAAATTGAGTCTCTCGGGCACTATCGATGGTAGACACTCCAGCGAGAGAGAGAGAGAGAGAGAGAGAGAGAGAGAGAGAGAGAGATTCACGGGTTGATGCTTGCGCACTGCAGAAGTTCATGGAGAGAGAGAGAGAGAGAGAGAGGAATTTGGCTGCTACTATGTCGCCATAGAGAGAGAGGGGCATAATCTAAGGTGGCAGAGAAAAATGAAGCCAAGGTTGTTGGTGCAAGTGGCAAGCCTACACTTGGCTAGGCATGAGAAGACTTCATGTAAAATTGATTAAAGACCCATGACAACCATTGCTATGGATTCTTTATCTTTTACCACTTGTGAAAGTCAAATTGACTTGAAAGAATATTTGTAAGAGCCACAAAACTCATGGAGTTAGATGCATTGAAAAGTTATGAGTTTCTTAGAGAGAATATCGCTTAGATTAGTGGATCACTTTTAGTGAAGCCAAAAATTGAATTCAAATTCAAATTTTTAATGAAGCATCTATAAAAGATTAATGTAAAATCTCACGGATAGATCACTCTATTTCTGAGCCTTTAGTTGATCACATTGAAGAGAGTGTGTGGCTCACTTCATAGCTTACACTACTCACTATCATTGGGCATTGATTATCATGCCAATGATCATGTATAACATTGTTTTATAATACAATAGATCATTTCTTATATTTGTTGATCTCTCTATCATAGTCACTCAGAACAGTCATTTTGTATTAAGGCCTATTCAAGAAATTGGGGAATTATTCAAGTCCCATTTATATCATTTACTATGTTAACTTCTTAAGTTTGAGCCCTACCTTGATACCCTATTTATCATAAAATTATCCTTACTATTAAACTATCAATTTATTATACTCCAATCAAGAGATAATATCATGTTGTAGTGTGTGAATGAGTCAAAAACTAAAACATTGGGACACAAAGAATTGTCTCAAAATCCTGTGTAATTCCCATTTCTCCTGAATAGGCCTTTATTGCTCATATCTCAGTCATTACTCCACCATTTTCAATGTTCTATGGCTTATTGGAATAAGCTCTAAGTCCTCTACTTTCTAAAAAATGTTGAAGACATGCCATTTAGTTGATTGGGAGAAAAACGTGTCGAAGTGGTCACTGATCATTCTCTACAGAGGTCCTAAAATTTGGGGGTAATGCTACACTTGATAAATTGATTGCTCTGAGTATAGTCAATCGTTTGAAGTGATTCCACTTGGAATCATTATCTCTTTAAGCTAATTAAATATCTCCAAAATGAATTTTTCTAATTCCTACTATGTTGGGAGCATTAAGCATAGCAAGCAATAGGTGTATGAACCAAAATAGAAGGTTTTTCATGGATTGTGAATGTGGAAGTAGATTGTTTTGAATGAATCGTTACTTACATCATTTCCAAAGTACATAGGCATTTATTTAGTGTCATTGGAAAGCTAAGAGGATCTACAACTCAACTCTGAAGTGAAAGAGGGCTGGTACACAGCATGGATTAGCAGTACCAACTCATTTTCTAGAGCGTCCATCCATCTTTCCCAACAATGGTATCAGAGCAAAGCTAAGGTAAAATGGGAGGTGGTTTTCCATCTTTCATTGATAAATTGGATAGGAACAACTACCAAGCATGGTCCTTGAGGAGGATGAAGACATACTTGCAAGGAAGGACTCTCTATGGATACACCTCAGGAGATGAGGAGATGCCCATTTTCAGAACCAAAGGACAGGAGCATGAAAGACTTAATTCATGGTGTGCCAAAGATGCATTAGCAAGGTCATACTTACTTAAGTCAATCTCTGATTTTCTTCTTCCACACATTAGGAACTGTAAGACATCCCAAGAGACTTGGGAAACATTGTCTTCATATTTTTCTTCCAACACAAGGCTAGGAAGAACCAATTGTGGATTGAGTTTACCACTCAAAGAAAGCAACCCAAGCAAGGCATCTCATAGTATGTGACCAAAGCCAAGGATGTGGCTGACCAATTGGCAAGCATAGGAGAGGAGATTGAAGAGGAGAAAATTGTGAGACAAGTGATCAATGGTATTAAGGCAGATGACAAATTACAGATTGTGGAAAAGGGTTTGCAGGTCAAGTTCAACAAATATGGAGCATTTGTGGACGATCACCAAGATGGATTAAAGAGAATTGCCAAAGGAGAAAAGATAGGTAGATTATTTACTTTTGAACTTGAAGATACAAGGAATATTGCACTTTATAGCTACAAAGATCAAACATTATCAAAGCTTGAAATTTGGCATTAGAGATTAGGGCATATTGGTGAGAGAATCTTAAAGAAAATATGTAGAGATCAATGTGTGCTTGGGATACCTAATGTATCCAAGCAAGACATGATCTATAAATGTGGTGCTTGTCACTTTGGAAAATCTCACAAGTTACCCTTCTCAAAGAAAGTCCACATGCATGAGGACTACTTGGAGCTTGTCCATACAGATGTATGGGGACCTAGTAAGGATCCCTCAATTTCTAGATCAAGGTATTATGTATCTTTCATTGATGATTTCAGTAGGTGGACTATCTTATATATTTTATGAAGTACAAAGATGAACTATTTAGTTGCTTTAAGAAGTATCTTGCACTTGTGGAAAACCAGACAGAAAGAAGCCTAAAGAGACTAAGGTCAGATGGAGGAGGTAAGTATTTCTCAAATGAGTTTGATGCATTCTTGCAGGATAGAGGAATCAAAAGAGAAATTTCAACAAGTTATACCCCTGAGCAAAATGGGGATGCAAAGAGGAGAAATAGATTAATTGTTGAAACAGCTAGGTCAATGCCAAATGCGAAAAAAATACCTAATTATTTGTGGGCAAAAAGTGTATCTACTGTCACTTATCTTATTAATAGGTTGCCATGATAATCTCTTGATGGGCTAACCCCATATGAAGCATGGCATGGTAGAATACCTTCACTTGATCATTGCAGGATCTTCATAGGGTATGACTTGAATCAAAAAGGATACAAGTTTTACAATCCTTCCAACAAAGGATTTATGGTCAGTAGAGATGTTGTCTTTGATGAGAATGCTTCTTGGTTTGAAAGTGAATGCATGAAAGTAAAGTTGCATTATGACTTGGAAGAGGAGTTTCCAAGTATCACCAAGGAGGAGCCAACCCAGATTGAAGACATCAAATCAGACAATGAGGACATCATCAACCTAGAAGAATTCAAGGCATGGAAATCCAAAGGCAAAATCAAGATGAAGAAGTTGGAGGATATACCTGAATCATCCAACCAAGCAATCAAAAGATCACAAAGGGAGAGCAAGAAGCCAATCAGATATGGGTATGACACTTCTTTAGTTACTAAGCATTCTATTTATCTTGCAAAAGATTGGTCACTTGAAGAGCCATCATCATATGAAGAGGACAAGACCAAGAAAAAATGGAAGGAAACTATGGATGAAGAAATTGAAGCACTCAATGAGAATAATACTTGGGAGCTAGTGCCAAAGGAGTCTATGAAGGTAATTGGTTCTAGATGGATCTACAAGATCAAGAGAAATTCTGATGGATCAATAAGTAGGTACAAGGCTAGACTTGTGGCTAAGGGTTTTGCACAAACCCAAGGGGTTGATTATGAAGAAAAAATGCCAACCATCAGGGTATTGGTAAGTGTGGATGCATCAAAGAATTGGAACATGTACCAATTGGATGTAAAAAATGCATTTATAAATGGCTGGAATTTAGAGGAGGTGTATATGTCTCAACCTCTTGGATATGAGGACCCGAGCAAAGTAAATCATGTGTGTAAATTGAACAAAGATCTATATGGATTGAAGCAAGCACCTAGGGCATGGAACCATAGGTTGACTACATACCTTCAGGATGAAGGATTCATCATGAGTAGAGCAGATACTTCTCTGTTTGTTAAGATAAGTAATTAAGAGGTGGTATACCTATGTGTGTATGTTGATGATATCATACTTACAGGTAATGATGCTAATGGCATCAAGCAGATCAAGAATCAAATGATGTAGGAGTTCAAAATTAGTGATTTAGGGTCACTAAAATATTTTCTTGGACTTGAGTTAGTCTATACAAACTCTGGAATTTACAGTACTCAAAGAAAGTATGTACAGGACATGTTGAAGAAGTTTCATTTGCAGGATACCAAGGTAGCAAGCACTTCTATGGAGGTAAACCAAAAATTAAGTGCTCATGAAGGCGATGTGCTTGAAAATATTGTAGGATACCAAATCATAGTGTAAAATTGATTAAAGACCCATGAGAACCATTGCTATGGATTCTTTATCTTTTACCACTTGTAAAAGTCAAATTGACTTGAAGAAATATTTGTAAGAGCCACAAGACTCGTGGAGTTAGATGGATTGAAAAGTTACGAGTTTTTTAGATAGAATATCTCCTAGATTAGTGGATCACTTTTAGTGAAAGCCAAAAATTGAATTCAAATTCAAATTTTGAATGAAGCATCTATAAAAGATGAATGTAAAATCTTGCAGATAGATCACTCCATTTCTGAGCCTTTAGTTGATCACATTGAAGAGAGTGTGTGGCTCATTTCATAGCCTACACTACTCATTATCATTGGGCATTGATTATCATGCCAATGATCATGCACAACATTGTTTTATAATACAATAGATCATTTCTTATATTTGTTGGTCTCTCTATCATAGTCACTTAGAACAGTCATTTTGTATTGCTCATATCTCAATCATTACTCCACCATGTTCAATGTTCTATGGCTTGTTGGAATCAACTTTAAGTCCTCTACATGCTGACAAATGTTGAAGAACACATCGAAGTGGTCACTAGTCATTCTCTGTAGAGGTCCTAAAACTCCAGGGTAATGCTACACTTGCTAAATTGATTGCTCTATGTATAGTCAATCATTTTAAGTGATTCCACTTGGAATCATTAGCTCTTTAAGCTAATTTAATATATCCAGAAGGAATGTTTCTAACTCCTACTATGCTAGGAGCACTGAGCTTAGCAAGCAGCAGGTGTGTGAACCAAAATAGAAGGTTTTTCATGGATTGTGAATGTCAAAGTAGTTTGTTTTGAATGAATCATTACGTACATCATTTCCAAAGTACATAGGCACTTATTTAGTGTCATTGGAAAGCTAAGAGGGCCTACATCTCAACTCTGAAGTGAAAGAGGGTTGGTATAGAGCAGGGATTAGCAGTACCAACTCATTTTCTAGAGTGTCCATCCATCTTTCCCAACAAAGGTGTACATAGGATTTTGGAAGGGAAAGAGAGAGAGAGAGAGAGAGAGAGAGAGAGAGAGAGAGATTGCATAGGACAATGTGTAGAAATTCACTTGAACAGAGAGAGAGAGTGTGTTGGCAGTATACGAGAAGAGGCAAGTACAAGCATACAAGCAGATCTAGCACTAAGGCAACCCTTTATTTTTTTCAAAACCATTACACCATTTAAAAGTGATTCTCATCACTAAAAACCCCTGTAAATACCATTTTCACCTTTTTGTAGCTCCATTTTGTACAAGCCGAGGAGTCCTCGAGCTTGAGGAGCCTTAGAAGTATTTGCCTGCCAATTTTCATAATTTTTAGATCTCGTTGGAGCCCTCAAATAAGCCCTGGAACCTAATTTTTAACTAGGCTGGACACTAGGTCTGGACAGGGCCAAAGCTAGTCAAAAACTATAAATAGAGCTAGAGAGCTCATTTTTGGGCTAGCTTCTTGTAGTTTGAGCTTGTATGAGAACTTGGTTGCAATAGAAGTGATTCCATTGTCTTACTCTCTTTGTTCTTGCCGTGTGTGCGCGTGTGTGTGTATGTGTGTGCATGCTTGTGTGCTTCTCACTCACGCACTTGTGCTTCCACTTGCTCGTGGTCTTCATACCATCCTCACGTCTCCCCGGATTGACATTAAAGGAGGTGCTACTCATCACTGAGCTACACCAAATTTTGGCACCGTTGCCGGGGATCGAGCTTTGAGGACGAGCGTGTGATGGTAAGACGTAGAGAGGACGCGTTGGAATGGTAAGTAGTTGGTAAATTTCTGATTTTTCTCCATCTCCATCTCCATCTTCACCTCCTTCTCCATCTCCACCTCCACCTCCGTCTCCACTACATATTCCCTCTTCCTTATCATTCCCTCATTTGTTGTGTGCAAGTTTGAGAGAGAGCGAGCGTGTGTGTTCTTGTTTTGTGTGTTTTTTGCATGTTTCTTGCAGGTGGCAGCTCCATCATCATCTCCAGCAAGCTCAGCAGGGAAGAATTCGTGAACGTGCGGAGAATTCCTATTCCAGATCCACCAAATGGCCTAACCGAAAGAGTAAAGGGGCATTCTAACTGGTTCAATGAGATGCTAGGAGATTTGGGGGACGCGGATCATATCTGGGAGTCCAAGATGGAATGTGGAGGAGTGTGGTGGACCTTCCAGTTCTTCTCACGAGAATTTGAAGCCTTGCAAAATGCAGCTCCACTTCAAGATATCTGGCAAAAAGCAGGATTACAAACTTATTTCAGTGCAGCTCTGCCTAAACCCGATTTCCTCAGGTGCTAGTACCTAATTGCCACGCTGAAGCCGACAGGGGATAAAGATCATTCAGGCACATTCTGGGTGCCCTCCTTGTCAAATCTGGAGGAAATGAGGAAGTTTGAATTGAATGTTACTTTAATCAGGGAAGCACTTCAGATGTATGGCACGCATGTACCTTCTGACCGCGACCCCTTGATACCTGAGTCGATGAAAAGTAATAGAATCAAGAAGCTAAAAGAAATGTGCGCCCTCACCCCCAACATCGCCATACCTTTGCGGATGTGCCTCCAACATTTCGCATTCCCAGCTCAGGACCGTTTCACCCAACCTCACAAGAAAATATGGTATGGGCTATATCTAGTAGAGACTGGAAGCTTACCCATTAAGATGCCTGTATGGATCTTGGACCAAGTGTATGAGGCAGGCAAGCGGGGAGTGAGGAAGCCTACTCTACATGGTTGTTGTGCGCTGACAAGAATTATCTACAGATGTCTTGCATATGATGTGCCAGTTGCCAGAGCCCTAAAGTATGCACAACTGGAGTTGTTCAAAGGGCGGAAGTCAGGGAGCCAGCCTGCAAAAAGAATGCGTGGATCACTCTCCCAGGTCATGATCCCTCAAGAGGTCACGACTGAAGCTTCTCCCAGACCAGAAGCTCAGGTCACACCTTTCACGATCCACCTTCAAGGAGCTCAAGCTGGGGAGGCGGTACAACCCGCTCCATCCGCCCCCCCACTACCTACCGATGTAGAGTTTGCATCTATGGCCACCTTCACAGAGGATCCAAACTTCGATTTTGAAAGATTCCTGCAGACGGTCCCCCTATCAGACAGTGAAGATTCCCCTGACAATGCTGATCTGGGAGCATCCGTCCAAAGAGAACAGCCACGGGGCAAGACAAGCAGAGTACATGGGGAAGAAGTGGCACAACATCCTCATGACCCAAACACACAAATTCAGGAAGGTGCACAAAGAAATGACCCAGAAGACAGTGAAGAGGAGGCCCCTGCCTACACAGCACAACTCAGACGGCTGTACAAGACAATCAAGCAAGTACATAGAAGACATAAGATGACAGAAGAGGCGAATAGAGCTCTAGTGAACCAGATGCTTCAAACCGAGAATGTCGACTCACACTTTGTGGAATCATTGAATCTATTGGCAGAGACATGTGGGATAGGGGAAGCATTGAGGACAATGGTCTATCAGGAAAACCCTATCTATGATCAACGAAGGATTGATACACGGCCACGACGAGGGAAAATGATTCAAATGGAAGTCTCTACTGCCTTGCCTACTATAATTTCAGAGGATGTTCACATGACGAGCCCAAGTCCCACTGACGAACAGGATGTAATTACACGGGTACCATCTCCACCGCCACCTTCCATTCAACCCTCAGAACCCTTCTCCACTAGCCCTTCTGAACAACCGATATCCACCCATCATGAAACCATTGTACACACCTCCGTTTTTACATCCTTCCCTTTACCCACATCCAGCACTTCCACCCAAATTTTTGAACCTCACACCGGTCATCCGGCCACCGATCAAACCATAATAGGTCACCCTTCCTATCTCCCTGCCCTTGGACAACCACCTGCCACTAGCCAGACCTCATCCCATCCTTTTCCATTCACCCACACCCAAACCCTATCCACCACTTCCCTAGTAACCGCCTCATGCTCAACCCAAGTCACACAACCGTCATTCTGGACAAACCTTGTAAATATACTCCAACAGGTGGATAATTATAATAAAAAGTCCCTTTCCCAACCCCACTCCCCCACATTCACTGCCACCACTATCACACCACCCACCATCCCTGTATTCACAGTTCACGAATCACACACTCTCACGTCCGATCCCATGGACATCTCACCATCCAGAGGATCACCCACCACCACTGTTATTCCAACATCACCACATGTCACTTCACTCACGTCACCACTTCCAAACACTGTAGGCACAACATCCACTTTTCCCTTTCCCATCTCCCGACCCCTTGCATCTTCCACCTTTACCCCTGCACCCCCTTCATTTAGTCATGCACTCAACACCATGCTCGAAGCTGCTGCCCAACTTAAACAGGAATACAGGTTACTAGAAGAAAACAATAAAGAGCTCTGTACTTTGTCATCCCACCTTTAGGCACGTGTCACTGCCATGGAGTTGTCTAATACGGAATTACAACAGGAGGTGACTACCCTCCAACAATATCAGGTGGAGCTCGAGTCCACACATACAGAGAAGAGTAGGGCAACGGAAGACCAACTTAGAGATCAGCTAGCCCGTAACGCTAGACTACAACGAAACATGGCTCTACTCCGACGCCATTTAGCGGCTGCTCAAGAAGAAAACAAAAGACTACAGCAACAAAATCAAGACAACCTCGAAGCAGCTATGGAAAATACTCTAGGGACACCCATCGACCCTGCTAAATTCCAAGCCATCCCCACAGAAAACATACAACAAATATTGGAAGCTTATGCCAATCTCTTGGAAGCACATGATCAGCTTGCTGACCAAGTCAAAGATCTACAGAAAGCCCAAGTGCCTACACAACACCAACGAGAACCTAAAGAGATGGCCAACGCTGCAACCTCACCAGAGCCGGAATTATCAGTAACCAATGAAGTACTTGAGCTACGGCAACAGGTTGCAGAACTAAAAATTAAGTTGTTACAGTATGAACGACCTCCCTCTCCACCTGATCAAACCATAGAAGAAGAAACAGTAGTCATTCCGGTGGAGGAGACATTTGAAGATAATTATGAGCCTCAACCCCTTCCAGGAGGCAGAATTACGGAGGAAGGCCAGGATACATATGAGGAACCCCCGTCAGCATGGATGAAGCAGGTAGAGGAGATGGGTCACACTCACGAAGAGCGTGTTGCAACTCAGATGCTAGCCATGAAAGCCATAGAGGAGACCATACTCAAATCTGAATATTTCTCGAACTTGGCTCCTAGGCGGCTGATAACTAGCTCAGAGTTACAATACAAACCTTATTTTGTATTGTTGGCAGACTACAATGCTGAGATCAAACGCATAACCAACAAGTACCCCTCTTTCGCAACACAATTCGAACCCGAGGACATCCCAGAGGCAGCCAAAAAAGGGGCCATATTCCAGCCCATATGGAGGTAAAAGTTACTGGAGACCTATCCGGAAATGTTACGAACATGGGATCATGCTCCCATGCACCTGAAATATAACCCATGCTTTGGTCCAGTACAAAGAAGAAGATCATGGAAAGCATTTGCCATCAAGGTTCAGAACAACGCAAATTGCAAAGAATGGCTCAATTACCCCGCAATCGCACCCCCAACCGGCTCACCTACAGTATCATACATGATAGCCACCATCAGACATTGGATGCCACGCCTCCACCCCATGCCGGATGTCGCCGCTCAAATGATGCTCAAAATTTTGGACATGATGCAAGTGGTCCTCAAGACCTTTCGAAATGTACGTAACATCCAGCCTTCAATTCTGGGCTTCATCAATGGTAATTATGATTTGCTGTTGGTGATAGTTATATGCGGTTCTGGATTTTATCATGGAATAAGTGTTGTTTATCAGTCTTCTATTGAACAAGGGACTGTTTAAGCCCGAAGCGAACTATTTGCGTGTTAGCATTTTTTGTTAAGTAACCAGGATCGATACAATAGTCTGCATTCACTGTTGATTCCGATCCCAGGAAGGACTCGTATCGGTAATGGTCTGAACGCGAGTGGAAACAATGATAAGTTTGTGACGAGTCGACTGTTGGTAGGAACTTGTTGCTTGAGTTTGGCATACGGTAAGTTTGCATACCTTCGAGTGACACAGTGGAACTAGCATTTCAAGTTCTTTGAATTTTTTGCATCATTCCACCCACTTGAACAGAAAGATTGATTTTGACTGCCTGACTTTGACCATTGACTTTTCACATCAGTTTTGATCATACGAGTGTGCACTTTTCTATTGACTCATGGATTAAGAATCTACTTCTCAAGTTAGCTCATAAGAAGAGGAAAACTAAAATGAACAAAATAATTGAAGAACAGTTTAGGAAATACGAAGAGCAATTTAAGGAAATGGGATTTAACACAAGTGAATCTATAAAATCAAAGTTTGGTATTGTTATGACTAATGCAGATGATTCGATTATTTGTGAATAATTACGGAATTTTTTGATGACCCCTTATTATTCGACCAAATTATTTGGTGCCACATCAGCTTATTCAGACAAGTCCAAATAGTTTTTCACCACAATTCAGAGTTTTTTCGATCTAAGGCACTTTCGATCAAAATTTCCTTTATCAAAAATATTTTCGATCCAAAAGGTTTTCGATCGAAAATATTTTAGATTGAAAAGGGTTTAGATTGAAAAGGATTTAGATTGAAAAGGTTTTAGATTGAAAAGATTTTAGATCGAAAAGGTTTTAGATTGGAAACATTTTAGATTGAAAATGTTTTAGATTGAAAACATTTTAGATCGAAAACTTTTTAGATTAAAAATCTTTTAGAATGAAAATATTTTTTGTTGAAAATATTTTAGATAGAAAAGATTTTACATTGTATTTTTATCATTTAAAATTCTTTGAGATCGAACATGATCAGGTTGATTATTCATTTTTTTTACTTCTAAAACTACAATATATCAAATAATATAATAACACTTGATCATTCGTCATATGATATCATCATGACACTCCACATCATGAGATTTGAATCAGAATCCACATAATATAAATACACATCTTAATTTCTAAATTAAAAACATCATAACATTTGAATTAAAATCCATATAATATCATTGCACATATTAACTTTTGAAGTCCAAATCATCACTATTATATCAATATACATCATAATATTTACATTAATATTCAATCAATATCATCCACATGATAACATTTGAATTAAAATCCATAAACCCTTCCTTCTCACCCGGTCCCAACCTCGACCTCTCTTGATGTTGTAGATAGCCCTGAGGTTCGCATTTCGTCCCCCATTTCTGTTTGGCCCCCTGAATCTAGCCCCATCCTGACTACTGCTCCCACTCCCAAAGTTTCCATTCCGCCTATTATGACACCATCCATCATCTCTCCACCCCCTCACTTTCCCTCATATACCACTAATCCGTTATACTCCTTTTCTGTCTCCACATAGCCAACTCTTTCTATACTTCTTTCACAACCTTTTTGCAACCCCGATCCTCGCTCACCTCTCGCCACACAATTGCACCCACCCCCACGCAGCATAGCACTGACATCACTCTTTCATGTGGCAATCATTGAAAGTTCCACTAGTGAAATGGACATCTCACCCACTGCTTCATCAGATGCACAATTACATGCATCCACCATATCATGGACCACATCTCACATGTCACCTATTCGCACGTCACTCCTGTCACTCGCCACTGCATCCACTATCCCTACCCCTACTCCCACTCCCATTGCATTACACACCACCCCCCATGTCACATTCCCCACCCTTGCATCTTCTTCGTCATCGACTGTTGATGCGGCTCTCCAACAAATGATACGGTGTATGCAACAAATTAATGTCGAATTTCATCGCTCGGGCAACAGCATTCCGCCCTACAATGGACTACACAAGAATTACAGGTACGTTTAGATGTACTAACCCTGCACAATCAGAAGCTTAACCAAAAATATCAAAACTTGAAAACCGAACATCAGAGGCAGTAGCAAACTTTGGAAGCCCAGATACAGGAACGGGTCAAGGAAGTTGAATCACAATTAGACGTTCATTTGATGCGAAATGCCCATCTATCATCCAATATGCCACTTCTTCACCGACACCTCAACGTAGCAAAGGAGGAAAATCAATGTCTTCAACAGCAAAATTGTGAGAATTTTGAAGCTACATTGGACAATCCAGATACACCACTTAGTCCATCCTGGTTTCAGATTGCTCCCCATGAATCAATGCAGATACTATTGGAAGACCATTCACATGTGCTTGAAGACTATGACTGTTTACAGGAAGAATGTCGAACCCTCAAGGAAACCAATAAAATTTTGTTTCTTAAAGATTCTTTGGGACCCACTATTGTATAGGAAGTGGCCCCACCGGCTCTCTTGGAAGAATTGACTATGCTACGTATGAAAGTACAAGAGTTATAGGTGCAAGTATCTAATATGACCAAACCCCCTCGACCAGAGTCACCATCTGATCTACCGGAACCGGAGGAGACGATACCTATCCCTGTCGAGGAAACATTCGAAGAAGAATATGTACCCTTACCTGTTGTTGGTGGCCACTCATCCCTTGAAGGATAGGACACCTACGAATTACATCCGCCAGCTTGGTTAAAGACCATCGAAGAATTGGGTAAGACACACTTCGCTCGTGTAGATACGCAACTCCACGCGATGGCAAATCTCGAAGAAATTATTTTGAAGTCGCCTTATTTTGCTGCTATCGCCCCCCATAGACATATAATTTCTAGTGAATTACAATATAAGCCATATTTCCTTTTGCTAGAGGAGTATAATTTTCAAGTGGAGAAAGAGACTAAGAAGCACCCCACGCACGCTACGCAATTTGAGCATGAGGATGTTCCACCAAAAGCCAAGCGAGACCACATACATCAACCCACCTGGCACGCAGACCTACTACAAAAGTACCCGAGAATGATGCATACCTAGATGTGAGCACTAACACACTTGAAGGACAACCCATGTTATGGACCGGTTTTTCACAGATGTACTTGGAAGGCATTTGCTATTAAGGTCCAGAATAATCGTAAATGCAAGGATTGGCTTAATTATCCCTATCTCATGCCTCCAATGAATAATACTTCAACTCTCGGCTATATGATGGCCACCATTTTTCATTGGTTACCTCGTTTACACAAAATGACAGATATTGCTGCTCAAATGACTGTAAAGATTTTTTATATGACGTGAATTGTATTCAAGATCTTTCGATGCATCAAGGCTCCCAATCTAAATATAGCAAGCTTTGAATATGGGAACTTGGACCTCGTTTACGGCATGAGCATCACACCATCTCTCAAGGTATGCTATGCTTGGCACTACAAATGAAGTATATGCCCGCCTACTACAAGCAGACGTTTGAGGAAATGTTCACCACCGGCTTCTGGGAATATCACTTAGAAGTGTTTATCAGTCGTCCAATGCATTTGCTACACTTGTTTGCTTGTGAACAAATCATGTATTCATAACATTATATGCCCCCACCTCTAGATGAACCCCAGCCCATTGATTGGGACAAACTTGAACGTGATCTTATTCGAGGACTTCCCATCACCGAACACACCTTGGCAACAGACCTGCTCACCAACTACATTACTCATGCTAAATCAAGTTCTGTCAGGGATGACAGAAACGTGGAGGAGGGGAGTGTTCAAGGCAAAGGTTCGAGTACTAGTTCTTGATGGAGATGATTAATCTCCAAAAGACAAGCTACACTTGAGTTTAGAACACCTCGATGTCAAGTATAGCTCAAAACTTTCACCAATTTTGAAATCTTTTACCAAAATATGAACTCTCAGCTTCTCTATGAAAACTAGCTTCACTCATAAAAGTCTACCTCACAAAATTCACTCATTGACTGATGAAATGATTAAAGTTTTCTATGAAAATTTGATACAACACTCTTCGAGTGTTTTTGCAACTACGTCAAGTTATAGTTTTTCAAAAGAACTTACAAAACTTTAGATTTACTCCAATAAGTAAACCTATGCCTAAAACAAGCATTTTCTATAGGCGACTTTTACATATGCAACTTTAAACAGTTGGTTCTCACAAAATATAACCCCTTTGATAAAATGCTTTTAGACATAGATGGCTTACCTTCCAACTTAGATTTTGACTCCTCATTTGTGTAAAACTTTACACTATGCACTAAGATCTGATCAATTCTTTGATCATCAAGATTGCGCATGTTTTAGAAGACACTTATTATTTCTTCACATACAAATGTTCCTACTCATAATTCTCTCACCCTGATTACAATTAGACTCTCAGATCTTGATCAGAGATGCAGTAACTATGGAATTAAACATATACAAAAGGATTCCTAAAATGATCAAACATATAAGGAGAAATGGAGAAAATATCGACATGCAATTCTCAGAAAAACTTCTTCTATTCAGCTCATCTTACATGTGATGGATAATACTCATTCAACTTATGATCTACTCCTCTCTATTTCATCTATTCTTCATCTCTCATATATATATCACGGCTATATAGAAGTTTATATATACATATGAGTGTGGATTCATCATTACTTCAAGTATTTGTGAAGTATTTACAAAGCTAATATACATTTGTATATAGACCATCTCTTTCTGAACCTCTACTTCACTTCATGCTCTTAGACTTCAATCTTTTCTTCAAGTCTTCACTCCTAAGCTTCATACAATCATCAATTGTTGATTGTCTTGCTCCAACAGCTCCCCTACAATCATCAATTGTGATTACCTGCATTTTCTTTATCCCTACCATATCTTTAAATCTCTGCAACGTGGGTCCATCCAAACTCTTTGTCAACATATGTGCAAGTTGATCCTTTGTAGGAGTATGCATGATTTCTATTTATTTATCAACAACCTTCTCTCTTGAAAAATGATATTGGATCTCAATATGTTTGGTCCTGGCATGAAACACAGGGTTAGCTGCCAAATACAAAGAACTCATGTTGTCTCCACAAATGATAGGAGTACTCTGAATGATATCAAAACTCTTCATAAGAGTTTTTAGCCATATGACTTCCTTTGCAGCTTCTACCATACCTTTATACTTTGCTTCCATAGATGACAAAGCAATTGTATGTTGCTTCTTAGCACACCATGAAATTAACTTATCTCCCACATAACACAAATACCCATGTGTTGATCTTCTATCATCAAAGTTACCTGCCCATCTACATCACTATATATCTTGATCCTTGTATCTAAAGTAAACCCATAATACAAACCTTCTTTAAGTGTGCCCTTGATATACCTAAGCACTCTTTGTCTTGCAATCCAATGTTCCTTTCTAGGACAATGCATGAATTGAGATAAAACTCCAACTGCATATGATAGGTCAGGCCTTGTTAATGTAGCATAAATCAAGCTACCCACCATACTCTGATAAAGCTTCATGTCTTTGAATTCTTCTCCTCCATATCTACTCAATTTGTGATTCACCTCCATTGGAGTTGGTGCTATCCTGCAATCTTCCATTTTAAATTTGATTAACAAATTCTTCAAATACCTTTCTTGAGTTACATATACTACATGTTGAGTATATAAAATCTCCATTCCTAGGAAATATGACAAATCTCCCAAGTCACTGATCTTGAACTCTTTCTCCATTTTCCGTTTAAGCTTCTGATAGTATGATTGGGCACATAGAGAATGTGAAAAGTCCCAAAGAGGCTTGGAACAATTTGGTCACATTGTATGAGACCAATACAAAGGCAAAAAAATTGCAACTCAAGAATGATCTACATACATTGGCAAAAAAGGGAATGTCGCTAAGTGAATACACCTTAACCAAAAAAAGCATACGTGAGTCACTTGTATCTAATGGGTTCAATGTAGATGATGAGGATAAGGTTGAAGTGTGTCTTGTTGGAAGAGATCGATGGATACCTCAAGGAAGTGAGGTGGTACTGCCAAAACTTGCTTTGTACATGCCCTATTTCACTTCAAGATTATGTAGTAGGCCCTTTTAGGTTGCAAATGACACCAAATGACTTCCTTTGTACTTCGGAGTTTGTCCCTCAACCAATTGAATCAAAACAGACTACTTGGCAAATGACCAGTTTCACAAAACTTGCTATTTCGGTACTCCTATTGGATCTTTTGCTCAATGCTCTCAATACAATAGAAATTGATAAAATTCCTTTTGAGGGAATCACATTATCTTAGATAGCTAATGATTACAAGTAGAATCATCTAAAATGATAAACCATACACTGAGAAATAAATTTAGCAATTGGATGCTTACCCCCTATTTTTAGGAATTGAAGAGTACAAGACCAATGAGCACTTTGACGCAGATATCTCCCAATTGGCTAAAGAAAATGTAATGAAAATTTGACAAAACAAAGTGGACTTTGAGCTGGTTAGAATAAGCTATAGAACATGTAGAATGATGGAAACATCACAGAGATATGGTCATGCACAGTTCACTGTTCTGAGTAGTCATAGCAAAGAAGTCAACATAGATGATCAATGAAGTGTATGTATTATAACACATGATTATACATAATCATTGGCATTGAAATGATGCACAATGAAGGTATTCTAAGTGAGCTATGGTGTAAGTCACTTAACTACTACAAATGATTAGAAAATAACTATCAAATAAGGTCCAAGTAAAACCACTTTTACAATGGTTATTGATCAAACAATTACAAGCTAAGGTTCTCATGCTTCTTCAAGTAGTTACACATATTTGCTTCCATGCCTAGCCAAGTGTGATGGCATGGACATAGATCCCCCTCAAGCCAAACATCTTGGTTTGCAATTATTCATGAGTCTTCTTGAATGTCCTGCAATCCAATCATAGCTTTGAACCTGCAAATCTTAGTACCATAAAGTGCTTTGGTTATCAAATCTGCACATTGCATGATTGTAGATACATATGCCAATTGAATCTCCTTGCTCAATAGTGTTGGAGATAGACGTCTGCGGAAGCATGCGAACAACACAAGGAAGAAGAAAAAGCTTGGAGCACAACACACAATACTGAATGTATTACTAGAGAATGTACAAAGATAAGTAGCCCATTAGGGCAATAGGTGTATATACAAGCCAGGGGAAAAAAACTCCTAAAGAGGGAAAAAAGTGCCCTGGTGGTCCTAGTGTGTTCACACACATCACTACCTAAATATATCAACAAATCCCCTCTAGGAGTGATGCGGTGAACAAGGAGCTGGCACTCATGTATAAGGAAGTGCAAAGCTATGTGGAAATCACTCCACAAAAGGAAGTAAGCCCAAAGCTTTGCGAAAAGCTTCAAACTTCTCCCTAGGCAGAGCCTTCGTGAAAAGGTTTGTAATCTTCTCTTGTGTGGGCACATATGCCAAAAAAAGCTGATCTCCCCAGCAGAGAACCTCTCTCTGACATAGTGATAATGCACCTCAATGTGCTTAGTGCGAGCATGGAACACAGGGTTCCTCGCAACTGCCAATGGGCTCTAACTGTCAGTGAAGATGGTGGTGGCAGAAGTCTGACCAACACCCAAATCAGCCATAAGGCGTCTAAGCCACACACACTCAATAGTCGCTGTGAAAGCTGCCCTATACTCAGCCTCACAACTAGAAGTGGCCATAGTAGGCTGCTTCTTGCTCAACCAAGATATACATGAGCTACCAAGCATGAAGCAAAAACCACTAGTGGACACACGAGTTTCATAGCAACCAGCCCAATCAGAGTCAAAAAAAGCATGCAAATTTGGCGGTAGTGATCTCCCCTTGGGATAAAACAACCTAAGTAGCTGAGTACCACTCAAATAGCGAAAGATGCACTTAACTACCTGCCAATGCTTGACTCCTGGGCAATGCATAAACCTACTCATCTGTGAGAGAGCAAACCGAATATCTGGCCGAGTAATGCATAATTAAATCAAGCATCCAATGGCCTGCTGATAGAGAACAACATCAAATGCATCTCCAACATCATGAAGACTCAATTGTAAACCTGTCTCCATAGGAGTGGAAATAGGCTTACACTCTTCAAGGCCAAAACATTGTAATAATGTGTCAATATATTTCGTTTGACACAAGGCCATTCCACCATCAACTTGCATAAACTGAATGCCCAAATAGTGATGCAAATGCCCCAAATCAGACATCACAAATGAGGCATGCAAATCAGCCTTAAAATCAGCAATATGCTTCTCAATAGGACCAGTGAGCAGCATGTCGTCAACATAGACAACAATGATCAGAAGCACATCATTAGCACGCTTAACATACAAGGTGCTTTCATTTGGACTGTTCTCAAAACCATGTGCAATCAGATAGGCATGTATCTTCTCATACCAAGCACGTGGTGCTTGCTTTAAACCATATAATGCCTTCTTTAACCTGCACACCTAGTTTTCATGTCCTTTCTGCACAAAGCCACGGGGCTGAAAAACATACACTTCTTCATGCAAGCCACCATTCAGAAATGCTGTTTTAATGTCCAACTAATGTACATTCCAACCATGATGATCTGCAAGTGCGCAGATGCTCCAAACAGTAGTCATATGACATGTAGGTGCAAAGGTCTCATCAAAATCAATGCCTCTTTCCTGCGCATAACCCTTTGCAACAAGCCTAGCCTTATACCTGTCAACTGTACCATCCGGTTTACGCTTCAGCTTGTATACCCACTTAGTGCCAATGGCCTTCTTGCCAGGAGGCAAGTCACATAAAGACCAAGTACCATTCTTCATTATAACATCATATTCAGATTGTATAGCAGCCATCCAATTTTCTGAATTTTTGTGCTTCATCAAACGAAATAGGCTCATTCTCATCACAGCGACTAGATGCAGCCATAGCATAGCAATCTGATGCAAAAGAGGCACAATGAGAGCCTAAACGAGTATGATATGATAGAGGTACATCTAATTTGCTATCATGCAAAGTCTGCACCAGCCATTTTGGCATAGTTTTTGCCTGCTCAATATCAGCTCTCTCATCAACTAGTGCATCATGTAAATCTACATCAGAAATGGAATGATCTACATCATCACATGAAACCTGCAAAGGCTGAGAAGTTGCCTCATTGGAACCAGCACTAAAAATCATCGATGAAAGTCATGAAGTAAAGATAATTCCCAAAAGAAGGTGTCTGCATAGGACCACAGACATACCTATGTACAAGCTGCAATTTCTGAGTAGCCCGAACTGAACAATCTTTTGGAAAGGACAAACATTGCATTTTGCCCAAAATACAGCCTTCACAAACATGTTTTCTAGGTGCCTCAAGTTTGGGCAAAGAGGACACCATTTCAGATTTCTACAGGCGTAGTAAACTAGCAAAATTCAGATGACCAAAGCGTGCATGCCAAAGCTTTGCATCTGACATAGCCTGAGAATCATTTACTGCACATGCCAAATCATTTACAAATCTTTCATAGTCTATGAGCTTATACAGCCCATGACATAAAATGCCAAAAGCAATAATCACATCGCCATTTGACAGATCATGAACTGTACACCTATCATCAACAAATTTCACAACCAAGCCAATCTTGGCTAATGCAGAAACTGATAACATGATCTTCTTGATCCCTGGCACAAATAAATCATCTAACAAAGTGAAAGAACTACCATCAAGAGTAGTCAAAATGATCTTACCAACTCCCATAACATGATAAGAGGAGTTCTTGGTGCATGTAATAGTATTCCTTTTAGGGGTAGGCTTGAGTGAAGAGAAGAAACTGCGCTGCGAGGTAATATGTTTGGTTGCCCCACTGTCAAAATACCAAACATCTGAGTCTACTGCAGACATGCACTGCTCATGAGAAGATGGGTCAAAATTGTAGACAGTAGTAAACACCCATTCTTCTTCCTACACAAGATTAGCAGACTCTGTTTTTGATGTAGAGGCCTCTGCAACAACCATTCCAACCTCTTTCTTCTTTGCCTCTTTAGCAGCCAGTTTTGGACAGTTCTTTATGATATGATTATTCCCTTTACAATACTTACAAAACAATTTCTGCTTTTCTGATTTCTTCTCATCTTTATCTTCCTTCTTCGAATGTGCAGAATTAGCAGATTTCTGCTTACTAGTTGAAGAGCTCCATTTTCCTTTGCCCTTCTCTCTAGCCAGGAAAGCTTGATCTACAACTCGCATAATGGACCTGTTCTGCCTGGAGTGATCTTCCTGCATGTTCTGCCTGGAGTGATCTTCTTGCAACAGAACAGAGACTAACTCTTCAAATGATAAGGCATTTGGATTTCCTTTCATCATCAACCGAAGAGTAGAAGCAAAACTTTGATATGAATCAAGAAGACCATTTAGAACAGTCTACACAAGTGAGCTATCTAGTATAACCTCATCAACAGAAATCAACTGTTCCTTCAAGTCTTTGATCTTCATTAGGGAACTGTCCATAGAATCACCTTCATTCATGTGCTCACTCTCCAACTATTTTTGGAGGTAAGCAATGTTGGAAACAATGTCCATTGGACAAATTTTGTTCACATTACAGCATGTGTAGTAGTCCTTTTTAGTTCTTCTACAAAGAAATGGCGTTGGCAGCGTGGCTACACCAATCCTCCCAAAATACCCACTCGAGTTCAATCCTCGATGGCAACAGCGCGAATGATATCTTTTGGCATGAGATTTTGCTTTATTAAAAACACACAAACAAATTCGGTGACGGAATTGTTTTACAAATCGCGATAGCATTTTTAAAGCGATGAGTGTGGTATGTTTTTTTTTGTTATGCAATTGTGGAGTTTTTGAGAAGCTTTTCAAGGGATAAAGTACTATATAAGAAGTTCTTGGTTCATGATTCATTTATCCTTCACCTAGTGTTCAACACAAGCCTTGGTGCTTGGACCTCAGTAGAGGTGGTGTTTCTTCTAGCACATGGGGCAGCCATGGTGCTAACTTGGAGCATGTTGAGGAGCGGCTATGGAGTTCTTCTTGGAGGAGTAGAGTGTGCTCACACTCTTGCTCATGGAGATGAGGTTATCTCTTGTTCATGGAAAGAGGACTTGTTCATTAGCAGCTTGATGGTGAGGATCGACCATCTACATGGTGTATTTGAAGATTGTCTTCTACATGAAGATTTTGGTTTACTTCAAAGACATTGGATGGTGGTTAACATAAGATTTACATCTTATGTTAGGTATTCAGGTACATATTCTTTATGCACATAGGTACTACTTGAAGTTTATGGAGGGAGTAGCATCCATATCAGGAGGAGTCCTATTCGACATAGGTACAAGAGAATCAGTACATATATGCTTCGTGCATATTTGGATGAGGTGTTCGAGAAGGTATGGTCATATGAGTTTGAGGATTTTTGGTAGCAAACTTGTTAGCATTCTTTGCTACTTTTTAAGTATGTGATCTTTTCACACACGTATCTGACATAGGGTCTTCCATAGCCTAAGGTTAGATGAGGGTTTGTTGATTATCAGTTTCACACTGATCCTTTCTCTTTCGGTCACTCATATACACTCTTCTACAACTTATCAGGTCACACATCTCATGTATATTTAGATTCATGTCCATACATCTGAATATGTTTGTTACATTTGTACATTCACTCATCCATCTAGTTTTGATCACATAGAGTGGTTGAGAGTTTTGCTCCCACATTGTACATTGAACATTGGTATATATGATAGTGTGAGTAAGCAGTGGCTTACGTAACACTTTACACATGGTGTCTAATCTCTCTCTATCTTTGTCTCATCATCTGTATGATTAAGTTGTGATATGTTCATGTTTTGTCAATATTGGAAGATTGCTAGATTCTATGTTGTATATACTGGATCTATGGAACCATGGACCTGTGATATGAGCTATGGGCCTACCTCATTTCCAATATTTGGTATCATAGCTTTAAGGCTTTGGCATCAATGCATTCAGGCTCATTCAGATTCCCAGGTTTCCAGACTTCCAGGTTTACAAATATGATTTAAGAGCATCTTCTAACAATTGACATTTGACATACACACTTAATCTAGATGAGTAGAGATTTGAGAATTAGACAATTCAGTCACATGTTTATTCATCAGTGTGGAGTATGAAGTTGATGGTCTATTAGCAGCCGAATATTTTTGGAAGAGTATGTAAATACTTTATAAAAGTATTATTTGAAGACCAAGACTTGATGAAGAGAAGGCTACTTCAAATTCAAGGAAAAACAATGGTTTGGAGAAAATGAAGGAATCTGATCAACATCAAATCACAGGTATCAATTTTTACTATCAGATTGTCATTTGCAGGTCATGTCTTAGAAGAGCAATTAGAGATTTGAAGAATTTAAGGAGTGCTTTTATACACTTTCATTATTTGAAAGTTAAAGGCTACATCAAAACAGGTATCTAGAGGTTTTTCTAGAGAAGTTTTTGAGAGATCTCTTTCAAGACAAGAAAGCTCATCTAAGAAGACAAATTTGGAGATGGGATGAGTTTTGTGTTCAACCAATTTTTTGTTGTAAGTTGGTTGGATATCCAGGGACAAAATTTGATCTAGAGAGGTAACTCTAGAAAGGTAATTCATCATTCAAGGTAAAGGTTGGTGAATTCAATAATATCAGTCACTTTGAAGCAAAATTTTGATTCAGAGATATGAGGAGATGATAAAACATGATTCTATGTTTCACTTCCATATGTATACCATGTTTGTTTTGTCTCTTATTCTTAGTACTAGAGGAAGAGAAAGATTTCATTTGAAGAAGTCAAGATTGATTGCTACTTCAAGATGAAGAGAACAAAAGGTATGGAAGAGAATTTTGAAGATGTTGACATCATCAGGTGGAAGAAAGATGTAGAAAAAGAAAGTCCAATATTTCCAAAAGAAAAGTAAGACTTCCTTTTTTCTCATATTTTCCATATACTTTTCCTATTTTATCCTCTACACCCAAAGACAAGTCTACGAGAACATCTTGTGAAGAAGATAGTTTAAAGAAGAAGCAGTTCTTGTTTTGCATTATACTTGGTCATGTTTTAGTAAATTTGACAAAGAATTGCATTGAGAGAAAGAAAGGCGGCTTATATGTTTTGACTCATATGTGTATGAGTTATGTATAAGTTGAAGATTTCGAGGAGGCAGTTATATGTTCCCTCAAAGAATTCTTGGAGTGTCAATATAAAGCTACTTGGTATATGACAAGTTGCAGAGAAGTATATTTCTTCTTTACCTAACTCTTAAGGTAAAAGAGTTTTTTGTAGCAGATATTGAAGACTTAGGTTGAGTTTATGTGTTTGGAAAGGTTACCTCATTTTCAGTATTTTCAGAAAGCTTCAGAAAATTCACATTTTTTATATACCAGTCAGTTGAAGAATCTACTTTCTATGATTGTCTTGTTTTTTGGATACATGCTTGTATTCAAAAAGGTGTTCCATTAAATCCTAGCACTTGATTGAGAAGTGGAGTTAGCCAAAAGAAAGTCGAGCAGGTACTATTAGATTTCACCCCGGTAGAATATGAAGATATCAAGTATCAACTTGCAGCTTTTGGAGTTCTCAAGGTGAGAAGTTTGTCCACTTATGTTTCAAGTAGGAGTTGCAGATTCTAGGAAAGGATTTGTTTGAAGAAAAGTTTTACAACTTTGTAAGAAGCATGGACACTTGGAGACATTCAGGTAGCAAATCAAACATTTAGTCATGAAGGTTTGATAAGAGCAGATTCTACACTGAAGAGATCATGATCTTGTATGATCTAGTATGATCTTGAATGATCATGAAGATCTTGAGTATTTATGAGTCAGATATCTATCCTTTGTTTGTGAAAGTTCTTTAACATTAGAGGAAGTAATTCAAAGGTTCAGATTCTATCAGATTTGTGTTGCAAAAGAATAGAAGAAGATACTTGTTATGTTACAGAAGATTATGGATCCTAAGATTTTGTTTCAGATACAGGTATTGATTATTGAAGATTAGATTTATTGAAAGAAGGAAGACGTTCCAGATTTCATAAAGTCTGATATAATTTGAAGAATTCTGGATACTAGTGTTAAGTCATCCAGGGGGGTGATGAAACATGAAAGACTTATTTCAGCCATATGTGAAAGAATTCACAGTCATACCTACAGGTATTCCTATATCATGTATTCCTATAATTCCTTTGTAAGGTTCTCTTTATGTTCCAGCTTTGAAAGAAGAAGGAAGAAGGAGAATGTCTAGAGAAAGTTCCTGTTAGGGTGTTCCTGTTCAGGAGAAGGTTCTAGAGTTCTATTAAAGAGAAACTTGATATTTTAGAGAGGTATGTTTTAGAAGTGTGCACATTTATGTTTATACCAGGTTCTGAAGGAAAGGGGTATGAAGGATTTACGGATGAAGACATGATGACATCATAGATATGATATTTTGATAAGACTCATTATTTGATTTCAATTGAGTCGAGTTGACTTGACTTGACTTGAGTACAGTTAGAGATGAACCAGCCAGTGTTCATAATACACTAAGTTGTGAGTTTTTAGTCACAGGTTCCAGGATTCAGTTCTTGATTGTGTTTAGTGTATTTACATGACACTGCAGAAGTACCTTGAGAAAACTTTCGTAAGGTAAATGCAAATATGTGGATCCTAGTGTATGTTTTCAAGTTTATGAAGACAGGAGATAGCAGGTTCAGAATCAGTACTTGGTACATTTGTTGTCAAGCAGTGATTGCTTGATGAGTACACTATTGGATATCTAGTTTGCATATTTTCTCAAGTATTGTGGTTCATATACAGTAAGTTCAGGCTTTTTGAAGGAAAATCAAATTCAATGTTGAAGAAGACTTTTGAAGAAAAGGTTTGAAGGTCAGTTCGTGAATACAAGCTTGAAGCTTGTGATAGTTCGTAGTTTGTGATTATGAATTTTGTAGATCCAATTTAGTTTGTACCAATATGACATTGCAAGGGGGATTGTTGGAAACAATGTCCATTGGACAAATTTTGTTCAGATCACAACATGTGTAGTAGTCCTTTTTAGTTCTAAAACAAAGAAATGGCGTTGGCAGCGTGGCTACACCAATTTCCTCCCGAAACACCGACTCGAGTTCAATCCCAAATGGCGGCAGTGTGAATGATATCTTTTGGCATGAGATTTTGCTTTATTAAAAACACACGAACAACTTCGGTGACGGAATTGTTTTACAGATCGCGATAGCATTTTTAAAGCAATGAGTGTGTTATGCTTTTTTTTTAATGCGATTGTGGAGTTTTTTAGAAGCTTTTCAAGGGATAAAGTACTATATAAGAAGTTCTTGGTTCATTATTGATTTATCCTTCACCTAGTGTTCAATACATGCCTTGGTGCTTGGACTTCAGTAGAGGTGGTGTTTCTTCTAGCACATGGGGCAGCAATGGTGCTAACTTGGAGCATGTTGAGGAGCGGCTATGGAGTTCTTCTTGCAGGAGAAGAGTGTGCTCACACTCTTGCTCATGGAGAGGAGGTTATCTCTTGTTCATGGAAAGAGGACTTGGTCATTAGCAGCTTGATGGTGAGGATCGGCCATCTACATGGTGTATTTGAAGATTGTCTTCTACATGAAGATTTTGGTTTACTTCAAAGACATTAGATGGTGGTTAACATAAGATTTACATCTTATGTTAAGTATTCAGGTACATATTCTCTTTATGCACACAGGTACTACTTGAAGTTTATGGAGGCAGTAACATCCATATCAGGAGGAGTCCTATTCGACATAGGTACAAGAGAATCAGTACATATATGCTTCATGCATATTTGGATGAGGTGTTCGAGAAGGTATGGTCATATGAGTTTGAGGATTTTTGGCAGCAAACGTGTTAGCATTCTTTGCTACTTTTTAAGTATGTGATCTTTTCACACACGTATCTGACTTATGGTCTTCCATAGCCTAAGGTTAGATGAGGGTTTGCTGATTATCAGTTTCACACTCATCCTTTCTCTTTTGATCACTCATATACACTCTTCTACAACTTATCAGGTCACACATCTCATGTATATTTAGATTCATGTCCATACATTTGAATATGTTTGTTACATTTGTACATTCACTCATCCATCTAGTTTTAATCACATAGAGTGGTTGAGAGTTTTGCTCCCACATTGTACATTGAACATTGGTATATATGATAGTGTGAGTAAGCAGTGGCTTACGTAAGACTTTACACATGGTGTCTAATCTCTCTCTATCTTTGTCTCATCATCTGTATGATTAAGTTGTGATATGTTCATGTTTTTTCAATATTGGAAGATTGCTAGATTCTATGTTGTATATACCGGATCTATGGAATCATGGACCTATGATATGAGCTATGGGCCTACCTCATCTCCAACAAGCAACACGAACCTCATTCCTAGCTTGGTACAATGTGCTAAGTGTATCCCAAGCATCCTTAGCTGTTCTGCAAGAGCAAATGTGAGGAATAATGGCACGTTTGAGAGACAAAGCTATCAATGCATGTGTCTGGGCATCTCTGCCATCCCAGCAAATCTACTCTACAGTAG
Organism: Ceratopteris richardii; assembly: GCA_020310875.1. Classification (NCBI taxonomy): domain Eukaryota; kingdom Viridiplantae; phylum Streptophyta; class Polypodiopsida; order Polypodiales; family Pteridaceae; genus Ceratopteris; species Ceratopteris richardii. Next base: position 65,845,690 of record CM035414.1, on the reverse strand, counting down.
GTGCAGCAGAAACCGCAGCACGAACATGAATATGCAGAATACCATGATCTTTGACACCTTCTGCATCAGCTTCAGTATGATAGACGTCTGCGGAAGCACGCGAAGAGCACAAGGAAGAAGAAAAAGCTTGGAGCACAACACACCATACTGAATGTATTACTAGAGAATTTACAAAGATAAGTAGCCCATTAGGGCAATAGGCGTATATACAAGTCGGGGGAAAAAAACCTCCTAAAGAGGGAAAAAAGTGCCCTGGCGGTCCTAGTGTATTCACACACATCACTACCTAAATATATCAACAAATAGCTTCTCTCTAACATAGTGATAGTGTACTTCTATATGCTTGGTTCTTACATGATAGATGGGATTGGCTGCAAGATGAAAAACTCCTTCTGTCATCCTTACAACCTGCCCAATCTGCATCTGAGTATAGCTTGATGTCCAAGTCTGATGTGTATGGGAAGTAAAGACCTTGATTTTGAGTACCCTTGAGGTACCTCAAAATCCTTTTGGAAGCTTCCAAATGAGGTGCTCTAGGTTTATGAATGAATTGACTTAGAACACTTCATAAGATATATCTATCCTTTTTAATGATGCATAGTTTATACTCCCAACTATGCTTTGATATCTTGTAATGTCTTCAAGCAAATCTTCTTGAAGAGCTTCTATCTCTTCTTCCATTGCATCTCTCCATTCTGGTTTCTTCCATTGCATCTCTCCATTCTGGTTTCTTCCTTGCTTCTTCAAATGTTGATGATTTCTCTGGGTTTAAATCTTGAGCAATGTAAGTGGAGTGCTTATTGAATAGAGAAGTGTCAAATCCATACCTTTCTGGTTTCCTTTTTTCTATAGAGGATCTCCTTATAGTTTGTTGAGAAGATTCTGTAACATCTCTCAACTCCTGTATCTTTGCTTTACCTTTGGTGTTCCAAGCATTAATATTTCTTGTTGGTTTCTTCTGATTATCATCATAATCACTTGAGTCTTCATGTATGTGCTCACTCCCCTTTTGCAATGTTGGGAAGTCCTCTTCTGGGGCATATGGAAGCTTGACTTTCCTACAACCATCTTCAAACCACAAGTTGTTCTCATCAAAGACATCTCTACTAACAATAAAACTTTTATTGCTTGGATTATGTAACCAATACCCTTTTTTATTTTGATCATACCCAGTGAATAACACATTTCTTTGCTTAAGGGTCCATTTTACCTCTGATTTGAGATGGAACATGTGCATAAGCTATGCAACCAAAGATCCTACAATGGTCAAGGCTAGGTCTTCTTTCATTCCATGCTTCATAAGGTGTCGTCCCATCCAATGTTTTTGATGGGAACCTATTGATCAAATAGGTGGTTGTAGATACAATCTCTACCCACAAGTAATTTGGTAATCTCTTCTCATTGAGCATAGACCTTGCAATTCAACTATGATCCTATTTCTTCTCTCTACCACTCCATTTTGCTCTAGAGTGAACCTAGTTGTAATCTCTCTTTTGATCCCTCTCTCTTGGAGATAAGCATCAAAATCATGGGAGAAATACTCTCCCCCTCCATTTGACCTTAGTATCTTTAGTTTTTTACCTGTCTGATTTTCAACAAGGGCAAGAATACTTCTTGAAACATGAGAAGACTTCATCATGCTTCATCAAGTAAAGTATGCTCCATTTGCTACAATCATCAAGAAAAGACACATAGTACCTTGATCCTCAGATTGAGGGCTCCTTGCTAGATCCCCACACATTTGTGTGAACTAGCTCCAACAAGTCTCCATGAATGTATCCTTTCTTCATGAAGGGTTGTCTATGTGATTTCCCAAGTTGACATGCACTACATTTATATAACATGTGTTGCTTGGAAATATTTGGTAGGCCAAGCACACTTTGATCCCTATAAATTTGCTTCAAGTTCCTTTCTCCTATATGAGCCAATCTCTTGATGCCACATTTCTTATTCTGATAAGGTCTGGCTACCATAATTGAATAGAGCTATATTTCTAGTGTCTTGGAGCTCAAATGTAAAGAGTCTATCCGTCTTTTCTCCTTTTGCTATTCTCTTGAATCCTTGTTTTGGATCTTCAACAAAGGCTCCATTCCTGGTGAACCTTACCTGCCATCCTTTCTCTACAATTTGCCCAACACTTATGAGATTCTTTTGTTATGGAGGGTACATATAATACATTGCTAAGTAGATTCATGTTTCCATCTGGAGTCTTCACATTTCCTATCTTTTCCACTGAGTGCCTAGTGTCATCTCCTATTTGAACCTCGTGTCTATCCTTGGATCCTCCAATTCAGAGAGTAGAGCCACATTTCCTACTACATGATTTGAACAACCAAAATCTATATAAAATACATGCTCATCTGCTTTACCTTCCTTCATGGTCATGTTCATCAAGAGAAGTGAATCCTCTTGAGTTTGCCCTTCAGTGTAATTGTTGTAATCTCTCCTTCCTCTATATCCTCCTTGATGATTTGTATTGTTGAAGTTGTTGTAGCCATTGAAGTTATTTGATCTACCTCTTGCACTTCCATAGCCTCATCTATTGAAGCTTTTTCCTCTTTGGTTTCTAGGGTTCCTCAAACAATTCTCAGTTGCATGATTAGTTAGGCCACATATGGCACAAGGAGAGGAGCTTTGAAATCTCCCCCTACCCTATTTACCTCCTCTACCTCTTCCTCTTGAACCTCTACCTCTAGCTGCAAAGTTTGCTTGAGAGGTACTACCTTCATCATCAGATCTTTTCCCTTTGCCTTTGATATCCTTACTCTTGTTCTTATCTGTGTATAGTGTAGAGGATTGATTACCTTTTGAGTTTTCTATGTTCTTCATAAGCTTTGCCTCATGTGTGAACAATTCTTCCATGAGGGTTTTGAAGTCAGGAACGTGCATATCCATGTATAGGTCCATGGCTATGGTGAAAGCTTCTGATTTGTCATTTGCCTTTATTCCATTGATCACTTGCCTCACTATCTGTTCTTCTTCAATGACTTCTCCAATGATCTCAAGTTGATATGCTAAGTCCATCTTGGTGACAAATCAATCACACTTTTCTTGGGCATTTTTTGAGTGTGATAAACTCCATCCAAAGTTGGTTCTTACTAGCTCTAGTACTTGATGAGAAGAATGCTTCAAGAGCATTCCAAGTCTCTTGTGAAGTCTTGCAACTCTTGATGTGTGGAAGTTAAAAGTTAGAGATTGAGTTAAGAATGTATGACCTGGCTAGCGTGTCCTTTGAGGACCATGTGATTGTTCTTCTTGAGTTGGTTGTCCTTTGCTTCTGAGGATTGGCATCATCTCATCCCCAAAAATGTAACCATAGAGATTTCTTCCTTAAAGATATGATTCCATTCTAAGTGAACAAGTTGAGTAATTACCTCAATCCAATTTGTCTATGGATGAGGGAAATCCATCTCCCATGTTGACTTGTTGTTGCTTTGATACCACTATGAGAAGATGGTTGGATACAGCATAGAGATGAGTTGGTGTTACAAAATTCTTGCTCTACACCTGCCAAGTTAACTTCAAGAATCCTTAGTAGACTTCTTTAGCTTCCCAAATATGCATTTAAAACCACTATGTGCTTTGGAACATCATTTCCAAAAGTTTGTACCAAAACAAATAACTTGCACATAGAAGGGATGTGAAAAATTAATTAATTTTGGATTTGAACTACTCAAAAAAATACTTAGTTCTCACTTCTTGATAGAAATTGACTCGAGACATTTTGGAAACTTCTAATTCAAAGGCTTAGCTAAGTATTCCAAGTTATTTCATGAATTTAATGAGAAATGAGTTTAAGAACTTAGGGGTGTAAACCCAAATTTTTAGGAGCAAGGAGGTGTGCATACATAGTAGGCTTGTTCACTTCATAAATCAAGATTCAATGAAAGAAATGTCCACAGAAGTAATTTTTTCCCTCTTTAGGATTTTTTTTCCCTCGGCTTGTATATATGCCTATAACCCTAGCACATCACTTATCTTTGTACATTCACTTGGTAATACATTTGTATTGCGTTGTGCCTCAAGATTCTTCTTCTTCTTCCTTGATTTGTTCAAATGCTTCTACATACCTCAAACTCTAGTAATTGGTATCAGAGTAGGTCGCCACTTCATCTAGGGTGCATCCCACCCCTCAACCGAGTCTCAAAATTGCACAAAAATTGGTGAGCATACTCGTGCCTATTAGGATTTCAAAAAATCTTTGTTCTTTTGATATGAGATCGTGTGTACCTAAGTCGTAAAGCCTTAGGGACTTGTGTCGATGAGATTGTACCTCAATCATCCCACAAGTGCATATAATGGTGGATTAATACACATTTAATTATCAATCCAAGAGATTAGATGTATCAAGTGTATGAAACATGTGCACACATGATGGTAAGTGAAGGGTCAATGCTACAATGCATGAGACTTGTCTTAGCTACCTCTCTGACTCACTAATCCTCTGAAAGTGCACATCGCGGTACGTGTTATAGTAGTAAGCACAAATTCAAACTTTTCTCTCAGCTCAGAACTTCAAATATGGAAAAAGTGGGTTCCTTTTGAAGCTCTCGATGAGACACATCTAATGCTAGTATTTTTAGTTGAATCTAACAAATGTATTTCAAGTTATGAGCAAAATGGCAAGAAACACCAACACCTGCTCCACAACTCCACAAGTCTCACACACACACTATAATAGTTCAAAAATGGTGGGAAGCGTTAAACAACAACCCTACACACACATTTCAAACAAGAGACACACACATAAGCTATTGAAGAAGAAGATAATCAGCAAGAAAGAGGCAAATTTGAAATTCAGCTTCAAATCTCACAATGGAAAAAAGTCCTTTACAAGAGTCACCAAGTGACTTATATGCATGTGCCCTAAAATTGGTCCTTTCACACAAGAGACGGGCACTTTGATTGAAAAACACGAATCTCCTACTATGTTACAAGGATTATGTTACAATAATACGGGTTCATGCATCTAAAGAACTCCTCTAGTGCATTTACATGGTTTCATGAGGTTTTCATAGAAACTAGAAGAAGAAAATTTATGCATGTAATTTGAAAATTTTGGGGCTCCCTTTTTTGTGCTCTTTTTCTCGGGCAACACTCTCCCTCTCTTTGTCTCTATCGTCGCTTGAAAGGCTTTGCTTCTTGTCTGAGGCTTGCTTATTGTTTTCTCAATATAGACACCCAACAGTCGAGGAGATAGTTAGGACCTTTAGACAATTTGTTACTTTATCCGAGCCGAAGTCCTATGCTTCGGTCCTCCCCTTGGTATTCCTTACATTCATATATCTAGGTTGCTGTGATAATTCGGGATGCTAGACACACACCTAGTGGCTAAGAATGTGAATATCTTAGTCACCTGTTTCAACTTCTCAGCCTCTTCCTCTTTCTAGCTTTTGGCCTTCGAATAAATTTTTGTTCTCACACATCTGGCCCTGATGTATTGTTTTTAGCCTGTTTATTTCTTCTCATTGCATGCACCTAGTGGCTAAGAATCTGATTATCTTAGTCACTCTTTTCTGCTTTTCAACCTCTACCCCTTTCTAACTTTTGGTCTTTGAATAAATCTTTGTTTTCACTCTTCAAGACCTCCTTCTTTTGCGTTGTGGCCTGATGCGTGCCCCTGTGGGGCTTTGGGTAGAGGGTGGGTTTTATTCATTGGATAGTTTTTCTTTTTGTTTTTCTTCTTCTTCTTCTTCTTCTCTTACTTGATTCTACCTCCACATGTCCCTCCTCCTAAACTTTGTCATCCCCAACAGGATTTGGCTGGCGACGTGAGTATGTTTGAATGGCTATTTGCTCTCTTTGATTCGATAGATTAGCTTCACATATCATTAGATCTTTCCATTGATCTGATTTTTAATCCCTCATTTGGTGCTTGTCTATGATCTGTAAAAAAAACTTAATTCATATGCCACCAATCGAGCTTTTAAATTGGAAGTCATTTTGATAAAAAATTTCGAGTTCATCTCAAAATCTTGTGAAAAATCCTTCTTTTAATGTCTGCATATACTGACTCGGTAAGAACATCAAGCGCGAGTATATAGCCATGATAGTAAGTCGGCTAGGTGTGATAGAGAGATAAAAAATGAGGGCATCTGTGCTTTGATTAATGCCAATAAAGTTCAAGAACTTATATTGAGAATGTTTGAAGACTTTCGAAATTGTTAGTAACATGCTCAACACTTTACTCGTCATCTTTATTGCTAGGTCAGGGACTGTAGCATATCTCGAGAGCCAAAATTCTATTGTACATACCATATATTCTTTGGTGGGTAAGTAGTTATGTGGCAGGCTTTGTAAGAGTGGGTAGTTCAGCCACTAATTATTGAGTGTGCCTTGACGCTGTTCTTTTTGTGTAGTCCTCTTGATATATTGCCTAGTTTCTTCTTTCAATAGGCCATATGGTACACTGTAGGGCTTCAAAATTTTCTCTAAATTCTCTTTTTATTTTGGATTCTCTCATTACTTTCACGAATTGATCTTCAAATTATCCCTTTAATTGGGACAGCAGTAGTGCCCACTCATTTCGGCTTAGTTCTACAATAGACCGGGTTATGTCTATCAACACTCTTCTTTGCTTCTTCCTCCTAGATTGGTGAATTATGTATGGGGGGAGAAGGAGGACATACCTCAGTCTCCACAATAGCTGCTTGAGAGCTTTGAACTACTGGTGTCCCCATATTGTTTTGCTTTGCGATCTATTCTTGTAGATTTTTTATGAGTTCATCTTTCTCCGTTATCTGTTCTTTCATCCTACAAGCTCCATATCACTTTGATTCTTGCGTTCTCCTAAGATTGCCATTTGGTCTGCATCCTCATTGCTTTGTTCAATATATCGTGCTTCAATTGTTTTCCATTTCTTTTTTAATTCATTTGTGTCATACATATATTTCCCTTCCCACTCTTCTCTTAGTTCTTGCTCTTGCTTTAGCTGATCCGCATACTTAGCTATCTGAGCTTCTAACTCTTGTGTATAATTTTGTTAACCTTCAGGAACCTCCATAGGTTGATTAAGCAGGATTGCATTCATTAATGCTTTATTCTTGTTTCTCAGGTTGTCTACCTCGTCCATGTATACTTTTATTTGATCTTCTAAGATTTTGCTTCTATTAGATATAATACCTTTTTATCTTCATTAGCTGCATATTTGTCTTGGAGTTCCTTAAGCTGATATTGCATCTTCTGATTTTCTTTGGTCAATAGTGTACATCTTTCCATAACTTCTTTGGTCTCCTGTTCTTTATTTGTAAAGGCCTGTTGATCATGCAATGTTCTAGTAGATAGCTCTTCACTCAACGTCTAGAATTGATTTCTTTCCACTAATGCTTTGTCATAATCGCTATCTACTTCCATGAGCAGCTGTTGTGTATCCATGACTGTCTGGATCATTTGTTTTACAACTGGATTTAGCTGTGCCACATCCACATTGAGCCAGGTTTTTGGTATGCTTGAAGCTTTGTTGTGTCATTCATTTTCAATGTATGTACATCTTCTTTGGTTGGCCCTTCCTTTGGTCCCTCTTTGAATGTCGCATCCGGAATTTGATCCTGCGTTTTGCTTTCTACTTCAAGCGAATCCTTGACTTGATCTATTTCATCCCATTTACCATCATCATTTGATTCACTCCTAATATCAATGTTCATGGTCGATGGTTCATGTCCCTCTTGGATCTCAGATGAAGAGTTGGAATTAACTAATCCCAATTCTCTATATCGGTGGAACTTGGTCAGTCTCTTTCTTGGCAGAGTTGTAGTATAAGTTTGATGATAATGGTGCCCTTGAATTGGAAGATTGATCTATCCTTCCATGAACTTGTGAGTCTCCTCCATGGTTTCTTGCAATTCTGCTTTAGTAATAGGAGTGGATTGTTCTATTTTGGTTCTAGGGAGTACATGTGTCCTCTTCAATGGTGGAGTTGCTTCTTTCACTTCTACTACTTCCCTCAGCCTTTTTGCTCCTTGCATCATCGGTTGTGAGCTTGTTGTTGGTTCTTTGATTGTTTTCACTCCTTTCTTCTTTTTTGGTACTGTGGTTGGCTTCACATACTTAGCCATTTCGGCAGATGATGGCATCTCTTTGAGGTATTCCCAAATACCCAATGTGTGGTATATCAATATGGTCAAAGTCACACTTCCGTTCAATTTTTTCTTATGACCCCATTGCTTCTTGGCTTCAAATAGTTGTTCCCGAATACAGGGCATCAAGTTTATTTGGTTGCCAATTTGCTTGGTGGCATGAGATAGTAATTGAACTACTATCTTTTGTGGTGCCCTATATTTTGCGTATTAGGAAAGCAAAAATGTTGATGCACCAATCTGACTTCTTCTTCAATATCAACATGATTAATATCCATGAATGTTATGGTTTTAGTGCCATGAAGTTCTTCCTTGAGGTCCATGGTCCATCCTTAATCCATGCAAATGCTTCTTTAATGAGCTCGTGTGTGAATTGTATTGTTACCCATTCACCTTCTGCATCAAGAACTTTGGCTTCTGGCACTAATGGTTTGTCTAAGGCTGGATGAATGGTGTTCATTACTTGAGTGCATCTCTAGAAGTCTAGCTTATAGATTGGCAACTCAAAATACTTATGGATTCCAACTTTTATCATCACATCCACCATAGATGGAAGCTTGTGTAAGACCTTGAAGTCTTGGGACATCACATGAAATTGATGGTCTGTATCCATAATTTTAATAGTCACCAAGAACAAATGTTCTCCTACTGGTTGGTCTTTTTGGAACCAATGACCTTTAGCCTTTGTCACACTCTTCATTGGAAATTGAAGCGTTTCCTCTTGAATCATTGCTTTAGAGTCTTCTGGAAGCCATCTGCACTCGTAATGTAGTAGAGATCAATTCAAGAAGGAAATTAAATTCGCATGTTTTTGTGTAGTTCGTTAATATGTCATCCTCCGCTACTCTGTACCCCCTTTCATAAGTACAGACAAGTAAGGCACCTTACCATACTTTTCTTAATTTTTTAATCCTAAACGAAAACAAGAGATTAGTTGATAGCCAAAGTAATTATTTATTTACACTGGATGATCATTCCTTTGATAGTATAAGCTAAGTCCTATTCCGATTGTGGAAATGTGCACCACTACTTTTATTGAAGAAGCTATGTGCTGAATGCGTGGCCTTGTAGTGTGGCCCTATCATGCATACTCTGGATGCAATGGATTCTTTGTGAGTGCAAGAAGAGTCTTCTTGATTCTTTTGGTTGATTCCTTGTCGCTTCTTGGGTCTCCATATTAACTTTGTAGTCAGTGCTTGTGGCATGATCCTCTTTCGTGTTCCTCTTCCTCTACTCTTGAATGTGGTCTTTGACTTATTCTTGTTTTTGGATTGGGTTTCCCGTGTTGTGGTCTTTTGGGGTTTTCTATGATCCTTGATAGTTTCCTTTACTTTACTCTACTGGTATGACATTTATCTGGTATGATACCTGGATGGTATCACAATACCTTAAGGAGGTACTCATGATACCATACTTGGCAAGTATCATGATACTAGGGAATTTTGGTATTGCGATACCAAAACTCAACCGATCGTGATACTATAGCCAAATGAGACCAAATCTTAAGATTTTCTTGTGCAATGTTGTCACTCTAGCACAATGGCAAGTAGCAACATGAGGAGATCCACCTCATAATTGTCAATCCATGGAGACATGATGACTAATATGATGACTATGAGCAAGTGATGACACAAGTGCATGAATGAGAAGCACACAAGCATGCACACATATACACACACGTGCACACAAGGCAAGAACAAAGAGAGCAACAATGGAGTTCTTTGTATTACTCAAAAATTCTCTTACAATAGCTCAAAACTCTAACAAGCTAACCTCAAAAATGAGCTCTCTAGCTCTTTTTATACTTCTTGACTAGCTTTGTCCCTGTCCAGACCTAGTGTCTAGCTTCGTTAAAAATTAGGTTCTAGGTCTTATTTGAGGGTTCAAACGAAGTCTAAAAGCTATGAAAATTGATATGTAGCTACTTCTAGTACTCCTCAAGCTTGAGGACTCCTCGACTTGAACAAAATGGAGTCTAATCTACCAAAAATTGTATTTACAATGTTCATGTAGTGATGAAAATCACTATTAGAAAGGATTAATTTTTGGAAAATTTATGTGGCCTTAATTGTCGGATCTTCTTTGACTACTTTGCATGCTGGTCCTTCTCTCTGCTTTGATTCTTTATGTCGGATCCCTTGTCTTGTAATGCCTTGACTGCCTTGACCACTGCCAACACTCGCCCTCTCTCGTGTCTATCATCCCTGACATACCCTTGTTGGTGGGAGTGCTTGATGTAATACTCGATGACGTCTATGGCTAGGTGATGTTCTTGAATGCATAATCCTTGAGCCAAATCTTTCATGAGCTTATCCCAATCTATTGGACCTGGAATGTTCAGATATGGCAAGCATAACTGATCAGCATGTATGGTTTGTTCCACCGCAAAGAGATGCAACAAATGTGTTGGTTTGGGAATAAAAATTTCGGAATGATATTCCAAAACCTGGTGAAGAAAATTTCTTCAAATGCCTGCTTGAATCAAGCAGGTAAATATTTTATGCATGCATGCCAAGCATAGATTATGTTGATGGAGGGGGTTTGGCTCATGTCATAGACCAAATCTCTGTTACCTTCAGAAAAGCCGGGGGCGGAGATGTATGGAGCCTGAACCTTTCAAAAAGTCTTGAAGACAACTTTCATAAGCTCAAATATTTTCATGCACATCTTTTCTATGATGTCTGGTACATTCTTTAAGTGAGTAGACCGATGGCATATAGTTGAGATCATATAGGTGACCATTGGTGGTGCTTTGGGGGGAGCAAAATAGGGATAGTTCACCCAATTTGAACAACCTTTATTGTCACAGACTTTGATGGTGAAGGCTTGCCAGGACCTATGGTGGACCACTGGGCAATAATATGGGTTATACTTAATATATAGAGGCATGGTGGCCCATGTTCTCATCATCTCGGGATAGTCTGTTAATAACTATTCATTCCAACAAGGTTGGAAAATGGAGCCAGCACACACATCTTGAGGTATGTCATCAAGCTCGAACTGAGTGGAGAATGTTGGCTCTTTTCTTGTATGCCCTTTGATCTCTGCATTATAATCAGCTAACAAGACAAAGTATGGCATATATTGGTTCTCAAATGTGGTAATGAGCCGTTGATGAGAGATATTATGAAAATAAGAAGATTTGAGGACAATGTCTTCTAGATTGACAAGCGATTGTATCTGCATAGTGACGCAATCACACGATCATCATATGTTTGCGTGACTTGTTCCACTCTCCATAGCCAATACAAGACGTCTATCTCGAATGTGTCACATCCCTCTTCTGTGAAATGTTTTCCAGCTATCGGTATAGGGTCATAAGGCTCTTCAAAACTTTCTTCAACCAGAATCTCAACCACGGTTTTAGGTCCTGGCTCTTCAACTGGAGAGGGTGGCCGTTCATATGGTAATAGACATGCTTGTAGTTCTGCCACCTATTGCCTTAGGGCCTCTTATTCTTTTGTAGACTGTTGCGGAATGGACGGCTCTTGTTTAGTTGTATTGTTATTGGCTAATTGCTTCCTTAGGTCAGCACATTCTGCTTCTAACCTTTCATATGACTCCAAAACGTTGGCATGCTCCTTAAGTAAGATTCGTTCTGAGGGTACCGCTCTATACTTTGTAGGGCTAATTTTTGCTCCCGAGGTTCCTTCCATAGCCGCTTCAAAATTATCTTGGTTTTGTTGTTGAAGCTGCTTGTTCTCTTCCAAGGCCGCAACCATGTGCTTTCGTAATAGCCCTAGATTGCGTCTTAGTGTTGCATTGGTGAGCATCTACACTTGGAGCACATTTTCCAAATCTTTGACTGCTTTATCATCCACAGTAGACATCTTGGACTCCAATTTGGTGTGAGCCTATTGTAAGGTGGTATACTCTGCCAGAAGTGTGTGATGGTTAGCTTCAAGTGTAGTGACTCTAACTTGTAGCCTCTGTGACTCTGCCTGGAAGCCAGCATTGAACTCTTCTAATCGTTGATATTCTTGTTGTAATTGAGATGCACACTAAATTAACAAATTGAATGAATTATTTACATTATGAGATGCGAGGGGAAGAGTTTGGAATGCAACAGGAATGAGAGTGGGAAGGGGAGTAATGGATGTTGTTTCTACCAACGAGGTGGTGGGTGGTGATGTGGGGGGTAGCGGAGTGAGTGATGGTGGAATTGTAGGGAGAGGAGGGGGTGCTATGGGTGGTGAAATGTCCATGGGGTCAGATAGTGCAGTGCATGCAGGGGCTACCATGTATGTGGGTATGGTAGGTGAAATGAGTGTGGTGTCTATGTAGAGTGATGTGGTTCTGAGTGTCTGTGAACCTAGCATCTGAGAAGTAGGAGCACAAACAAATTGCTCGATGAAGGATATGTGGTGGGGTGATTGGGGTGTGAGATATAGGGGGCGAATGGGAAGTATGGATCCCTGGAAAGGGGAATGTGTGAATATGGGTAAGCAAGAAAGCCTAGACTAACTTCTGTGGGCCATGGGTGTCCCTCTATGCTAAGTATTATTGGATGTCCAATGATGGGTTCAATAGGCGAGAAGGGTGAAGTGACCAAAGGGTTGGTAACAGAAGAAAAACGGTTGGCCTCAGATGTTGGCTCACAAAAAGAAAAGGATGTTGATGGGATGGTAGTTTGTGTCATGGTGGTTATTACAAAAGGGGTTTCTACAATTGTTGGTGGTGGGAGTGGGGGAGATGGAGGAGCCGGAGGAGCCGGAGGGTGTTGTGAAATTGGTGATGTATGTACAAAGGTTTTTGCAGTGAGATTGATGGTGAGTGTTGGGGTAGTTGTTAGCTCTATGGTAGCTACGGGTTTGGTTACTGGTATTCGTATATTCTTTCCAACTTGTGGTCATGTATCCACTCTATGGTGGTCGTATCGGATAGATTGTCTAATGACTGTGTAGATAGCCTCTTGAACTCCCAAGGATTCAGACAGTAGTTGGAGGGAAGTGATGAATTGTGGGTCCACTCCTTCATCTGCTAACATCTATTCTATTTGGGCTTGGCCTGATGCAAAGGAAATTCTGTGCCTCTCTTGCACTACTCTGATCATGTCATATAACCTTTGCAACTAGGCTATGTATGCAGGAGCACCTACGAGTTCTAGTACTCCTTGCTGCTCATCTCAGTATCTTTCTTCATGCCTTTCCTTGCCTTCTTTGGATTCTTCATCCTTTGCGTTGTCTTCATCCTCTTCTTCATACACATCAACAGTGGTGATGGGTACTTGTGATGGTGTTCCTTGCAATTGAGCTTCTTCCAATCGTTGTTCTTCTTTTGCTTCAAGATTCACTTCTTTTAACATCTGCCCAAAGTCTTCATTAGTGAGTTCTTCCAAGGGTGCTCCTCTAGGGAATTCTAGGTCCATGGGAATGGGTGGAAATATCAGATTGGGACCTTCAGAGCTTTTTCGTGGTAGTCGTAATGTGAATGGCCTGATCCTTCGAGGAGAGGAGGTGACATCGGGGGTTAGTGTGGCTCCACAGGGTTGAGCACAAGGTACTTGTACAATTCCTCTCATCCTATTGGAAGGGGTCCAGTGGATGTTCGACCTTTGAACTGCTGCACTCTACTCGACATTAGGGCCCTTTGAATAGGAATGTCATAAGCTAAACATTTGTAAATGATTCTTGTCAAAGAGCAACATCCATACAAGACTGATTTACATGGCCATCTCTTGTGAGCCAAGCATATCTGATCAATGATCCAGTGGGGTAGGTTGATGGTGAGGTTCTGTGTCTCTGCAAGGTATAAGCTAAACTAGAGTTTCTTAGGTGGCATAGTGAACCTATCTTGTGCTGGAAATGCAAAATGTTGCATGCACATTCTCAAGTGAACTGCGATGTTTGATGTCATGGCCACCATGTCCTTGAGCTTGGTGAGGCTTCGATTCTTCATGTTATCGGGCACTAAGACCTCCTTCTTTATGGGTATGTGCATTCCATGCATATCCACGGCCTCTCACATTAAGTTGTTGGTTAACTTCAACCGCTTCGGCTCATTTCCCTTTGTTAGAATGGAAGTACAAATGTGCTTTTACCTTTGGGGTGCTTTCTTGGAGTCAAAATGTTGATAAGATAGTAGCATCTCATGAAGTCGGGCTTTGGGGGCTGAGCACCAAAGTATGCATCAAATCTTGCTTTCTCCCATAGGAGCGTAGTGCTTCTACATTTTGTAACTTTTCAAATTCCTATGTAAAGAAGTGATATTTACCTTGATTTCCATTGAATTCCAACTCTAACTCCTAGAGGTATGATCCTTCTCCCAAGGGTCCTGTGACTTCACTAAATCAATGGGAAGCTTTGCCGACACGCATGGTATGGCCACTTGGGGTGTCCTATATAGGTATAATCTGAATAGCTTGCAATTCCTCTGGTCTTTCAGTTGTTTTAGGCATGATTGGTAAGCTCTCGAGATCAACCACTTGCTCACTATTCCTTGCTTGAGAGTTGGTTCCTGCTACTTCAGCCATGATATTGCTTGAAGTATGTGACGCTATCTACTAGAAGAAGACAATCATATTAGCATTGCATCAGAAACATGATAATAGTGTGTTCCCTCTGCAATACCAATATGCTACCAATGTGGTTAGGGAGTTAATAAGTGAGATGTTTCACACGAATGTGAGTGTTGGTTAGTAGGGATTGTGCGATGTACTCAAATGCATCTATGTCTATGCACAATAATTTACATGGTGGGGTCAAGTGGTTTATCACAGAGTTTAACTCTCCAAAATTTATGTGTGAGATGGTTTCTTTTGGCTACCATAGTCTTCTCATGTTTCTGAATCATGTTGTCTTGGATTTGGGACTTTTTGTGTACCCATTTCCAAGTAGGGCTAAGTGTAGTCGCATGTGTGGAGTGTTGGAAAGCAGATGTATGTTTTGAAGTGCATGATGTGAATGAATTTAATAGGCATTTAAGGTTTGTTAGCTTATGTGCAGCTACTTGAGCATGTAAGTAGGTCTTAGGCACCCAGATTTGTCATGCATTGGGGTCATCCTTCATCAATCGCTTTGGGACCCAAATAGAAATGGTCCGTTTTGGGAGAATTTTGGAACACTCCTTTGTTATAGTCACCCAAGCAATTGGTTTGGTGCACCATTGGGGATCTGAAACTGGAGCAGAGGGTTTTTCACCCTTGCATACCCAGATCTGCTTCACATTTTGAATCCTCTTGCTCTGCACTCTCCATTGACCATGAGCGTAGATCGTATGCTTCCTCTGCTTCCTGTACTCCTTTGGTTGCTTTGTCTCAATCATCTTTGGAAAAGAAGGGAGTTCCACCAAATCCCTAACTCCTTTGTTGAAAACCTCATCATTCTGCATCATAGAATATAGAGGGGAAGCTCCACCTCACCCATGCAAGGGTTTTCCACACCTCCCAATCCTATGAGATATGCTTCTATAGGATTGATGTTGAATTGTAATTCTTGACAGTAAGAAAGTCTAACTGCACTAGTGGCTACACCTGAGTCAATCAAGGCCCTTACAGTCCTTGCACTATTTCCTTGTCCTAACTCTAGGGTCATAAAAGGACGTCGATTGATTATTCTATGGGAGCGTACAGCTAATACTTCACACCTGGCCATATGGTATCTTGGAGCTTCATAAGCATATGATCTAGGCTCATCTCCACCATGTCTTCTCAATTTCATTCTTTGTATGCGTTCTAAAGCTTCTACCTGCGCTTCTTCTCAAATTCGTTTTTCTTCTTCCTTATGTTTCTTGGCAGTGTTGAGCCAATTAAGCATTTCCTCAGTGAGGGGTTCTTGATATAATTTGACTAGGCATCCATTATCACTCTAGCACAATGGAAAGTACCAACGTGAGGAGCTTCACCTCATAATTTTCAATCTGCGGAGAGGTTAGGCCGATATGAAGATCAAGAGTGAATGATGTGTATGAAGAAGAAGGTGAGAAATGCAAGAGCATACACACATGCATACACACACACACAAGGAAATTCACGATGGAGATCAATGGAAGGCAAAAAAAGTACTCATAATCATATTCATCATCATCTAGTTACAATAGCTCTTCTAGCTCTAGATCATAGGTTTAATCATAAACTAACAAAAACAACAAACTCAAAATGAGCTCTATAGCTCTATTTATAGTTTTTGCCTAGTTTTGACCGGTTTCACATCTAATGACCGGCATAGTTAAAAAATAGGTTCTACCTCTAATTTGAACTATCTAACGACTTCGAAAAATTACAAAAATTGGTGTGAGCTTTCTACCTAGACTCCTCAAGCTCAAGGACTCCTCAGCTTGCATAAAATGGAGTCGCATAAGCAATAATTGGATGTATATACATATGCTACATTGGTTTAGTGATAAAAATCACTGTTGTCATGATGAAATATTCTGAGTAGTTTTAAGTGCTTGCTCTTCTTCTATGAAGAGAATGGCTGGAGCAAGACAATCAAAAATTGAGGATTATATGAAGCTTAGGAATGAAGACTTGAAGAAAAGATTGAAGTCTAAGAGCATGAAGTGAAGTAGAGGTTTAGAAAGAGATGGTCTATATACACATGTATATTAGCTTTGTAAATACTTCACAAATACTTGAAGTAATGATGAATCCATACTCATATGTATATATACACTTGTATATAGTCATGATATATATGAGAGATGAAGAATAGATGAAATAGAGAGGAGTAGATCAAAAGTTGAATGAGTATTATCCATCAGATATAAGATGAGTTGAATAGAAGAAGTTTTTCTGAGAATTGCACGTCGAACTTTTCTCCATTTCTCCTTCTGTGTTTGATCATTTCAGGAATCCTTTTTTAGGTGTCTAAGTCCATAGTTAATGCATCTATGGACAAGATTTGAGAGTCTAATTGTAATCAAGGTGAGAGGATTATGAGTAGGAACATTTGTATGTGAAGAAGTAATAAGTATCTTCTGAAACAGGTGCAATCCCGATGATCAAAGAATTGATCAGATCTTAGTGCATAGTGTAAAGTTTTACACAAATGATGAGTCAAAATCTAAGTTGTAAGGTAAGACATCTATGTCTAAAAGCATTATATCAAATGGGTTATATTTTATGAGAACCAACTGTTTAAAGTTGCATATGTAAAAAGTCGTCTGTAGAAAATGCTTGTTTCAAACATAGGTTTACTTATTGGAGTAAATCTAAAGTTTTGTAAGTTATTTTGAAGAACTTTAACTTGGAGTAGTTGTTAACAACAAAAAGAGTGTTTTACTAAATTTTCATAGAAAACTTTAATCATTTCATCAGTTAATGAGTGAATTTTGTGAGACAGACTTTTCTGTATGAATCTAGTTTTCATAGAGAAGCTAAGTGTTCATATTTTGGTAAAATATTTCAAAATTGGTGAAAGTTTTGAGCTATACTTGACATAGAGGTGTTCTAAACTCAATTGTAGCTTATCTTTTGGAGGTTAATGATTTGCATGAGTGGCATCAAAGGAGATTTGATCAAAGTTGAAGCAAAGGGAGACCCCGACTGCTGTAGATATACAAAATTCAACATTTGAAGACTCAAAAGTTCAAAGTGTGAAGGAAAAGCTAAAGGGATACATACAAGAGCAATCAAAAGGATAAGAAGGAGTAAATTTCAAAGCTAAGGTACATTCATTCCTCATAAGGTTGAAGATTTGATAGTACAGGTGAAGAAAGGATGGGAGATAGTGTCCAAATTGAGAAGTTGGATAGAGAGAACTGGAACTATCCAGCTTGGTCTATGAGGATGGAAGCTCATCTTATGAGCAAAGATCTGATGGGATACATCACAAGAGAAGAAGAAAAGCCAGAGTTTAAAGATCCTAGTGTTCCTACTAGGGAGGAGCTTGCAGATTTAAAGATTTGGATGAAGAAGGATGCTCAAACAAGGAGCATTATCTGCATGGCAGTAAATGATTACTTGCTTCCTCATATTAGAGGACTTGAAAGTGCAAGTGATATATGGAGTGCTTTGGAGGAGCATTTTTAGAATGCAACCAAGTCAAGGAAAGCATCACTATGGGCATAGTTTATCACATTCAAGAAGAAGGCTTCACAATTAATATCTGATTATGTGACAAAAATGAAAGACATCGCTGATTCTTTAGGTGCAGTTGATGAAGACATTGAAGAACATAAGTTGGTCAGAAAAATTCTCACAAGTCTAAGAGGAGATGAGAAGTGTAAGCCTTTCATATTGTCAACAAAACTTTCATTAGATCTTTTCACTCCTAATTTGAATCAATTTTTAGGACATATGCTAACTTTTGAGAATGATATAAAAAGAGATGTTGATAAGATTGTAGGTCATGCAATGGATTCTAAAGACAAGAAAAAAGATATCAAAGGAAAGCAACCATCAGTTGAAGATGAAGGTACTCCAAGCCAAGCAAACTTCCTAAGTGGAAGAGGAAGTGGTAGAAGTAGAGGAAGAGGCAGAAATAACAAAGATAATGTCAAATCCTGCTAGATATGTGGCAAGACCAATCATCTATCTCATGAATGTTGGAATAATAATTAAAGCAATGGTAACTTTAATCAGAATTTTAACCAAAGAGGAAGAGGTGGAAGAAATCAGAGAGGAAATTATAGAGGTAGAGATGGTAGGAGTTTCTTTGGAAGAAATGCAGGAAGAAACTTCCAAAACCAATCCTACAATAACACCTACTATAATTATGCATCAGATCAGAAGGAGGATTCAACTCTAATCATGAATGCAACATGTGAAGTTTCAAGTGAAGATCAAATAGTGTTTTACATTGACTCAGGATGCAGCAATCATCTGAGTGGTAACATTGCTCTAATGACTAATTTGGAGAATAAAGTGATTAATCATACAGTTCAAACAAGTGATAATACAAAGCACAAGCTGAAGTCTATTGGATTAGTTAAAGCCAAACATGGAAGTACTCCCTTGAGTAAGGTTTTGTATATTCCTACAATTCCGAAGAATTTGATTAGTGTAGGACAAATTGTGGAAAAAGGATATGAGGTGAGGTTCACAAATGATGGAGTTTATGTTGAAGACCCTCGCCAAGGGTATAAGCAAATTGTTACAGGAAAGAAAGAAGGAGGGTTCTTCACATTGAGGGTACAAGGTAATGTTGGACATGCCATGTTTACATATGGAGAGCAAAAGGTGTCTGAGTTGGATCTTTGACATAAAAGGCTTGGACACTTCAATGAAAGAGGTATCAAAGAGATGATTAATAATGGTTCAATACTTGGAGTACCTAATGTTTCAAGTCAACACATGACATACAGATGTGAAACATGTCAATTAAGTAAGGCTCATAAGCAATCATATAATAAGCATGATTTCATGTATTCAGAAAGACTTGAATTGGTACATACAGATGTGTGGGGTCCTTCGAAAACCTTCAACATAAATGGTTCAAGATATTATGTCATATATGTTGATGATGCTATGAGGTGGATCACTATTTATGTGATCAAAGACAAGTCAAAAGTGCTTAGTACATTTAAACACTATCATGTATCTGCAAAAAGAGTTACATGACAAAAGTTGAAGAGATTGAGGCTAGATGGAGGGGGAGAGTATTTTTCAAATGAATTCAGTGATTATTTATGGAATGCAGGTATAAAGAGAGAAGTTACTTGTAGGTACTCTCCTCAACAAAATGGTGTAGCAGAAAGGAGAAATAGAACTCTTGTTGAGTTTGCAAGATCAATGATGAAAGAAAAGAATTGCCCTAATTATTTATGGGTTGAGGCTGTAAATACAACCACATACTTGGTTAATAGGCTACCATGTAAAGCTTTACAGGGTATGACACCATATGCAGCTTGGTGGGGTAAGAGACCCACATTAGATCATTGCAAAGTATTCAGTTGCTTAGCCTATGCTTATGTTCCTTCTCAATTAAGGCAGAAGTTGGAACCAATGGCTGAAAAATATGTGTTCATTGGTTATGATGATAAGCAAATGGGGATACAGGTTGTGGAGTCCATCTACAAAGCAATTTCTTGTTTCAAAGGATGTAACATTTGATGAGCAAAGTACTTGGTACTCAGGTACAAATAATACTTATGTAGGTCTTGAAGAAACATTGAATCACAAGAAAGGTAAATCAAAGGTTCAAATATTTGAAGAAGAAGAGAACAACGAAGCATTAGTTGAAGTTGAAGAGATGCCAAGGTTTGATCCAGGATGTGATGAACTAGAGACTTCAAGAAGTGGAGAACTGAGAAGATCATCAAGGCACAAATGGAAACCCACAAGGTATAGCTATGATACTTCAATCTTGACTACTAAAGATTATGCTTACATGATAAAAGTAGATGAAGACCCATCCACATATGATGAAGCCAAAGGACAGGAGAACTGGGAGAAAGCTATGCAGGAGGAGTATGATGCATTGATGGAGAATGAGACATGGGATTTGGTTCCTAAACCAAATAGTCAGAAGATCATTGGATGCAAATGGGTCTACAAGACAAAGAGGTATGCAGATGGAAGTGTGTCTAGATATAAAGCTAGACTTGTTGTGAAAGGGTATGCTCAGACATATGGTGTGGACTATGATGAAACTTATAGTCCTATTGCAAAGATGACAACCATAAGGACTCTCATAGCTATTGCTGCTTGCAAAGGCTGGAAATTATCTCAATTAGATGTGAAGAATGTGTTTTTGGATGGTTACATTTTAGATGAAGTTTACATGGAACAACCACATGGTTTTAAAGATCATTTTTATCCAGATCATGTGTGTAAGCTCAAGAGATCTTTGTATGGCTTGAAGCAGGCCCCAATGGCATGGAATTACAGGCTTGTAAAGTTCTTGAAGGAACTTGGTTTCCAAGCATCAAAGGTAGATACTAGTTTGCTAGTCAAAGCAAGTGAAGATGGATTTATATATGTTTGTATTTATGTTGATGACATAATACTTACAGGTATAGATGAAAAAGGCATTATGCAAACACACAACCAATACATTACCTTTTGTGCTCATTGATTCCACTCTTCATATATTCCTAATTGGTCATAGAGGGTTTCCATTGCCTCCTTTGATGTACTTCTTGTAGTTTTTTCCCGTTAGAAAATTTTTCATTTTGAATCTCCAAACATTGAAAGTTGTTCTTGTCCAACTTATTGCTCATAAGTTGACTCATTCCATTAGCAATTTACAATACTACAAAAACACTAGAAGTAGTGCCTTTGCTTGAACATTGTTACACTATGACTTGATAGTTTGATCTCAAAAAAACACAGATTTTGTGTATCAGCAGTATAAGGAATTGCTTGATATTGTGAACCTAAAATATTTGGGAGATGTCAAACAAAATGCAACTTACAATTTTGCAAATTGACTTGTTTTTTCTATGGATCCTACCTTGCAAACGCAAAATAGAGGTCGAGATCCCTTTGAAACTAAAGGGATGACTCTCGAGAATATTTTGATGCTTTCTACTTTCATGCTGAATTTCATAGCAATCTCATATCATTTGAGAAAAGCACATTCTCCATGCCTTTTTATGTAGTCTTCACTGATGACCTTCTCCACGAGTTACAGGTTTCTCAAAAGGTTTCTCAGTTTTGGTGGGTGTAGCCACTGCAAATTTATGCAAGCTTTTGAGCCTAAAACATCAGAGTTGATAGACATTTGCAGGTGTTGTTGGCTAGTTTTAGGGTTGTGCATTCGGCCTTTTAGTGTCATTTTACTGCATATATTGAGCACATACACACCATGTACACTTCTGTGGATACCGCTTATGTACCTCCATGTGTTCATTGATATAGTGGTTATGTTTTTTGCATAAAGCCTTTGACATTTGATAAAGAGGGTCATGGTGAGGTTTTCTTAACTCGGAGAGACCCAGATGTCGGGGTCTCTTTGGTGATGTAGCAAGACTTACCCAGCCTCGCCATAGGAGATGTATGATAGTTGTTCATAGGTGCTCGATAAACCTAGTTGGCTTCTATTGGGTAATTGATTATATGCAGTGGAGTCAGTGATCCACTATGCAGGTAAACATGTCAGTACTTGCAGTTTTATGATATTTTGACACTGGTCATTTGCTCATATCACAAAGGATACTCTAGCAAAATTTTTCTAGATTTTTGGTTTATTCAACTATACAGTGGTTGATTTACTCCTTGATATACTTATTCGTTGGTGTTTAAACTCTTCTAGCTCCATCATCATTCTATTCAGTTCTCTACCATCATGGCATTAGAGGTCTCAAGCACATTTGATGGATCATGTTCTAGTGCCAGTGTTTTGAGGAGGAGCTATAACTTGCAGGGCAAAGACCATTTTGAGATCCAAAAATCTGATGGCACCAAATTTGCTCTATGGAAGAATCATATTAAAGATGTGTTGATTCAAAGGAGGCAATGGAAGCCAATAAATGGGATTTCAAAGACGCTTGCTCACATGGATGAAGATGATTGGATGAGTTAGATGAAATGCCCAGGTCTACCATTCGCTTGCACCTGGCTGATAATGTTTACTTTACAATATTAGACTGTGAAATGCAGAGGAGCTTTGGAAGAAATCATGCAATACATATGAAAAAGAGATGGCATTGGCATCAAATAAAATGTATCTGATGAGAAAATTATATGACCTTCGCATGAAGGACACAGATAGTGTTGTTGCTCATCTAAATGAGTTTCATACTATACTCTCCCAATTACACGCTTAGAAAATGGATATGGATAATGAAATGAAATCAGTATTGCTGTTATGCATCTTGTCATCATCATGGGATACGTTTTGCACAGCTATTGGCAATAGTGCACCTGGTGGTAAACTTGTCTATGATGACATATGTGGAGCACTCTTGAGTGAGGAGATTTGTAGAAAATCTATGGTTGGCACTTAGAGTGGAGATGCATATAATGTTTGTGATTCTTACCAAGTAAAGAATCAGCAACGTGGCAGGAGCAAGAACAAGGAAAAGAATGGTCAACGGAATAAGAGTAGAAGTGAATCAAGGAAGAGGGATATCGAATGCCATTATTTTCATAAGAAAGGACATATGAAGAAAGATTGTTATGCATTAAAGAATGCTAAAGGTAAAGGACATAATGTTGATGGGCATGTTAAACAGTTACCTGCACCATCTACTTCGACTGTGAAGATTGAAGAAATTAATGCTATTTCTGATGATGCTGATGTGTTCACACTTGATAGTACTGTGCCAACTAAGGCTCTTATAGTTGATTCTCTTTCCCACATGAAACTGCTAGATTCTGGTGCTTCTTTTCATGTGACACCACATAGAGAATGGTTCTCTAATTATGCAGCAAAGTCTCTTGGTACCATGAGACTTGATGAATCTTACCAGTGTGATGTTGTGGGGATCGGAGATGTGGTTGTGCAGTCCATTGATGGTTCAAAACTTACTATGCATAATGTACGCCAGGTATCTGAGTTATCATGCAGTTTGCTATCAACTGCTCAACTTGATAACCTTGGTTACAAGGTGGTCTTTTATGCTCAATCCTTTTGTTTATCAAAGGGAAATATGGTTATTGCAAAAGGAAGCAAAGTTGGCTCACTTTATCCTTTATTTTTATCATAGAAAGAACACTTGTTAGTTGTTACTAAAAAGCCTATGGCTTGTATTTGGCATGGTCGTTTGGGCCATAAATCTTGTAGTGGAATGGAAAATCTTTCTCGTTTTGGCTACTTACCTGTCTTATCTTTCTCTGATTTTTTATTGTGTGATCATTATCAATATGGAAAGCAAACCAAAAATGTGCATAGAATGCACATTGACTCTTCAAACATTGACTCTTCAGTTCAGCCTTTAGATCTCATTCATACAGATGTGTGTGGTCCTATGCCCACTAGGTCCTTAGGTGATTCTCTTTACTTTGTCACTTTCATAGATGATGCTACTAGAAAAGTCTAGGTATATCCTATCAAATCAAAGGATGATGTATTCCCTACTTTCAAAAAATGGCTTGCTTTAGTTGAGACTGAAAAAAGAACCAAGCTTAAGGCTTTACATTCTAATAATGGGGATGAGTATACCTCACATGAATTCAGCCTTTTCTGTCAGTCTAGAGGGATTCTTAGAGATTTTACAGCTCCTTATACCCCAGTATAGAATGGTGTAGCTGAAAGGATAAATAGAACTATTCAAGAATAGAGTAGTCTCTATGTTGCATCATGCAAAGCTCTCACAAGGCTTTTGGGCAGAAGCAGTATTGACTAGAGTTCATGTGATTAACCTTTCACCTAGTACTACCAAGGTCTGAAAGTGCCACAAGAGTTATGGACAGGGAAGCCACCATATTATGATCATCTTCGAGTTTTCAGGTGTGAAGCACATGTTCATACCCAAGAGTCTTAGACAAAAGTTGGACCATAAGTCAAAGAAATGCGTTTTTCTTGGATATGGTCGAGAAGGACAATTTGGATATCGCTTATGGGATCCTGAAACACAATCAGTGGTCAAAAGTAGTGATGTCATTTTCAATGAGTCTAAGATGCATAAACAGCCCATTAAGGAGGTTGAAGTGAGAAGAGTGGTGTTTGAGGATACTAGTCCTCCAGTTAGCATGCATAAAAATGCTTCACATAGGGACGTTCAAGAGAATGTCCAATCATATCAATCTGCACATGTTCTTGTTCAGCAACCATTGAGACGCTCTACACGTGTCTCACATCCACCTGATATATATGTTCCAGGCTTAGATTTTGTTATGCTAACAGATGCTGGTGAGCCCTCTTGCTACAAAGAGTCTATGCAGACAGAGGATCATATCAAGTGGGAGCATGCCATGAAGAGTGAGTTGGATTCTTTTCACAAGAATGGTACTTGGGATTTAGTACCTTTGCCAGATGGCAAGAAAGCTTTACCATGTAAATGGGTATATAAGCTGAAATTCACATCAGATAGTGCTTCTCCAAAGTATAAAGCATGACTTGTTGCAAAGGGTTTTAAGCAACAACATGGTATTGATTGCGAGGAAATCTTCTCTCCATTGTTCAAGATGACTACCCTGCGCATGTTGCTTAGATTTGTTGCAATGGAGGACTTAGAGCTAGTCCAAATGGATGTGAAAACTGCTTTCTTGCATGGAGATCGTATAGATGAGATGTATATGGAACAACCAGAGGGTTATGTAGTTCCTAGCAAGGAAAGTCTAGTTTGTAAGCTCAAGAAGAGCTTGTACGGACTTAAATAGTCCCCTAGACAATGGTACCAAAAGTTTGATGCTTTTATGAAGCCTCAAGGCTATTCTCAAAGCAATGACTACATTGTCTCTACACAAAGAGATGCTCAAATGGAAGCTTGATATGCTTGATACTTTATGTCGATGATATGTTGATTGCTGGGAAGTCCTCTTATGACTTGTCAATTTTGAAAAATAAGTTGAGTCAGACATTTGATATGAAGTATTTGGTGGATGGAAAACATATTCTTGGCATGCACATTACTCGTGATAGTAGTAAAAGATGCATATACTTGTCTCAAAGTGAGGACATATCCAAAGTACTTCACAAGCTCAATATGCAGGGTGGAAAGGCATTGAGTACACCTTTACCCACATATGTGAAATTGAGCAAGGATGACTGCCCCAAATCAGATGATGAAAAGGAATTCATGACCAAAATTCCCTATCAATCTGATGTTGGTAGTCTCATGTATGATATGGTAGCTACGAGACCAAACATTGCATTTGTAGTGGGAGTTGTGAGTGGATATATGTCTAATCCTGGCAACAAACATTGGGAAGCAGTCAATATGATTTTGAGATATCAGAGTGGCACTACGGACAAGTGTCTGTGCTTAGGTAGAGGGAAAGCATCCATTGGTTACACAGATTTTGACTATGCTAGTTGTGTAGACAATCGTAAGTCTACATCAGGCTACATTTTCCATTTTTCTCGAGGTGTTATCTCTTGGAGATCTCATCTTCAAGAATGTACAGTTGTTTCCAGCACAGAAGCAGAATATGTTGCAGCAAGTGAGGCATGTAAGGAAGCATTGTGGCCTTCTCATCTTGCTTGTGATATTGGTTTACCTCAGCATGTACCTCGTTTGCTCAGTGACAGCCAGAGTGCCACTACTTTGGCTAAGAATCTAGTCTATCATGCAAAGACCAAGCACATTGAGGTGAGGTATCACTTCATTAGAGATTGCTTAGCCACTGAGTGCATTATTCTTGAGAAGGTTCACACTCGAGATAATGTTGCAGATGCTTTGACTAAATCTCTACCACATGATAGCTTTTGACATTGTTGTCACTTGATGGGGGTTACTTGATTCATGATCTTACAGAATCACCTGTATACTGTGTAACATGCCCATCAGGTGGGAGGTATAGTTTGTATACTTACACTCATGTATTCTTTATCATGCTTTATTTTTTTTCCCATAGTTACTTTGGCCATATTGGCCTTTAATGGGAGATTGTTGTCGTTAATGTCCATGTGAAAGGCCAAATGGACATTGGACACTTCTTTGTATATGTTCTTTAATAAAACATATAGTGTCCTAGTCAGTCATAGGCTGTAAGTTCAACCACATTTGTAAGCCCTAAGAAGTCTCTCTTCGTGCTCCTTGTGTACTGTGTTTTTCTACGTATTCTACAGCCTCTGTGCGAAGTACTGTGTGCAGCCTTAGGAGCTCGGTTTTCTACTCAGAGGATATTGTCATGGAGCTCTCGATAAGGAGAGCACACCATGGTGCATCGCCGTCGAATTACTTCACTTTGGTTGCCTCTTCATATGTTGCCCCTAGAGTTGCCTACATAGAACACATGGGCATGCATGCCTTTTGATGAATGTCCATTTATATTCATTTATTTGGTTACCATAAGAGAAACTAGTTGCTCAAAATTTGAAAATGTTTCCCTTACATAAAATGAAGTGGTGAATGGTTTCCACTTCTCATCATCCCTCAAACCATTGAGGGTACAAGCCAATAGATCATCATCATCTATGTGGCTTCCAATAGATCCCAATGCATCCAAAAGCTCCTTCACTTTGAGAATGATATGGTTGATGCTACTCCCTGAGATCTTCTTTAGATTTTTCAACTCATTTTAGTTGAAAATCTACCTTGGCTTAGTGCTAGTAGAGTAAAGCCTCTCCAAGGTTTTCCTACGTATTCCATTTGTGTGGAGTACCATGTGCAGCTTTAGGAGCTTGGTTTTCTACTCAGAGGATATCATCGTGGAGCTCTCGATAAGGAGAGCACGCCGTGGTGCATCGCCATCGAATTACTTCACTCTTCATCCTTTCCCCCTAGAGTTGCCTACATAAAACACTTGGGCATGCTTGCCTTTTGATGAACGCCCATTTATATTCATTTATTTGGTTACCATAAGAGAAACTAATTGCTCAAAATTTGAAAGTGTTTCTCTTACATAAAATGAAGTGGTGAATGGTTTCCACTTCTCATCATCCCTCAAACCATTGAGGGTACAAGCCACTAGATCATCATCATCTATGTGGCTTCCAATAGATCCCAATGCATCCGAAAGCTCCTTCACTTTGAGAATGATATCATTGATGCTACTCCCTGAGATCTTCTTTAGATTTTTCAACTCATTTTAGTTGAAAATCTACCTTGGCTTAGTTGCTAGTAGAGTAAAGCCTCTCCAAGGTTTTTGAAACTCTCATGCTTGAGTCTAGATCTTGAATGTGTCCTATCATATTGTTGCTAATGTTTGATGAAAGAATGAAAATAACTCTTTTGTCACTCACATTCCATTTCCTAAATGCTCTTAGTTGGTCATTGGTTGGATTAATCCCCAACCCACGTCTTGGATCCGTCCTATTGATCAAACCCCAAGGCCCTTGCCCATGAGATAGTTTGACATCCTAAACTTCCCAGATTGATGGTTGTCTTTGTCAGGTTTCTCAATTTGAGTGTTGAATTCAGCCATGTCTAGCTTTCCCTAAGCTTTGGAACTATGTTCCTAACTCCTTGAAGAAAACTGATATCACCTTCAAGATTAGATCTCCTTTGATGAACTCCAAGTATGCTTCACCTGATGAGGATTGAGTGCTCCCCCTTGATGAAAATCTTTTTCCAGCTTCCTTTGGTGAAGAAACTTTTGAAACACCAACTCTAGTAGCTCCTTTTCTTTGTAATGGATGCCCTCCAAACACTTCGAGATGCTCTGGTGCCACCATTGAGAGATTTGGCAACTCCCTATGTAACTAGAAGAATAATGTGACCTCCCAAGTTAAACTCAAGTTTTTTGTTTTAAAGCTCTAGTTATTTCCCAAAAATGGTGGAAAGATTTCTCGAGATTGTTTGATCACTCAAAGTAGACTAAAAGAACTTTCAAATGAGAAAAATTTGATCCCAAATGTATGGCAATATCTCCAATATAGGCTACTTGGCTTACACTCTCACACACTTGTGGAGAGACACACTTTCACTCTAGACACAATAACTCAGAGAATATGCAAAGATGCACCTCGAGATTTAACCCAACTTTAAAAGACTATATTATCTATCCAAGAAGAGTAAAAGCCATAGAAAAATGGGTTACTAAAATAAGAGAAGTAATGAATACAACTCAGAGAAATAGAATCGAGTCATGACCCATAGACAGTGAGATATAACCCAAACTTGGGATGGAACCAAGTAGTGAGATTGCTTGCTCGACTCGGGCACTCTAAAGACCTCCAATACACAAAGGAAACACATGGAATCACCCAAAAAGTCATGATCCAAGCCTAATATATACAAAGCAAGTAGACTCTTACAATCTAGGAACCACTTTTCTTATGACTACTCCTAAATTGGAGGAATTAATTAGAATGATTTGGGGAATGGTTGAGCGATTCCTTTTGGTGAAATATCATGACTCGAGGCCTTCATACATTGGTCCACTAGTACAAATTAGTTTTCCCACAAATTTATACTTTGAACCAAAACCCTAAATCCCAGATTGGACATAGTAGTCCTCTAATAAGTAACAAGATGATGGATGTTGGTGGAAGTGGACCATAGTGGAAACATATAATTCATATTTTTTGGTGAACTTTAGTAGAGCTTCATTTATCCTAAGCAACTTCAAGTGAATTTCCACACAATTATCAAAGTCTTAGAGTATCCATTCATTTTGCTAGGTCCATGCACAAGTGGTGCATAGAAATGAACCAAGATAGCAATTTGGTTAAAGATAATTAGAATCCACCTATTTCACATGTTTGTGTTATGTATGCCTAGTTTGCACATAGCAAAACAATGCATTAGTAAGGTGGGAAAAACCTCCCATACCATAGAGGGAAAAATGTGTCCTAATAATTATAAGTGTATTCAGATACGTCACTACCTAAATAAATTGACAATAAGACCATTTTTTTTAGAAGTGCATTGACATTTTACACTAGTGTTCTATCCCACACTTAACCAAAAATGCATTGAAATTAGAAGACATCCCCTCTTACGTCAACCAAAACAAAGCATGCTTGTTTTTTGAAGCTAACAAAATTTCAACCATACTCAAGAACTCTTCAAAAGTAAAAACGCTAGAAAATGTATTTTTGAGAAGATAGATCCACAAATATCTAGAGAAGTCTCCTATAAAAGTCACAAAAATTTACCAATTGGTGTTTGTATAGGATCAAAGACATCAATATGAACTAGATGCAATTTATATTTCGCTCTTATTGCATCGTCTTTGAAGAAGAAGGAATTCTCCATTTCACCCAAAATATAATCCTCATAAACATGATTCGAAAGCTTTTCTAGACTTGACGGTCGAAGCATCACATGGATTAAATTGATACAAACATGTACCAAAATTTAATGTGTGCCAAAATTGCAAAGATGGTATGTGCACATTCATGAAAAACATCACATAGCTGCAAATCACAAACACTAAAATTTGGATCATAGTTATTAGCAACATTTTAGCAAAATCCAAGGCAATGGGTTGCTAACATGTTAGTAACATAGCAATGTTTGAGGCCTCTTATAGGTAATATATGATGAAGTGCAACCTTTTACACATATAAATAAATATACAAACATATAAGTTATTAATTAAAAGTAGGTATGCGACATGTCGTATGTATATTACACACATGCATACATAGTACATACATACATGCATACATCATGAATGCATGTATAAATACATACATATAAGTAGATACATGCATATTACATACATACATACATACATACATACATACATACATACACATTAATATTTGTAATTACATATATACAAACAAACATATATAGTATATTATAGGACAGACATGGACATATATAATATAGATTATTGAGTCTAGATTAATCCCCACACAATTCAACATTCAAAGTGATGTATGTACATAGACAGATCAATCATCATAGAAGAAAACCCCTGGATTTGAAGGGCCAAGGCCAAGGATGAAACTTTGGTCCAAGCTCTATAAGTGCATTAGGAGAAAATCAGAAATCCAAGATATGTGGCTACATCAAGGTGACAAGGCCTATAAAGAAAATCATACACAAATGCATCTCTACAATTTTATAGCATTTTATGTCTTCCTCATTCTCCATGTTCTTTTATTGCCTGTATTGGACATTTTGGACAGGATTTTAAATAATTTCTAATCCCTCCTAGGGAAGAATATAATTATGGATATTTTTTGGACTTCAAAAAAAAATGCATGCAAAGCAACATGTCATGAATGTAGAAATATTACGAGTTGCGAACCGTTCGCAATGCATTGCGATTCAACTATGATTTAGATCAACAAGAATTTTGAATGTGGTGGGGGGCAATAAATCATGGTGATGAAAGCTTAGCCCTTTACTAGTGTATCTCATTCCGTGGATATTTCATAATTCACATGAAGCATCACCTAACACATGAACCAAGTGGAATACAATACCACGTAAGCGTAAGGCTGAACCGAATGCAGAGTAAGCACATTTATGACTCATTACAACATGAATTCCACATAACTACATTCAGCTTTGCCTAAGAAGCCCAATCCCACAAGAGATTTTAAGTTTTAATAAGATAGTGCTTGCATAGGTCCAACGAAAGAACTCATTCCAATCAAACGCCAAAGCTAGCATTCACTGAAGATGGAATAGATGAGTTTAAGCGTACACATTTCTGTCATTTTTTTTTGTCTCAAACACTAATATTTAGATTTACATGCATCTCAAGTTGGCTTTTAGGCCATGACTGTATTAGACCATAAGACCATCAGGTCAACACCTGGTTGACGTTCAGGCGAGTGAGCCTTTATGCTGTTGTATGTCCATGCTGTGTGATACAAGCTCCTCAGGTGCTATGCCCTTGTACTTTTAGTTCAGTGATTTGAGTTCATAAAAGAGTGGGTCAAAGGCAAAATCTTCAAAATTCTAGAAGGCTACATGTTTTCTCACTTGATATCATGAGCATGCAGGTCCTTGCACTTGTGCCTCCCTGTACATTAATCAGCTTATAAGACAACAATTTGAACCTCCTCCAAGCGAATCAGTTATCCTCCCACACTAGAAGGTTTCGTATTACACAAGTCTCAAAACCCAATTACACAAACTTTGAGTACAACTTATGTCTTTAAATAATAGAACTCAGTTCCTTGCTCGCTCTGACATAACAGGCTTTCATGGGATCAGAATTGATCCAAAACATGCTCCACAGATTCAACAAAATAAACTTGCTACAATAAGAGGTCATGAATGACATGATTAAGGACCATGAAACCAGTTACCATTCATTATCATGAAGGTAAGTTTAAGCATAAATATCATGCTGTCACGTTCAATGCACTGATAATTTCTATTATACCACTTCTTTCAGTGGTTATGCCTTCAATTGTTAGTTTGTTCCTCTTCCTGGTCCCAAGAAGATCACATAAAAATTAATTTGTAAACAGAAGGCTTCCTACACTTACTGCCCTTCTATGGGTTTTCCCAAAAATGAAACTGCTTTAAGCATCAGACAATGTGTTGAGAAATTTTATTGTATTGAACAGCCTGAGCTTCCATTTACATGGCTTCAAGATCCAGTTACAGAAGAACTCAGGCACCACATAGGACTAAGTGAAGTCTAAAATTACAAATCAATGAGCAGATTGAGGCCTGATGGCTTGAATGTCCTGGATAGAACTTCTAGATAAGAAATGCCAGAGCTATTTTCTCATTGTTCAGGTTCTAAGGTTACAGCACTTAAAATGTCATGCAATATACATTAAGGACAAAGATGCCCAATCTTTATGCGAGGAACCTGATAAGGATTAAGAGAAACGATTTTGTTTCTTAAATAACAATGTCCTGTATCCATATTAGTTCTCCTCAGAACTGTTATGCATTCTGAATAGACTTCCACCTGTGGTATTATCCATTCGGACCATTCCTTGATGCAATCATATGTGTTTCTGTAACCCTCAGTCCAAGGCCATAATTGCTTCACAGTTCAGTAGCCATTCATTATGTACTTACCTCCATTTCAGACATCGGTCCAGTAAAAAGCTTCCTGCATCCCCACAAACAAAACACATTGCAGTGTCAATCAAGAGTGCTTGATCAATCCATGGTGACATTCACTAAGCAATCCAGAAATGCCTGAATCTTCTGATTTAGATCAGTAATGATGTATTTTCTAAATCTGATAGCCTGTGTAGTTTAATGTGATTGTTTCTCCGAGATTTTATCTTTGTATCTCACCATAGTAAGTCCCACCCATTGATGGAACTTAAAGAAAGCTTCCTGTAACTATTTAGCATGTCATCAAATATAGGATAATTACACAGGTTTGTATGTAAAGAATATATGGCACCACTTTGTCCATGCTTGAACACCAAAAATCTTTCTAATATCTGGGGGACCTCCAGGAAAATGCCTGCAAGTGCAATGCTTTGCAGAAGAGGATTTGGCTTTTTTCCATGGCTCAGAAGATAATAATGCTCTAGAACTACAGGTCTATAATTGCAATTACTCTCAGCTAAATTGAATGCCTAACCTTTTAACATGGAAACCCCATACCATAGTGCAGCTCCAATATAACAGACATCAACAAAAGACAACAGTGCAAAAAATTCAGAACCTTAGGGCCTCCATGGATCTGTGAAACAAAAGGGACCTAAAAAAACAACTTTTTGCAAACTACATACTACTACTGACATGGGAGATAAGAGAAGAAATGTAACTCACTTTTGGAAGATACGGCCCTGATTTGCAAGTGCTCGTTCCAACCTCACCTCAAATGGAGTTGCATGCCAACTTACTTTCTGATCCTGCACACATGAAAACAGATCAATGTGCAAGAGAATGCAAAAAACAAAAAGACACCATAATTAGACTGGATGCTCGAAAACTCATATTTCAGGAATACCTCTTTGTATTTATTAGTAGAGTTTGGAATCCCCTTTCCATCCCACCATTTCTTGTTCAAAGATGATGAATGATTCCAATGGGCTGCAACAGTACCCAGAATAGGCCGATCTTCAGTTGAAGTTGGGCACGAACCTTGACTACATAATGGGCTGGGTGTCTCAGCCTGCGAGCTGGGATAAGAAGCCACTCTTGCAGGAGTGTCACGTGACAGCTCTAAAGCATGGAAATCTACACAAAATTGCCTTGATTGTGGCTCTACAGAACAGCTGCCTTTGAGTTGGCTTGCTTTTTGTGAGGGAGGAGATATATGTACAGTACCTGGTGAAATATCAGAATTACAACTCTTGAAGGAGTCTGCTACAATTGTCAACCCTTTTATGTTAGTTTCAACCATTGTCATTTTGATCTTTGATTCCAGTGAGCAAGATTTGTGTAAAGTTCTGTTTGGAATTTCTTCACTGATGTGCTCCACTCTTCCATATTGGGGATCAACCTTTGATTTAGAATCAGGCAGACAACTGCCAAAGGAGCTGTGGGACTGTGCACAAATTTCTAACTCACAGTTCTCCCTTAAAGGTGCATATTTTACTTGTATTCCTACTGAACTGCAAACATCTTCAAAACACAGATTTCTTATCTTCTCATGTGTTGAGCCCTCTGATTTTGAGTCAGTTACACAGGAGCTCTCACTTCCACATGTCATGTCCTCAAAAGGCCTCTGTTCCTGCAAGATTTCATAGGCATATACATAATCCGGTTCCTCTTTGACCAAAGGTTTACAATCCATTCTGTTGGTAACAGCAGTTAATATGCAGGATGATAAATCTGAAGAATCATCGTAACTGTAATCAGGAGTATCAAACTTTGGCCCACGTGACATCGGTGTATGTTCTTCTTTCTGATGATAGTTTGAAAATCCACATTGCTTGTAAGGACTCCTAGCAGCACCTTTTATGTCTGGGCAAGACTGGACTTCCAAACATGATTCTGGGGAGCTATTATTTTCAGAGATTAATGAGCACAATTGCTTAGGAGATATAGGATGACTCTGCATGGCATGAAATGCAGCTTGATTCTTTGCTGCTTCCATAGAATCCGCAATGCTACTATCAGGACTTCCAATGGCCTGTGTAATCAAAGACTCTATATTGTTACAATGCCCAAAAGAGCTTATGAGTGCACTATTCACATCCTCTATTCCACTGCCTGTTAGAACCATTTTCGAGCCAATGGTTGTCAATGATGTTTCTTTCTTAGGATCTGTATTTATGACTGGAAATAAAGGCTTTTGTACTGCAGATTGAGGAATACTGTTCTCTGAGACTTCCTTCCCAGGGGAAACCTTCAAGTTCACCTAAGGAGAAAAATCTCACACATTATGAATCACAAAGATCGTGAAACAAATTGGAGGAATCAATAGGTGAGAAAAACTGCAAAAGTAATATGTGACAAAGGTAGAAATGCAGAAAATCAAACTTCCAAAAGAGGAAAAATGCATGGAAATCACTTATTATGACTTCCAACTGTTTAACTGGAAATAAAAAGCTCAAAAAGTAATAGAAGATGAGTGATACCTCTGCAGCGAGGTCCAGACACAAAACTGCACCCTTATCTACTGAAAATTTAGTGCACAGTTTGTCTGAACCACTGGAAGTTCTGTTCATTCAGTCAATTGTGACAATCAGTTTAAAGGAAATATTTATCAAAGGTGGTGCACAGAGAAATAAGTATTTAATGGTGAAATTAAATGCAGTTACATGTCATCCATTTCTTCCACAGAGGCAGGCTCTGCCATTATCTCTGTAGTTCCAATCCTTGCAAGCATGGATTGGAGGTGGAGCAATTGTTGGCTATCCTCCAAGCCATTCTCTTCATAAGATTTCCCCAAAACATCAAGTGTCTTCCTAAATGCATCAGGTGCATCAAGCAATTCACTGAAATGCCTCAGATGTCGCACCTGTAACATTCAATTAGACACAACAATTCTCTCCTTTTAGTGGTTTTGCATTGTATCCAGAAACTTTTTGCTACGTCTGACTAAAGTTCAAGTACCTTGTTTGTTAGTATCCTTGCTTGACTTGCTTCCTGATCCAGCTTTTTATTTAAATCATTGATTTCCTCTTCAAGCTTTTCCACAAGAACCAAATGGTCATATGAATGCCCTCTTGTTGACCGGTGCCTCTTGACTGCCTTGATGAGCCCTAAAGATGCTTCAGTCAATGCACTTCCTGGCATCAAGACATTATCCTTGGTGTCAGCACTCTTTTTTTGAGGATCATCATTCCCCTCTAGCAAGCTGCTTGATGCTGTCAATCAAAATCACGATCAGAAATGAAACGAGATATACATGTGCAGAGACAGTGCAGTGTACCATACCCTTTTGAAGAGAGTTCAAACTCAAAAGGGAAGGAACCATAGAAGCCTCCACTAGGTCCTGCACAAAAGGTGATGAGCATGTAGAGTATTGATCAGTTTCATAAGCTTGCTTTATTTTTGTCAATTTGTCTCCTAGTGTTCAATTCCACATGCACATGAGCATGTTTTCTTGGAAAAAGCTCATCCAAACATGAAGTGGAACCAAAGAAAAAAGGGGCGAGTTTAATTCATCACAAGTGCTCAAAATTTTCGTAGAGTTCAGTGTGTCATGAAAAGATGAGGCATAATCAAAAGTGCATCACATGTCATGAACATAATAAGATGTAAACACAAGACCGTCAAATTACTTTATCTTCACATGATCCCCTTTGAAGGAAATCGGCCATGTAACATGGCTTGAGCAGTAATTGTAAACGACTGCTTTATCAGATTTCCTATAAGCATCAGAAAGCATGTTAGTATCTAAATATTCATGATCTGCAGCTTTGGCTGCCCAGCCTCATTCCTTGGCTGTAAATGCAAATACCTTTAATATATAGCTGTTACTTAACTTGCATATGTCTGTATGAGTATGCTAATCTTCTAAGCTCAGCCTTGATACTTCTTGCCATCACCCTCATGGTTGCAGATTGATGGATATCTCTGCTGATTGATTGGGTCACAATTCAATACTACACTTTCTAGAGTGGACAGTGACAGTGGCATCTCAATCTTACAAAACCTAAAATATTTATATGCACATGAATAATTCTTTATAACATCTGAAAGACATGTCTTCATCTCTTTCAAAATTATGATATGTGAGTTTCAGAAGAGCAAAGGATTGCATCTTTTGGCACAACTTGTAACCTTATCGTTTTTTCATACTATTATACCTGCATGTAAATGAATTGGTATACCTTTCATTTCCCTTTGTATTAGAGTTTGTTCAAGGATAACAAATAAACAGACTGCTTAATTAAGAGCATACATGATGGGCATCTCCTGCACACAAAACATCACTATCCAATATTTTCCAACCAAAAAAGCTAAGGTGCACACTTCTTGCACTGAATAATCTTATATTTTTGGGTCTGAAAAAAAATAATCCAAAAAAAAGGGCTTTCCAGTGTTCAGCTATATCCATCCTCTTTAATAAAAATGGCATGTTCCATTGCAAGATGCAACAATGGTGCATATTTTACTGGTGTATCAAAAGATTAGTTTACAAAAATGATTCTTCAAAGCTCTGAGATTTCGACATTTCTCAATTCTAAACTACACAATGTATAATGTTGGCATACTGCCAACACTTCTACCTTTCTCAAGTTGTATTGTTACTCCCTGCTAAAAAGTGGCATCAAGTACAATTATTATTATGCAGAGTACAAGATCTTGTCCCTCGACCACTCTAGTTGCTCCTTGCAAGTTAAGTAGATCACCTGGAAAAAATAGAACCCCATGTCCAAGCCTGTTAGTTCAGTTGGGTGGAACTATGGCTTTGAACCCCTGCCCCCCGGCGTTGGACGTGTATTGGGCCTTAGGCCAGATTTCAATCCAGTTTTCATTGTACTGCCTTTGAGAAGCCTACTAAGTACTAACTCCTGCTTCCTGGGATACCGAAAGCCCCATGAGTATTATACCCACCTTCACTTGTACAGTTGATCTTTCCATTAATTCAAGCAAGGGAGAGTAGGCATCGGCAGAACTTCCTTTGAAAAAAACAACAATTAAAAAAAAAGATCCTCATGCAGCTCCTCTGTGGACGCTCTACGA
Organism: Ceratopteris richardii; assembly: GCA_020310875.1. Classification (NCBI taxonomy): domain Eukaryota; kingdom Viridiplantae; phylum Streptophyta; class Polypodiopsida; order Polypodiales; family Pteridaceae; genus Ceratopteris; species Ceratopteris richardii. Next base: position 65,808,212 of record CM035414.1, on the reverse strand, counting down.
ATCCATTGTAGCAATTATCAGGAATGCCCTGCTTGATTGTTCAATAGCTAATTACATGCCTACTGTTCAGTTCCTACTTAGTAATCTGCTAACATTTGGAAAGGAAAATGAGCTCAACCCATCTAAGTGGGCCCCATCCATTATCAGAAGTGCCCTGCTTGCTAATTACATGCCGACTGTCCAGTGCCTACTTAGTAATCTGCTAACATTTGGAAAGGAAAATGAGCTCACCCATCTCAGTGGGCCCCATTCACTCCACTCTTAATTAGTTAATTGTCCCAAGCCATCCGAGTGGACTCCTTCCACTGTTGTTAAAAGAGATGCCTATTACAAGCGTAGCTGATTGGCTAATATATGGGACAAGAAATTGGTTCAAATCCACTTTGAATTAGCGACTTAGACTTGTAATTTGTATATATGTAAAGACATGTAAATGCATCAATCAATCAATTAATAATAAGAAATGTTAATCATCTATTTCTAGACTAGATAATGGGCTATTCTTCAGACCGGTAATCAGTTCAGCCCACTTCAGTAGCGCCCTTGGGAGCATAGCGGAAAAATGTGCTAGCTCAACGATTTCACTGTAGAGAACAGTCAGCGAGTTCTATCTTATAGAAGTTTTTAAGAGGAATTTTGGAGCCCGTCTCAAACGGTGAAGACAGTTCATTATAATGCAAGGTTATCGAATCATCCTCAGCTTAGTTGTTGGCATGGCCACAAAACAACTGAGAGCATTATGACTGTGACCAACTTGCATAATCGAGAATAATTTCAATTGGTACAACATTTTATTGGGAAGATGGATTTCTGCAGGTTATCGGAAAGACGCGGACCGAGCATTGAAGAAAAGGGAAATTGAAGGAAAATTACTGACCCTGTTATCATTTGGGTGGTCTGAATGACGAGCCTGCTGCCGCCTTCTGCATTTGAAGCAGCCAAATAGCCAACCCATTATGCCTTTAGAAACAATGCTCGTTGCAAAGCATATTGCATCTGACTCGGGGTGAAAATTAGATTGTCTGGAGTAATTCAAGGTTTGCAGTTTGGATGAGCCCTCGGAACGCTAATCCACTGTGCTAGGAACTGATAGTGTCTTGAATTACCACTGCAAAAAGCCGCTGATCTAGGCCATAACTTCCCTTCCGTAGAGGGAACCACGTAAAGCTGTGATGAATGCACCGTAAGACCTCTATGCTCTTTCCACTTGTTCTACCGCGAGGCCTCTGAGCTCTATCCACTTGTTGTACACTGTCATTCGATCATATAGGAACACGGAACCACAGGGTAATGTTCCATATGGCCTCCCATTGCAGATACTCCTGAGCTGTGTATGATTCGAAGTTTCCATCCAGACTGCTGACGTCCCTGAAATTCGTCTAGAGGAGGACCAGATTTCATATATCGACGAGTGGAAATCGTTCAATGGTACTCGAACGTGCTGGGAAATCCGAGCAGAAGCAGCAAGACCCTACGATTATCGAACAAGAAAGATAATGATGTATTCTTGAACACAAAAGTGAACATGGAAACAAGAATAAAGGTGCGATCTCGCAGAATGAGACGTTAAACTTCAAAATTTGAAGCTATATACTAAGAGGAGAGAAACAACGGATGATGATAGATACCAAAGCGTTGATGACGCAGTTACTTGTAGGTTTCAGAACAGCATGCGTGCGCCTCTCTCTCTCTCTCTCTCCCTTTCTGTGTGTGTGTGTGTTGTGGGCACGCACACAGACATGCCCGCGAGAGGAATCACGAATCACGATACCTGGCGGCAAATGCTCGCTTGAGGACAGGACCCCTATGGCATAAACCAAACAAACAGACAAGAGGGTTCGATATCGTGCGACGGAGTGGATGTGGGTCAGAGGGTCTACGGAGCATCGAGTCAGGATTTCAAACTCGAACGCAGAGAGAGCTCAGCTGAGTCATGGACTCATGATCCATTGAGTGTGCATCAATGTTTGAAGGAGAGAGAGAGAGAGAGAGAGAGAGAGAGAGAGAGAGAGCGCTTCATGTGAAAATCGCCGTCGTTGTGGAGAGATGGTCATGGTGTGTGCGGTTGGAGCTGCGAATATTTTGAATCCTGTTCCTTTTGCCTTGTTGGCGCCTATCTTGTCAATTTAAACTCAAGCTACGTAATAAAATAAAATATTGTAATAAAAAAATAATTTCCACTGCAACCAATCAGTAAACAAAACAGAGCATATGCACCAACTATGAGAAAGATCTTTTGTTTGAAAATAAACATGAATTATAAGAAAATGCGGAAGATCGAAGGCTCGCGAGTCGCAATCACATACCATCGAGGAAGATGGATACACTTCCAAAAAAAAATTCAGGTGATATAACATCCAAAAAAAAAATTCAGGTGATATAACATGCAATCTACTTTAAAATCAAGGGTTTTCGCTCTCAATCATTACGTCTCACTCGTGCACGTATTATATAGGTGGCCTACAAATGTTAATTACACTCAAAAGAAGATTTTTTTTTAAGCAACAAGAGTATATTTAAAAAATGTAATGTCCAAATGTACAAAGGGCAGGAACAGCCTCCAAAGCAAACAGGGAATGCGTTAGCCCCAAAAGCTAAGGGCCAAAAGCATTACAACCCATTACTCTAAGCCGAATACCATCATAAAACCAATTCTTTGGTCCCACATGGATTGAAAGGAGATTGATCTGCTTCAGTGGAACCCCGGCTCCCTCGACTCTCTTCGCCCGTGAGGGTTGTTCCTCTGTCACCTCCCTTGGTGGCGGAAGGGCTCTCCTCTGCGTTACATCCCTCTGAGGGTGACTTATGTTGTTCAAATGGCGCTCCATGAAGCCCTACAGAATGGGATACCTTCTGGTTTGAACCTCGATGGCCCGCCAGGTAAGGTACCTAACTGTTTATCTGAGTATGATCATCTCAAGACAAACCCAGAATGGGAGGCTCGGAACCCCATTGTGTCGGGTATTATTGGTGACTATGTTGGAAGTGCGAGGAATGGTACGGCTAATCCTAACCTTGGGCTAGCCCAAAATCTATTACTAATATGGTGTTAAGTTACAATCTGCTTCAAAAGATGCTACTAGAAAAAATCATTGGCAGAATGTCTCTACCTTTGAAGGTTCACAAAACCCTAGCAACATGGGGACCTATGCAGCTGTCTTGCAACGACAACAACAAGGTTTTTGTTCCATGTTTGAAAACCCTTCCTTTATAGGTAACCCTACCTCTTACTCTGGTATCAAGGGTAAACAAAAAGTTACTGAGAATGTGAATAAAGAAGGAAATATGGATTTTGAAGCTGAAGCTAATAGGATTAATCTTGACTCGAAAATTGAAGATAATGAGGATAGCACTCTAATAATAGAGAGGAACTCCCTAAATAGTTGGCATAACATCTTGTATGAGAAAGTTGTGATTGGCCTATGTCATGGTCCTAGACCTGCTCAAGAAGTCCTTAGAGCTTGGATTAAGAAGAACTAGAGTAATAGGGGAATGATGGTCAAGCATGTTCAATTTCGCCCAAATAATTTTTACCTTTTTTTTTTTAGGATGCTAATAGTGTGATGCAGCTAATGTCTAAGGGACATTGGGTTATTAGAAATGTGCCTCTTTCTTTGTCCAAATGGTACCGTGGGTTTAACCCAAGAGGGGTGAAACCCATGAAAGTGCCTGTCTGGGTTGAGTTTCCTTTTGAACTTAGCTTTTTTAGGTTCATGTTGGTTAGCATATTATTTTCACCCCTCAAAAACCTTAGAAAATAATATGTCCTTTCTCTGCTTGTTGTTTTGTTGGTGAGTTTGTCTTTTTCATGGAATTGATTAAGTTTATTTCCCTCAATATTAAAGGTATCGCTGACCCAGTGAGAGGCAAAGATTTCAACAATTGGATTAAGGATGTCTCTTTTATGCCTGATTCATTTGTCTTCAAGAACTGAAGGTTGGTGGTTTTGAGTTGCTTTCTAATTTATAGATTGCATCCAACAACCATTGTTGGTATTTTACTAAGCAAGCAAATAAAAAAGGAGGTGTTGCAATAGATATGTTGGAAGTGAGGTAGGCCCTTGGCTCATGTCACAGTTCCATGGTTCCATAGTTCTAGTATATACAACATTAATTCCAGCATTCTTCATGTTACACTTATGTGTTCCTCGAGTAGCTTTGATGTGAACCTTTTCCCTATACATGGGCACTTTTTACTGCTAGCTAGAGGTTTTTTCCCCATGTTACCACATACTTGATACTCTCATATGTGGTGGTACTTTGTACTTAGGGATATCATTCAGCTCTTACTTCACTTTAGTTCATTGATCAATAGAGAGAGCTATTCCAACCATCGTCTTCTCCATGTGTCTTGTGCTCCTTGTGTGTGCTTCTTGTGTGTCTCTCGCACTTCTACACACACCCAACAGTGGTATCAGAGCAGGTTCAGCTTCTTCTCAAGTTTTGGTTTTTCGTGTCGCGGCACGCACGCACTTTAACAGTGCAAATCGACTTCGGAGCATAGAACTATGAATTTCAGTAGCCCGAAAACATTTCCACCAGGTGCGCTGGAGTTTTACCCCCATTTCGAAGCCATTAGTGCAGTCAGAATCGCCATCAGAGTGACGGTTTGTGAGCTGAAATTCAGCACTCATTTCAGTTTTCATCGAAGTGAAGATTTTGTCACGTTCTTGTTCCTTAGTGAAATGGCGGGCAGCAATGACTTGTTTGGCATGCTTCAAGCTGAAGATAAGCTTGATGGAACCAACTATCCGATGTGGTCTTACATGATGAAGCATGTTCTTGTTGCAAAACAACTTTGGAACATAGTGGCAGATGTAGATCGAAGACCGGCGGGTGCTTCTACTTCACAGTCTACTATCACAGATGGAGCTTCTTCTTCGAGTACAGTGGTTTCTCCTTCTCCACCTACATAGGAGAAGCTTAGATGGGATGGAAAAGATGCTCAAGCTCATGCTTTGATTGTGCTTTTAGTGAAGCGTCATATAGTTCCACACATTCGGTCATGTTCTACATCACGACAGGCATGGGACACTCTTGCTTCTTTGTATGCCGTGCGTAATGAAGCACGTGTTGCATACTTGAGGAAGCAACTTGAGGATGTATGTATGGCTGAAAATGAGTCGGTGCATGTGTATGTGACACACATCAAGGACTTGAAAGAGCAATTGGCAAACATAGATGAGATCATTCCGGATGCATCACTCATTTCTACATTGTTGAAAGGATTATCGGAATCTTTTCAAAGCTTTGCTACTACACTCCGTTTGGTTGCAAAAGGAAATCCTAATATGTATGCATTTGATGAGGTTGCGTCTCTTCTTTTGCAAGAAGAGCAATCTAGAGTGAATAGGAGTGGTTTGATTGAGGGAACGCAAGCACTTGCTATCTCACAAAAGGGGAAAAGCAAGTATGGTTCAGCTTTGGGTTCATCAAAACCAAAGCCTCAAGCTTCCTCTTCCACTCATTCCTCTAATGATGGTGATTTGCAAAAGAAGAAGAGATGCAAATATTGCCGGAAGGCTGGTCATACTATTGATGAGTGTAGAAAGCTTGCTAAACGCAATGAAAAGAAGAAGGAATCGGGCATGTCTATTGCTGAAAACTCAGCAAATGCAAAGAATGATGAAGCTAACATGGCTCAAGATTTTTGGGCATGTGTTGTTACATGTCATTATGATGCTTCTTTACATTCTAAATGTATGGTTGTGAGTGAGGCTGATTCGGATTGGTTCTTTGATAGTGGTGCTTTAAAGCACATAACATCATGCAAAAGATTTTTTGCCCCTTTGAAAGATGCACCTAAAGGAGGACATGTGGTGTGTGCAAACAATGCCTCTTATCCTATCATTGGAGTAGGAGAAATTGAGCTTACGGCTGCAAATGGAGGCGTGATTCTCTTGAAAAATGCATTGTATGTCCCCGGTATCAAGAAGAACTTAATTTCAGTTCCGTTGATTGCCGAAGTTGGACTTCATGTACACTTTGTTGATGATAAGTGTATGGTTCATGATTTCAGCAATGGCGATGTTATTGTGATGTCCGGTACATTATGTAATGGTTTGTATCGCATGGATACATACAAGAGGGCTGCCTCGAATGCCTTAGTTGCTCATACTTCTTCCATGGCTGAAATGGAGCTTTGGCATGCTCATTTTGGTCATTTAAACTTCAATAGTTTGCTCTACTTGCAAAAGAAGGACATGGTTATTGGCTTGCCTACACTTGAGTCCATTGAAAAGCATGCATGTGAAGGTTGCATTCTTGGAAAAATGCATCGTGCTTCTTTTCCAAAAGATAGTCACACACACACTACAAGAAAATTGCAACTTGTTCATAGTGATGTATGTGGTCCGGTCAAGACTCCATCTTTTGGGAAGCATGTATATTTTGTTACCTTCATTGATGATGCTACTCGCCATACATGGGTGTATCCTATGAAAGCAAAGAATGAGGTATTTTCTTGCTTCAAAGCATTTTTAGCTATGGCTGAAAATTTTTCTTCACAAAAGCTTTTGACTCTATGCACGGATCGTGGTGGTGAATACATGTCACATGAGTTTAATGCTTTTCTTCGTGAAAGAGGTATTTCACACCAATGTACGGTGCCATATACACCTCAACAAAATGGTGTTGCCGAGCGTAAAAATAGAACTTTACTTGAAATGGCACGATGTATGGTTAAAGGAAAGCATCTTCCTCATAAGTTTTGGATGGAAGCAGTCATGTGTGCAAACTATGTGTTGAATCACTTCCCTACAAAAGAATTGAGAGTCATCACTCCTTATGAGGCTTGGAATGGTCATAAGCCTATGGTTAGTCATATGTGTGTGTTTGGTTGTTTGGCATATACTCTTGTGCCATCACAACAACGTCACAAACTTGATGACAAGGCAAAGAAATGTATATTTGTTGGTTATAGTGCTGAAAGTAAGGGATATCAGTTGTACCATCCATTGACGAACACAATTATTGTGAGTCGAGATGTGGTATTTCTTGAAAATTCAGTTTTCCCTCTACTTGAATGCAAAAAACTGCCAACAGTTAGCTCACAAGATGTGTTCGATACACTCATGCCTTTGTTCCAAAATGGTGCGCTTGACTATGGCCATGTAGACCAGCCAACTAAGGCTCAAAGGGCTGAAAAATTCCAGCCAAATAGGGCTGAAAATGCAGAGAATTTCCAGCCAAACATGGCTGAAAAAATTCAGCCAAAAATTGTCAAAACTGTTGGAAATTTCCAGCCACATATGGCTGAACATTCACGTCAAAATATGGCTGAAACTGAGCATGAAATTCAGCCCACGCATGATGTACATATTGAAGATGTTTTACATAATGAATGCATGTCTATCAAGAGTGCACAATCTATGCCAAAGTGGCTGAAACAAACTTTGCAGGACAGCAAATTCAGTGCACCTTTACTTGGTAGAACAAGATCAAGCTCTCACCATGCATCAAGTAATTTTGTGGATTATTCTCTTATTGCTACAACATGTAATGAAGAGCCACTTTCTTTTGAAGATGCATGTGATGATCCACAATGGATGAGTGCTATGCAATCAGAAATGGATTCCATACATAGGAATGGTACTTGGGAGTTATGTGAATTGCCAAAAGGAAAGAATGCCATTGGTACAAAGTGGGTTTACAAAATTAAGAGAAAATTTGATGGTAGCATTGATCGCTACAAAGCTAGATTGGTTGCCAAAGGATATGCACAACAATATGGCATTGACTATGAGGAAACTTTTGCACCTACTTCACGCATGACTACCATTCATACCGTTGTTGCATTGGCTGCCCATCGAGGTTGGAAAGTGCATCAATTGGACATAAAAACAGCCTTCTTGAATGGAGATTTGCAAGAAGAGGTCTATGTGAAGCAACCTCCTGGATTTTCCATGAAAGGGAAAGAGCATATGGTTTGTCGCTTGCATAAAGCCTTGTATGGTCTCAAGCAAGCTCCACGTGCATGGTATGACAAAATACATAAGCACTTGATTGCTCTTGGCTTCACATGTAGTCCGATTGAAAGCACACTCTATGTACGCAAAAATGGGGTTGATCTTATAGTGCTTGTTCTTTATGTCGATGACATACTCTTGACTGGGTCATGTGATGCAAAACTTGACATTCTTATGGCTGATTTGCAGCATACTTTTGATGTCACTTATCTTGGTCTTTTGAGCTACTATCTTGGCCTCCAGTTTGTATCCGTTGAGGGGGGAATTGTTATGCATCAAGCCAAGTATGTTGAGAAACTACTTCAGCGTTTTGACTTTGAGGATTGTAAGCCAGTTTCCACACCAGTTGAGACAGGATTCAGGTTCAGTTGAGGATTCCAGTGATGCATTTGACACTTCTCTTTATCAACAAGCTATGGGATGTCTTATATATGCATGCAACACAAGGCCGGATATACAGTATGCAGTTTCCCAGGTGAGTCGATTCATGCATAACCCTGGCACTAAGCATTGGCAAGCGGTGAAATGTGTGTTTAGATATCTTCGAGGCACTTGAGCTTAGGTCTCTTTTATGGCAGAGATGTTCAGCCATGCTTGCATGCTTTTACAGATAGTGATTGGGCTGGTTGTTATGATACTCGCGTGCCCACTAGTGGTAATTGCTTTTTCCTTGGAGACTCATGCATATCTTGGTTGAGTAAGAAGCAACCTACACTGGCGACATCGAGTTGTGAAGCTGAGTACAGGGCAGTTTTCACAGAGACAGTGGAGTGTATATGGCTGAGACGCCTATTGATGGATCTTTGCATGGAGATTGATGCTGCTACGCATATTCTCACAGATAGTCAGAGTGCTTTGGCTGTTGCACGAAACCCAGTGTTTCATGTACGGACCAAACATATTGAGGTGCATTATCACTATGTGAGAGAGCGCCTTCATGCAGGAGATATTGATTTGGTATATGTGCCTACACAAGATAATGTGGCAGACATATTCACCAAAGCTCTTCCACGGGAAAAGTTTGAAGCTTTTCGCAAAGCTTTAGGCTTGTTACCTTGTGGGGGCTGATCTGTCACTCCATGTATGTGTTCACATCATTCGCTCCAGGGGGGTTTGTTACACTTATGTGTTCCTCGAGTAGCTTTGATGTGAACCTTTTCCCTATACATGGGCACTTTTTACTCTAGTGCTGGCTAGAGGTTTTTTCCCCATGTTACCACATACTTGATACGCTCATATGTGGTGGTACTTTGTACTTAGGGATATCATTCAGCTCTTACTTCACTTTAGTTCATTGATCAATAGAGAGAGCTATTCCAGCCATCGTCTTCTCTGTGTGTCTTGCTGCGTTTGTGCTCCTTGTGTGTGTTTCTTGTGTGTCTCTCGCACTTCTACACACACCCAACACTTCAATATTGACAAAACATGAACATACCACAACTTAATCATACAGATGATGAGACAAAGATAGAGAAAGAATAGACGACATGTGTAAGGTGTTACATAAGCCATTGCTTACTCATAGTATCATATATACCAATGTTCAATGTACAATGTGGGAGCAAAACTCTCAACCACTCTATGTGATGAGAAACAGATGAATGAGTGAATGTACAAATGTAACAAACATATTCAGATGTATGGGCAGAAATCTGAATATACATGAGATGTGTGACCTTATAGGTTATAGAAGAGTGAATATGAGTGACTAAAAGAGGAAGAATCAGTGTGAAACTGATAATCAACAAACCCTCATCTGAACTTAGGCTATGGAAGACCCTAAGTCAGATACGTGTGTGAAAAGATCACATACTTAAAAAATAGCAAAGAATGCTAACAAGTTTGTTGCCAGAAATCCTCAAACTTATGTGAACACACCTTCTCAAACACCTCATCCAAATATGCATAAATCATATACGTGTTACCGTTAGTGTCCATGTGAAAGGCCAAATGGCCATCGGACACTTCTTTGTATATGTTCTTTAATAAAACATATAGTGGCCTTGTCAGTCACGGATTGTAAGTTCGACCGCATTTGTAAGACCTAAGAAGTCTGTCTTCGTGCTCCTTGTGTACTGTGTTTTCTGCGTATTCTACAGCCTCTGTGCGGAGTACTGTGTGCGGCATCAGGAGCTCGGTTTTCAACTCCGAGCATATCGTCGTGGAGCTCTCAAGAAGGAGAGTGCAGCACGGTGCATCGCCATCGAATTACTTCACTGGTATCAGAGCAGTTCGAGGCAAAAAGCATTGTGCGAGCGAAGCGATTAGGGCTTTCGACTAAGGCGGCGACCAAGGCATAGACCTTGGCATACCTTGTCATCCGAGTCACCGTTGGCGCCGTTGGCTGCGCGCGAGGGAGGACCTCAACGATCAAGGAATATAGAGGTTCCCGGTACTTCCCGGGAGGTCACCCATCCCAGTACTGTTCCCCCCAGAGCTCGCTTAACTGTGGCAATCTCTTGCCACTAAGCTACACTCTTGTGGTGTTTGAAGAAGGGGAAAGACTAAGGTTGACATTAGCTTGAATAAGTTTTGGTCCCTCAAAGCTTCATTTTTGCTTTTAAAGCCTATTTCTGAAGCAATTTTGGGGTGTTTTTGGAACCATTTCGGAGTACTTTCGCACGTAGTTCTCTTCACACAGGTCCAAGAACATCAAGAAGAGTGTTCCTTGTACTTCTCAGACAATAAATATCAACCTTTGGGGCTGTATTTTCAGCCACACTCGTAAAACTACAGGTTTCTTGAGGGGTTTTCAGTTTTGGTGGGAGCAGTTGCTGCAAATTTATGCCGGTTTTTAAAGCCTAAAACATCAGAGTTGACAGACACTTGCAGGTGTTATTGGCTAGTTTTTGGGCTGTGTATTCAGCCTTTTAGTGTCATTTTACTGCATATATTGAGCACATACACACCATGTACGCTTCTGTGGATACCGCTTATGTACGTCCATGTGGGAATTGATATAGCGGTTACGTTCTTTGCATAAAGCCTTTTACGTTTGATAAAGAGGGTCGTGGTGAGGTTTTCTTAACTGGGAGACACCCAGATGTCGGGGTCTCTTCGGTGATGCAGGTGGAAGACTTACCCAGCCTCGCCATAGGAGATGTATGATAGTTGTTCATAGGTGCTCGATAAGCCTAGTTGGCTTCTATTGGGTAACTGATTATATGCAGTGGAGTCAGTGATTCACTATGCAGGTAGACATGTCAGTACTTGCAGTTTTATGATACTTTGACACTGGTCATATGCTAATTTTGCAGAGGATACTCTGGCAAAATTTTTCCAGATTTCTGGTTTAGTCAATTATATAGTGGTCGATTTACTCCTTGATACACTTATTTGTTGGTGTTTGGACTCTTCTAGCTCCATTATCATTCTATTCAGTTCTCTACGATCATGGCATCAGAGGTCTCAGGCACATCCGGTGGATCAGGGTCTAGTGCTAGCGTTCCGAGGAGGAGCTATAACTTGCAGGGCAAAGACCATTTTGAGATCCGAAAATTTGATGGCACAAACTTTGCTCTATGGAAGAATCAGATTAAAGATGTGCTGATTCAAAGAAGGCAATGGAAGCCAGTAAATGGGATTTCAAAGAAGCCTGCTGACATGGATGAAGATGATTGGGATGAGTTAGATGAAATGGCCAGGTCTACCATTTGCTTGCACCTGGCAGATAATGTTTACTTTACAGTATTAGACTGTGAAAGTGTAGAGGAGCTTTGGAAGAAGTTATGCAATACATATGAAAAAGAGACGGCATCAAATAAAGTATATCTGATGAGAAAATTATACGACCTTCGTATGAAGGACACAGATAGTGTTGCTGCTCATCTAAATGAGTTTGATGCCATATTCTCCTAGTTACAGGCTCAGAAAATGGATATGGACAATGAAATGAAAGCAGTATTGCTGTTATGCACCCTGCCATCATCATGGGATACATTTTGCACAGCTATTAGCAATAGTGCACCAGGTGGTAAACTCGTCTATGATGACATATGTGGAGCACTCTTGAGTGAGGAGATTCGTAGAAAATCTATGGTTGGCACTCAGAGTGGAGATGCATATAATGTTCGTGATTCTTACCAAGGAAAGAATCAACAACGTGGCAGGAGCAAGAACAAGGAAAAGAATGGTCAACGGAATAAGAGCAGAAGTAAATCAAGGAAGAGGGATATTGAATGCCATTATTGTCATAAGAAAGGACACATGAAGAAAGACTGTTATGCATTAAAGAATGCTAAAGGTAAAGGACAGAATGTTGATGGGCATGTTAAACAGTTACCTGCACCATCTACTTCGACTGTGAAGATTGAAGAAATTAATGCTATTTCTGATGATGCTGATGTGTTGACAATTGATAGTACTGTGCCATCTGAGGCACTTATGGCTGATTCTCTTTCCCACACCTGGCTGCTAGATTCTGGTGCTTCTTTCCATGTGACACCACATAGAGAATGGTTCTCTAATTATGCAGCAAAGTCTCTTGGTACCGTGAGACTTGGTGACTCTTACCAGTGTGATGTTGTGGGGATTGGAGATGTAGTTGTGCAGTTCATTGACGGTTCAAAATTTACTATGCATAATGTACGTCATGTACCTCAGTTATCACGCAGTTTGATGTCAGTTGGTCAACTTGATGACCTTGGTTACAAGGTGGTCTTCTATGCTCAGTCCTTTCGTATATCAAAGGGCAATATGGTTATTGCAAAAGGAAGGAAAGTTGGCTCACTTTACCCTTTATTTGTATCACAGAAAGAACACTTGTTAGCTGTTACTGAACAGCCTATGGCTTGTATTTGGCATGGTCGTTTGGGCCATATATCTCGTAGTGGAATGGAAAATCTTTCTCATTCTGGCTACTTACCTGTGTTATCTTTCTCTGATTTTTCATTTTGTGAGCATTGTCAATATGGAAAGCAAACCAGAAATGTGCATAAAACGCACATTGACTCTTCAATTCAGCCTTTAGATCTTGTTCATACAGATGTGTGTGGTCCTATGCCCACTAGGTCCTTAGGTGGTTCTCTTTACTTTGTCACTTTCATAGATGATGCTACTAGAAAAGTCTGGGTATATCCTATCAAATCGAAGGATGATGTATTCCCTACTTTTAGAAAATGGCTTGCTTCAGTTGAGACTTAAAAAGGAACTAAGCTTAAGGCTTTACGTTCAGATAATGGGGGTGAGTATACCTCACATGAATTCAGCCTTTTCTGTCAGTGTAGAGGGATTCGTAGAGAGTTTACAGCTCCTTATACCCCAGTACAGAATGGTGTAGCTGAGAGGATGAATAGAACTATTCAAGATAGAGTAGTCTCTATGTTGCATCATGCAAACCTCTCACAAGGTTTTTGGGTAGAAGCAGTATTGACTGCAGTTCATGTGATTAACCTTTCACCTAGTACTGCCAAAGGTCTGAAAGTGGCACAAGAGTTATGGACAGGGAAACCACCATATTATGATCATCTTCGAGTTTTTGGGTGTGAAGCATATGTTCATATACCCAAGAATCTTAGACAGAAGTTGGACCATAAGTCAAAGAAATGCATTTTTCTTGGATATGGTCGAGAAGGACAATTTGGATATCGCTTATGGGATCCTGAAACACGGTCAGTGATCAGAAGTAGTGATGTCATTTTTAATGAGTCTAAGATGCATAAACAGCCCATTAAGGAGCTTGAAGTGAGAAGAGTGGTGTTAGAGTCCTCCGGTTAGCATGCATAAAAATGCTGCACATAGGGATGTTCAAGAGAATGTCCATTCAGATCAGTCTGCACATGTTCCTGTTCAGCAACCATTGAGACGTTCTGCACGTGTCTCATATCCACCTGATAGATATGTTCCAGGTTTAGATTTTGTTATGCTAACAGATGCCGGTGAGCCCTCTTGCTACAAAGAGGCTATGCAGACAGAGGATCATGTCAAGTGGGAGCGTGCCATGAAGAGTGAGTTGGATTCTATTCACAAGAATGGTACTTGGGACTTGGTACCTTTGCCAAAGGGCAGGAAAGCTTTACCATGTAAATGGGTATATAAGCTGAAATTCACATCAGATAGTGCTTCTCCAAAATATAAAGCACGACTTGTTGCAAAGGGTTTTAAGCAACAACATGGTGTTGATTTTGAGGAAATCTTCTCTCCAGTGGTCAAGATGACTACTTTGCGCATGTTGCTTGGATTCGTTGCAATGGAGGACTTAGAGCTAGTCCAAATGGATGTGAAAACAGCTTTCTTGCATGGAGATCTTAAAGATGAGATCTATATGGAACAACCAGAGGGTTATGTAGTTCCTGGCAAGGAAAGTCTAGTTTGTAAGCTCAAGAAGAGCTTGTATGGACTTAAACAGTCTCCTAGACAATGGTACCAAAAGTTTGATGCTTTTATGAAGTCCCAAGGCTATTCTCGGAGCAATGAGGATCATTGTCTCTACACAAAGAGATGTTCTGATGGCAGCTTGATATGCTTGATACTTTACGTCGATGATATGTTGATTGCTGGGAAGTCCTCTTATGATTTGTCAATTCTCAAAAAGAAGTTGAGTCAGACATTTGATATGAAGGATTTGGGGGATGCCAAACATATTCTTGGCATGCGCATTACTCGTGATAGGAGTAAAAGATGCATATACTTGTCTCAAAGTGAGTACATATCCAAAGTACTTCACCGATTCAATATGCAGGGTGGAAAGGCATTGAGTACACCTTTACCCACATATGTGAAATTGAGCAAGGATGACTGCCCCAAATCAGATGAGGAAAAGGAATTCATGACCAAAGTTCCCTATCAGTCTGCTGTTGGTAGTCTCATGTATGCTATGGTAGCTACGAGACCAGACATTGCATTTGCAGTGGGAGTTGTGAGCAGATATATGTCTAATCCTGGCAAGAAACATTGGAAAGCGGTCAAAATGATTTTGAGATATCTGAGTGGCACTAAGGAAAAGTGTCTATGCTTAGGTAGAGGGAAAGCATCCATTATTGGTTACACAGATTCTGACTATGCTGGGTGTGTAGACAATCGTAAGTCTACATCAGGGTACATTTTTCACTTTGCTGGAGGTGCTATCTCTTGGAGATCTCGTCTTCAAGAATGTACAGCTGTTTCCACCACAGAAGCAGAGTATGTTGCAGCAAGTGAGGCATGTAAGGAAGCATTGTGGCTTTCTTGTCTTGCTTGTGATATGGGTTTGCCTCAGCATGTACCTCACTTGCTCAGTGATAGTCAGAGTGCCATTGCTTTGGCTAAGAATCCGGTCTATCATGCAAAGACCAAGCATATTGAGGTGAGGTATCACTTCATTAGAGATTGCTTAGCCACTGAGAGCATTATTCTTGAGAAGGTTCACACTCGAGATAATGCTGCAGACGCTTTGACTAAAGCTCTACCACAGGATAGCTTTCGACACTGTTGTCACTTGATGGGGGTTACTTGATTCTTGATCTTACGCAGTCACTTGTATACTGTGTAACATGCCCATCAGGTGGGAGGTATAGTTTGTATACTTACACTCAGGTATTCTTTATCATTCTTTCTTTTTTCTCCCATAGTTACTCTGGCCATATTGGCCTTTAGTGGGAGATTGTTACCGTTAGTGTCCATGTGAAAGGCCAAATGGCTATCGGACACTTCTTTGTATATGTTCTTTAATAAAACATATAGTTGCCTGGTCAGTCACGGACTGTAAGTTCGACCGCATTTGTAAGACCTAAGAAGTCTGTCTTCGTGCTCCTTGTGTACTATGTTTTCTGCGTATTCTACAGCCTCTGTGCGGAGTACTGTGTGCGGCATCAGGAGCTCGGTTTTCAACTCCGAGCATATCGTCGTGGAGCTCTCGAGAAGGAGAGTGTAGCACGGTGCATCGCCATCGAATTACTTCAATACGTACTGTTTCTCTTGTACCTATGCCGAATAGGACTCCTCCTGATATGGATGCAACTGCCTCCATAAACTTCAAGTAGTACCTATGTGCATAAAGAGAATATGTACCTGAATACTTAACATAAGATGTAAATCTAATGTTAAACAACATCCAATGTCTTTGACGTAGCCCGACATCTTCTTGTAGAAGACAATCTTCAACTACAACACGTAGATGGCCGATCCTCACCATCAAGCTGCTAATGACCAAGTCTTCTTGCCATGAACAAGAGATAACCTCCTCTCCATGAGCTAGAGTGTGAGCACACCCTTCATCTTCTTCAAGAAGAATCATTAAGAAGAACTCCATAGCTGCTCCTCAACATACTTCAAGTTAGCACCATGGCTGCCTCATGTGCTAGATGAAACACCACCTCTAATGAGGTCCAAGCTCCAAGCTTGTGTTCAACACTAGGTGTAGGATGAATAGAGAGTGACTCAACTTGTTCTTATATATTATTTTGTGTCCCTTGAAAAGCTGACAATAAAGCACCTCAAAAGCACCTTCGTGGCAATAAAACAACGATCGTTTAAAAAAACACGTCATCGTGAAACTCAAACCCGTCGCTGTCCACTTGTGCTTTTAATTGAAAAGCATGGTCCAAAAGATTATTCGTGTGCCGCTATAGGACTCGAGATTCAAACTCGCGCCCCCATCTTGGGAGTCTTATGTGATAACCACAACGCCCACACTGCTGCATGTATAGGAATTACAAAACAGTTCTACAGATGCTTATTCTGTCCGTCTTCTTGTGTGTACAAGGACTAAGAAAATATACACATGCTATAAACTGTGAGTTATATGGACCAAGAGGACATTGAAACCATGTTTTCCAACAATCCCCCCTGCAATGTCATATTGGTACAAACTTAACTGAATTTGCAAACTTTATAATCTACAAATTACCACAAGCTTCAAATAGCCTGTCACAAGCTTCAAGCTTGTACTTCCGACACTTCAGAACTTTTCTTCAAAAGTCTTCTTCAAAACTGAATTTGGACTTTTCTTCAAAAATATTAACTTGCTGAATATGAACCATAATACTTGAGAAAATATGCAAACTAGATATCCAATAGTGAACTCATCAAGCAATCACTGCTTGACAACAAATGTAGCATGAACCGTCTCCGAACCTGCTATCTCCTGTTTTCAAAAACCTGAAAACATACACTAGGATCCATATATTTGCATTTACCTTACAAAAAGGTTTCTCAATGTACTTCTGTTGTGTCATGTAAATACACTAAACATAATCAAGAATTGAATCCTGGAACTTGTGACTGAAAACTCACAACTTAGTGTATTATGAACACTGCTGGTTCATCTCTGACTATACTGAAGTCAAGTCAAGTCAACTCAATTGAAATCAACTGAAATCAACTGAAATATGAGGCAAAAAATCTATGATGTCATCATGTCTTCATCCTTTAAATCCTTCATACCTCTTTCCTTTAGAACCTGGTATAAACATATATGTGCGCACTTCTGAAATATACCTTCTAAAATATCAAGCTTCTCTTCAATAGAACTCTAGAACCTTCTCCTGAACAAGAATATCCTAACAGGAACTTTCTCCAAACATTCTTCTTCTTCCTTCTTATTTCAAAGCTAGAACATAAAGAAAACCTAACAAAGGAAATATAGGAATACCTGAAGGTATGACTCTGCATTCTTTTATATATGGTTGAAAATAAGTCTTCATGTTTCATCACCCTCTGGATGATTTAACACTAGTATCCAGTATTCTTCAAATTATATTCGGATTTTATGAAATCTTGGACGTCCTTCTTCATAAATCTGATCTTCAGTGATCAATACTTGTATCTGAAACAAAATCTCTAAACCCTTTTTATTAGCACTGTACACATGCCAATAGCTTTCCATGTCATTCCTCAGCTTTCCAAATTGTAGAATAAGGTTAGCTGATCCTAACATAACAAAACCTTGCTGAAAGCATTTTAGGATTCATAACCTTCTGTAACATAACAAGTATCTTCTTCTATCTTTCTACAAGACAAATTGATAGAACCTGAATCTTTGACTTACTTCTTCCAATGTTAAGAATTTTCACAAACAAAGGATAGACAACTGACTCATAAAAAGATCATACAACTATTCAAGATCAATGATCTCTCCTGTGTAGAATCTGCTCTTATCAAACCTTCATGTCTGAATGTTTGATTTGCTACCTGAATGTCTCTAAGTGTCCATGCTTCTTAAAAAGTTGTAAAACTTTTCTTCAAACAAATCCTTCCAAGAATTTGCAACTCCTACTTGAAATATAAGTGGACAAACTTCTCACCTTGAGAACTCCAAAAGTTGCAAGTTGATACTTCATAACTTTCATATTTTACCTGGGTGAAATGTGACAGTACCTACTTGATTTACTTTTGGCTAACTCCACTTCTCAATCAGGTGTTAGGATATGATGGAACACCTTTTTGAATACAAACATGTATCCAAAAATCTAGACAATCATAGAAAGTAGATTCTCCATTGACTTGTACATCAACAAGATTCTGAATTTTCTAAAGTTTCTGAAAATATTGAATATGAGGTAACCTTTTCCAAACATGAAACCTCAACCCAAGTCTTCAACATCTGCTACAAAAAACTCTTTTACCTTAAGAGAGTTAGATAAAGAAGAAATATACTTCTCCGCAACTTGTCATATACCAAGTAGCTCTGTATTGACACTCCAAGAATTCTTTGAGGGAACATATAAGCTGCCTGCTTAAAAGCTTCAACTAAAACATAACTCATATACATATGAGTCAAAACATATATCTGCTGCTTTTCTTTCTCTTAATGCAATTCTTTGTCAAATCTACTAAATCATGGCAAAGTGTAATGCAAAACAAGAAACTGCTTCTTCTTTAAACAAGATGTTCTTGTAGACTTGTCTTTGGGTGTAGGGGATAAAATAGGAAAAGTATATGGAAAATATATGAGAAAAGGAAGACTTACTTTTCTTTTGGAAATGATGGACTTTCTTCTTCTGCATCTTTCTTCCACCTGATGATGTCAACATCTTCAAACTTCTCTTCATCTTGAAGTAGCAAACACTCTTGACGTCTTCAAATGAGCTTCTCTCTTCCTCTAGTACTAAGAGTAAGAGATAAAACAAACATGGTATACAAATGGAAGTGAATATAGAATCATGTTTTATAATCTCCTCATATCTCTGAATCAAAATGCTTTTTCAAATGTCTGAAACGACTAAATTCATCAATCTTTTGTCTGAATGATGAATTACCCTTCTAGAGTTACCTTCTTTAGATACATTTGTACCTTGATATCCAACCAACTCACAACAGAAAATTGGTTGAAAACAAAACTCATCCCATCTTCACATTTGTCTTCTTAGATAAGCTTTCTTGCCATGAAAGAGATCTCTCAAAACTCTCTAGAAAAACCTCTAGATACCTGTTTTGATGTAGCCTTTAACTTTCAAATAATGAAAGTGTATAAAAGCACTCCTTGAAACCTTCAAATCTCTTCATAACTGCCCTTCTAAGATATGACCAGCAAATGTTAATCTGATAGTAGAAAGTGATACCTATGATTTGATGTTGATCTGATTTCTTCATCTTCTCTAAACCATTGTTCTTCCTTGAATTTGAAGTAGTCTTCTCTTCATCAAGTCTGGGTCTTCAAACAATACTTTTGTAAAGTATTTGCATACTCTTCAAAAATATTCAGCTGCTAACAGATCATCAACTTCATACTCCACACTGATGAATACACATGTAACTGAATTGTCTAATTCTCAAATCTCTACTCATCTAGATTAAGTGTGTATGTCAAATGTCAAATGTTAGAAGATGCTCTTAAATCATATGTTGTAAATCTGGAAGTCTGGGAACCGGGAATTCTGAATGAGCCTTAATGCATTGATGCCAAAGATCTAAAGTTCTGAAACCAAAACCTTAGTGCTCTGATACCAAATGTTGCAAGTGAGGTAGGCCCTTGGCTCATGTCACAGGTCCATGGTTCCATAGTTCTAGTATATACAACATTAATTCCAGCATTCTTCAATATTGACAAAACATGAACATACCACAACTTAATCATACAGATGATGAGACAAAGATAGAGAAAGAATAGACGACATGTGTAAGGTGTTACGTAAGCCATTGCTTACTCATAGTATCATATATACCAATGCTCAATGTACAATGTGGGAGCAAAACTCTCAACCACTCTATGTGATGAGAAACAGATGAATGAGTGAATGTACAAATGTAACAAACATATTCAGATGTATGGGTAGAAATCTGAATATACATGAGATGTGTGACCTTATAGGTTATAGAAGAGTGAATATGAGTGACTGAAAGAGGAAGGATCAGTGTGAAACTGATAATCAACAAACCCTCATTTGAACTTACGCTATGGAAGACCCTAAGTCAGATACGTGTGTGAAAAGATCACATACTTAAAAAATAGCAGCGAATGCTAACAAGTTTGTTGTCAGAAATCCTCAAACTCATGTGAACACACCTTCTCAAACACCTCATCCAAATATGCATAAAGCATATACATATTGTTTCTCTTGTACCTATGCTGAATAGGACTCCTCCTGATATGGATGCAACTGTCTCCATAAACTTCAAGTAGTACCTGTGTGCATAAAGAGAAAATTATTTGTAACCATACGAAGTCATTTTCATTAAACTGTTTAGCTACTCATTTCTTATTAACATTATGCATGTAACATTCTTTACTCTTTTAATGTGCTCATGAATCTCATGAAGTGTAGAAATATGATCTTGTGCAAGAGAAACAACCATAGGTGTATCAGTTTGAGTGAGTGTCATGGGAGTGGGAAGCTTTTTACCATACAAAATTTCATACAGTGCACGCTGAGTAGTTCTATGTGTTGTGTTATTATATGCAAATTGTGGTAAAGGAAGTTTCTCATCCCAGTTATTTGGATTATCTAAAGAATAACAATGTAATAAATCTAAAATAGTACTATTCGTAGCTTCACTTTGCCCATTACTTTCATGATGAAATACAGAGCTAAAGCCTATTTTGGAACCTAAATTTTGAAATGATGCAACCCAAAAGTGATTACAAAAACGAACATATCGATCTGAAAGAATAACTTTTGGAAAACCACGATGTGGAAAAATACATTTAATAAATAACTTAGCAGTTTGAGGTGCAAAAAGATTCTTTTTACAAGGAACGAAATACGCTTGTTTACTAAATCTATCAACAATTGTCCAAATCATATCATTATGAGATGAAGTTGTAGGAAGACCAATAATAAAATCCATAGAAATTTGTTCCCATGATCCATTGGGTATGGGAAGTGGCATTAATAATCCAAATGCTTTACCATGATGTCGTTTCACACTTTGACACACAATGCAATGGGAAACATGTTGTGCAATATCCTTTTCCATATTTGGCCAAAAGAAAAATTGTTTACATGTACAAAAATAGTACTTTATATGCCCCTATGACCCATATATGGTGGTTCATGCATCTCTTTCATAACAAATTCATTTAAAACCTTATGTGATGCATAACTTGTGCTGAAAATACAAGAATCCAATATGAAAAGTGTAGTGATCCTCACTAAATGTTGTAGAATTATTGAAAGCATTCCATGTTTGTGAAAAACACAAATGAGATGCATAAGTAGGAATCATGTCATGAAATGAATGAATATGAATACCAAAAATATTATTGATTGAAACAATATTTGTTTGTGGAGATGGGAAGTGACTAAGGGCATCAACTACAACATTAGCTTTGCCAGGTTGATATTGAATCATAGGCTAAAAATTTTGTATGAATGAATTGTTGGAGATAGACGTCTGCGGAAGCACGCGAACAACACAAGGAAGAAGAAGAAGCTTGGAGCACAAACACACAATACTGAATGTATTACTAGAGAATGTACAAAGATAAGTAGCCCATTAGGGCAATATGCGTATATACAAGCCGGGGAAAAAAACCTCCTAAAGAGGGAAAAAAGTGCCCCGACGGTCCTAGAGTGTTCACACACATCACTACCTAAATATATCAACAAATCCCCCCTTGGAGTGATGCGGTGAACAAGGAGCTGGCACTCATGTATAAGGAAGTGCCAAGCTATGTGGAAATCACTCCACAAAAGGAAGGAAGCCCAAAGCTTTGCGGAAAGCTTCAAACTTCTCCCTAGGCAGAGCCTTCTGAAAAGGTTTGCAATGTTCTCCTGCGTGGGCACATATGCCAAGCTGATCTCCCCAGCAGAGAACCTCTCCCTGACATAGTGATAATGCACCTCAATGTGCTTAGTGCGAGCATGGAACACAGGGTTCCTCACAACTGCCAATGCGCTCTGACTGTCAGTGAAGATGGTGGTGGCAGAAGACTGGCCAACACTCAAATCAGCCATAAGGCGTCTGAGCCACACACACTCAACAGTCGCTGTGAAAGCTGCCCTATACTCAGCCTCACAACTGGAAGTGGCCACAGTAGGCTGCTTCTTGCTCAACCAAGATATACATGAGCTACCAAGCATGAAGCAAAAACCACTGGTGGACACACGAGCGTCATAGCAACCAGCCCAATCTGAGTCAGAAAAAGCATGCAAATCTGGCGGTAGTGATCCCCCCTTGGGATAAAACAACCCAAGTAGCCGAGTACCACTCAAGTAGCAAAAGATGCGCTTAACCACTTTCCAATGTGTGACTCCTGGGCAATGCATAAACCTGCTCATCTGTGAGACAACAAACTGAATATCTCGCCGAGTAATGCATAAGTAAATCAAGCATCCAACAGCCTGCTGATAGAGAACAGCATCAAATGCATCTCCAGCATCACGAAGACTCAATCGTAAACCTATCTCCATAGGAGTGGCAATAGGCTTACAGTCTTCAAGGCCAAAATGCTGCAATAATGTGTCAATATATTTCGTTTGACACAAAGCCATTCCACCATCAACGTGCATAAATTGAATGCCCAAATAGTGATGCAAATGCCCCAAATCAGACATCTCAAATGAGGCATGCAAATCAGCCTTAAAATCAGCAATATGTGTCTCAATAGGACCAGTGAGCAGCATGTCATCAACATAGACAACAATGATCAGAAGCACATCATTAGCACGTTTAACATATAAGGTGCTTTCAGTTGGACTGTTCTCAAAACCATTTGCAATCAGATAGGCATGTATCTTCTCATACCAAGCACGTGGTGCTTGCTTTAAACCATATAATGCCTTCTTTAACCTGCAAACCTGGTTTTCATGCCCTTTCTGCACAAAGCCACGTGGCTGAAAAACATACACTTCTTCATGCAAGTCACCATTCAGAAATGCTGTTTTAATGTCCAACTGATGTACATTCCAACCATGATGGGCTGCAAGTGCACAAATGCTCAGAACAGTAGTCATACGGCATGTAGGTGCAAAGGTCTCATCAAAATCAATGCCTCTTTCCTGTGCATAACCCTTTGCAACAAGCCTAGCCTTATACCTGTCAACTGTACCATCAGGTTTACGCTTCAGCTTGTATACCCACTTAGTACCAATGGCCTTCTTGCCAGGAGGCAAGTCACATAAAGACCATGTACCATTCTTCATTATAGCATCATATTCAGATTGCATAGCAGCCATCCAATTTTCTGAATTTTGTGCTTCATCAAAAGAAACAGGCTCATTCTCATCATAGAGACTAGATGCAGCCATAGCATAGGAATCTGATGCAAAGGAGGCACTATGAGAGCCTGAACGAGTACGATATGACAAAGGTGCATCTAATTTGCTGTCACGCAAAGTCTGCACCAGCCATTTTGGCATAGTTTTTGCCTGCTCAATATCAGCTCTCTCATCAACAAGTGCATCATGTAAATCTGCATAAAAAATGGAATGATCTTCATCATCATATGAAACCTGCAAAGGCTGAGAAGTTGCCTCATTAGGACCAGCACTAGCCTGTCCACCTGTAAAAAGAGGCATCAAAGTATCATACATGTCTTTGGAGCTAACAGATGTCTCCTTAGTACATGAAAGCAATGGCTGAATAACATCTTCCACAAAGACAACATCACGGCTAACCAGAATGCGTTTAGTCTGTGGATGATACAGACGATAGCCTTTACTTTCAGAACTGTACCCAACAAAAATACATTTTACTGCCTTATCATCCAATTTTCTGTGATGTTGTTCAGGCACTAATGCATATGCCAAACAACCAAAAACACGCAGATGAGCAACAGATGGCTTGCGGTCATGCCAAGCCTCATATGGAGTGATAGACTGCAACGCTTTAGTGGGACACCTGTTTAGTACATATGCTGCACACATGACAACCTCAAGCCAGAAACTATGTGGTAAAGCCTGACTTTTGACCATGCACCTCGCCATCTCCATGAGTGACCTGTTCTTTCGTTCAGCAACTCCATTCTGTTGAGGTGTATACGACACTGTATACTGGTGTTTTATCCCACGTTCAGCCAGAAATGCATTAAAATCTGAAGACATATATTCCCCCCCTCGATCAGAACGGAGGATGCCCATTTTACATGCTGACAGATTTTCAGCCAAAACCAAAAACTGTTTGAAGCACATGAACACTTCGGACTTTGCTTTGAGTGGATATACCCATGCATGCCTAGAAAAACCATCAATGAAAGTCACGAAGTAAAGGTAATTTCCAAAAGAGGGTGTCTGCATAGGACCACAAACATCACTATGTACAAGCTGCAATTTTTGCGTAGCCCGAACTGAACCATCTTTTGGAAAGGAAGAACGCTGCATTTTGCCCAAAATACAGCCTTCACAAACATGTTTTCCAGGTGCCTCAAGTTTGGGCAAAGAGGACACCATTTCAGATTTTTGCAGGCGTAACAAACTAGCAAAATTCAGATGACCAAAGCGTGCATGCCAAAGCTTTGCATCTGACATAGCCTGAGAATCATGAACTGCACATGCCGAATCATTCACAGATCTTTCATAGTCTATGAGCTTATACAGCCCAGGACATAAAATGCCAGAAGCAATAATCACATCGCCATTTGAGAGATCATGGACTGTACACCTGTCATCAACGAATTTCACAACCAAGCCAATCTTGGCTAATGCAGAAACTGATAACAGGTTCTTTTTGATCCTTGGCACAAATAAAGCATCTGACAAAGTGAAAGAACTACCATCAACAGTAGTCAGAATGATCTTACCAACTCCCATAACAGGATAAGAGGAGTTATTGGCGCATGTGACAGTATTCCCTGTAGGGGCAGGCTCGAGTGAAGAGAAGAAACTGCGCTGCGAGGTAATATGTTTGGTCGCCCCACTGTCAAAGTACCAAACATCTGAGTCTACTGCAGACATGCACTGCTCATGAGAAGATGGGTCAAAACTACAGACAGTAGTAAACGCCCATTCTTCTTCCTGCACAAGATTTGCAGACTCTGTTTTTGGTGTAGAGGCCTCTGCAACAACCATTCCAGCCTCTTTCTTCTTTGCCTCTTTAGCAGCCAGTTTTGGAAAGTTCTTTATAATATGATCATTTCCTTTACAGTACTTGCAGAACAATTTCTGCTTTTCTGATTTCTTCTCATCTTTATCTTGGTTCTTCGATTGTGCAGCATTTGCAGATTTCTGCTTACTAGTAGAAGAGCTCCATTTTCCTTTGCCCTTCTGACTAGCCAGGAAAGCTTGATCTGCAACACACATAATGGACCTGTTCTGCCTGGATTGATCTTCCTGCAACAGAACGGAGACTAATTCCTCAAATGACAAGGCATTCGGATTGCCTTTCATCATCAACCGAAGAGTAGAGGCAAAACTCTGATATGAATCAGAGAGACCATTCAGAACGGTTTGCACAAGTGAGCTATCTGGTATAACCTCATCAACAGAAATCAATTGTTCCTTCAGGTCTTTGATCTTTGTAAGAAAACTGTCCATAGAATCACCTTCATTCATGTGCTCACTCTCCAACTGTTTTCGGAGGTAAGCAACACGAGCCTCATTCCTAGCCTGGTACAAAGTGGTAAGTGTATCCCAAGCATCCTTTGCTGTTCTGCAAGAGCGAATGTGAGGAATTATGGCACGTTTGACAGACAAAGCTATCAATGCATGTGCCTGGGCATCTCTGCCATCCCAACGAATCTGCTCTGCAGTAGGTGCAACAGAAACAGCAGCACGAACAAGAATCTGCGGAATATCATCTTCGACACCATCTTCATCAGCTCCAACACCTGTATTTGCAGTACCTGTCGTTACAGGTGTAACAGGACGTCTTTCAACACCCTGCACAATGTTCCACAATCCTTTTGCAACCAGTACATGTCGCATCATATAAGCCCATAATGGGTAGTTGGTACCATCCAACTTATCCTCAACAGCCAACATACGGAATACATCACTGCTTTCAGCCATGGCCGGTGACTAAAATACCTTGATGCAGAAAATTGACTGTATCTCAAAAAGTTGAACAGAACTGCCCAGACGAGTTCTGCTAGACCTGTAGCAGACTTCGAGACGCTTAAACCGGCGAACAGAAACTGGTATATACCTTTGGCACAAAAGGACGAAATAGTCTGCACAAGCGCTACGATAGTGCGTTCGGAGGCCGAAACGAGCTCAGATCGCGATTTCGACACCACAGAACGAAGCCGTTTTGATCTCAGAAACACCCTGAGTATGCTCACCAAATTTCGTGCGAATCTGAGACTGCAAACAGAGGAGTGTCGACGACGCCCTAGAAGAAGCGACGACCTGCTCTGATACCAATTGTTGGAGATAGAGGTCTGCGGAAGCACTCGAACAACTCAAGGAAGAAGAAGAAGCTTGGAGCACAAACACACAATACTGAATGTATTACTAGAGAATGTACAAAGATAAGTAGCCCATTAGGGCAATAGGCGTATATACAAGCCGGGGGAAAAAAACCTCCTAAAGAGGGAAAAAAGTGCCCCGGTGGTCCTAGAGTGTTCACACACATCACTACCTAAATATATCAACATGAATCCCATTTAATGTGTTTATATGAAATCTATGGTTGATTTGATAAATGCTTAATAGCATGTTGGTCTATTTTGATTAGAATTTCAGAACCCGTAAGGTAATGTTTCCAAATTTTTAAAGCATGCACAACAACTAAAAGTTCCTTATCATATGTACTATAATTCTTTTCAGAATGTTTAAGTTTCCTACTTTCAAATGCAATGCGATGATCATTTTGCATTGATAAAGCACCTATACCTAAACCACTAGCATCTATAACTACATGGAAAGGTTATGCAAAAACTAGTAATTGCAAAACAGGTGCATGAGAAAGTGCATGTTTGAGCTTTTCAAAAGATTGTTGTTGTGCTAATCTCCATGCAAATTTTAACTTTTTCTTCAATAATAATTTGAGTGGAAGTGCTAAATAAGAAAATCCTTTTACAAATTTTCTATAAAAACTAGCCAACCCTAGAAAAGAGGATACATCATTCACAGATTGAGGTATAGGCCATTCTTCAAATACTTTAATTTTCTTTGGATCTACATGAACTCCTTGACTAGAAACAATATGGCCTAACTACTCTAATTCTTTTTGGAAGAAATAAATCTTTTTAGGATTGGCATAAAGGTTGTTTTTGTGCAACAAATTAAAGACAATTGCTAAATGACTTTCATGGTCATTATCATTCTCACTATAGAGAAGTATATCATCAAAGAAAACAAGAACAAAAGCTTGGTAATCAAGAAAAATATTATTCATCATACGTGCAAATGTAGCAGGTGCATTGGTGAGTCCAAAAGGCATTACCATGAATTCAAAGTGACCAGTTTGAGTTCTAAAAGAAGTCTTATAAATGTAATTTTGTGTCATTCGTATGTGATGATACACAGATTTAAGATCAATTTTGCTAAAGACACGTGCTCCATGAAGTTTATCTAGCAAATCATCTATCCTAGGAATAGGATATCTATTTTTAATTGTGATCTTATTGAGCACTCTATAGTCAATGCACATCCTATAAGTCTTGTTCTTCTTCTCTACTAAAAGAATAGGTGTTCCAAGGGGAGAAGAACTAGGTCTTATAAGTCCTTTGTGAAGTAAATCCTTAACTTGATTAGCTATTTCTCGTTGATGTAAAGGTCCATGCCTATAAGGTGCTTTATGGGGAGGAGAACTACTAGGAATTAGGTCGATACTATGGTCAAGAGCTCCCCTAGAATGTGCTAGTTTAGAAGGAAAATCAGCCATAAAACAATCCTTATAGGAATCCATAAATGATTTATGTGTATTAGAAGTGTATGTGTGTAATCAACTATATTATTGAAAAAAACAATACATGAGTTGTAACCTTTCCTAAATGCATGTTTTACTTGAGTATGACTAATTAATGGAAATGGTTGGAATTCATGCATTGCAGACAAAGAAATATCTTGATTGTTAAACTTAAAATTCATTGTGTGTGTATGATAATCAATGCAAGGATTATAATGGTGATGAAAAGGCATGCCAAGTATAACATCATATGACTGCAAAGGAGCAATTAAGAATGTGCGTTCATCTACATATGAACCTATACAAATATGAACGTTATGCACTTCACTTGCAACATTATATCTATTTCCTTGAAATGCAATCTTAACTTTATACATAGAAGGAAGTGGATGTAATTGAAGTTCTTGCACTAGTGTATGAGAAATAAAATCATGTGAACTACCATCGTCATGTAAAATATTAACAACTTTACCATTAATAGTACCTTGCATGCAAAGTAAAGAATGAATAGAAATTGTGTTACCCAAGGTACTTAGATCTTTTTCTAGTGCTTCTTCAGTCCAATCAGGTTGAATGTCTTCAGGAACCATCTCCATGTTGTGTACTTGAGCTCCGACAGGCTTCATGCCATTAGTTTGAAACCTAAATTTAGTATTAGTATGACCAAATTACCACAATTCCAGCAAGTGATATGCGGCCTCTTTTGTTGAGCATCCATCATCATAGTTTGAAGAGTTGGAGGTTCGGTAGGGTGTAAGGGGGGTTGTCTTGGGTACTGGTGAGAAACTGGATTGAGGGGGGCACTGAAAAGTAGGTGGGCATTGAAAAGTAGGTGGGTGCTGAAAAGTAGGGGAAGAGAAAGTAGTGAAAGGATGCTTGAAAGGAAAATTGGGCTTGATTGGTGGTTGTCGTTGACATGTTTGTTGTAAATGAATGGACTTGGTGATGGACTGAAACTCCTTCTCAGCATTGTGTGCATAAGAAATAGCTTCATAGAGGGTCATAGGCTATAGTGTGCTGAGTTTGGCTTGGATTCCCAACTCCAATCCATCTTCATACTTTCATTGCAAGGTATCTTCAGGAATTGTTTCAAGTGAATGAATAAGTAATAGTCGTTGCCAAAAACGTTCAGTGTAGGTAGACACAATGTCTCCTTCTTTCCATCCAAAAGTTTTCCATGATCGACAAGCATGTAAGTGGAACTGAGGAGGAAGGAAGGACTCTTTGATCTTTTCTTGAAATGCGATCCATGTGGTGGGGTGGTCGGTGTTGGACCGAACGATCGAGGCAGATGCTGAATCGTGAATGGATGTCATGAATCACAACCCGATGTGGAGAAACCACCTACACATATGCACCTTGGCTCTGATACCACTATTGGTCAGATCTCATAGACGCACATACGCAGAGGATAGTACAGAAACAAAATCTGACAGAAACATAAACAAAATAGAAAGAGACAAGAAAATTGACACCAAATTGGGTAAAATCTCCCCCTACATACTTTGATGGATGAGTCTATCAGATCATGTGCATTTATAGGTATTTTTCATTATGTCTTGAATAGATGATACATGAGGGTGGTGCTTTGACAAGCGTGCATTTATGAAAATCTACTTTATTTACAAAATCATTGTTTTCTAAGGTGATTTATTATTATTTATTTATGAAAATCTACTATTTTTACAAAAACATCACTTTCTAAAGTGATCTTTTTTTTTACAAAAATAACTAGAATACTATCTTCTAAATATCTTCAAAAATATTCGAATAAGTTCATGTGCGTTCACACCCTCATGAGTCTTCACCTTCTAAATCAAAACACAAATCACATTAAAATCCTAGAGACATTAAAATCGATATAATTTATCCATTTCTTAAACCTATGTAAAAAAAAACTATGTGTGCAAGTACTCCAAAATGGCTCCAAGAGTCACCACAAAAATGCTTCAAAAAAAGTTTTCAAAGAAAAGAATGAAGCTTTAAGGTTCCAAAACATGTTCAAGGTAATGTGAACTTTAGTCTTTCCTTTTCTTCAAACACCACAAGCGTCTAGATTAGTGGCAAGAGATTGTTGGTTAAGTGAGCCCCGGAGGGAACAATATTGGGATGGGTGACCTATCGTGAAGTACAGGGAATTGTTATCTTCCTTGATCAAAGAGGTCCTCCCTCGCATGCAGTCAATGGTGCCAATAGTGACTTTAGTGACTTGGATGACAAGGTGTGCCAAGTTTTATACCTTGGTCACTGCCTAAAGCTTTTGTATCAAAATGCTCAGATACTCATGAAGTATTTTGATGGTGATGCACCATAGTGGAATCTCCTTCTCAAGAGTTACTCAATGATACCCTCGCACTAGAAAATCAAGCTTCGGATGCCACACAGAGCACTCCGCACATTCCCAGAGAATACGAAAAAAAAACACAATGCACAGAGAGCACCAACAAGACATAACATTTGCGGTCAAACTTACAGTTCATGGTTGACCAAACCACTATATGTTTTATTAAAAAACATTTGGAAAAGTGTTTGATGACCATTTGGCCTTTCACATGGATGCTAACAGTAACACGCTTTCTCCCAAGTAGTGGCAGATGAAGGGTAATAGTTAAAGGAATTGATGATGATATGCTTAGCTTTCTCAATGACAATCAACAACTTAAGAAGAGAGGCATTAAGGTGGGGCCAACCTGCTTTGAGATAGGGGAAGCTTTATTCAGGGAAATCTTTAGGGGTTTGTGGTCAGATAAATGGTATGAGGTGTCAAGTTTACACTCAACATGACAAAAGTCTTGAAGACTACAAATGTCTATGTAGTACTTGTCAATTCTAGATTTATCGAAAGCACCCCTCTCTTATCTACTGTTACAAGTGAACCCACTCGAAGAGGAGATGTCCTTAATGTTCTTGTTCGTGATAAGCGAATCCCAAACAAGCTTTTCCTTCATACTAACAATTTCACCATTCAGGATATATCTATCCTCGGTTCTAGTAACCATGTTAAACTTGCCAACAACCAATACGGGCCCATCAAGGAAAGAGATCTCATTCTAGGAGGTTGCTCTCAAGCTATTGTTATTGGAGGAATAAACACTAACTAGGGTCATATTAAAAGTTTCCCTAAGCTTGACAACAATCCACTGGTGGGTGGGGCTAGACTTAAGTTCTTCAACAAGATGTGACATATTACTAGATTCCCTAGAATAGAGCCCCCTTTTTCATTCTCATGTGGGTGGGGCTAGACTTAAGTTCTTCAACAAGATGTGACATATTACTAGATTCCCTAGAATAGAGCCCCCTTTTTCATTCTCATGTGGGTGGGGCTAGACTTAAGTTCTTCAACAAGATGTGACATATTACTAGATTCCCTAGAATAGAGCCCCCTTTTTCATTCTCATGATCAGTGTGAAATCAAGTATGATTATTGGAAGTTATCTTAAGATTTACTTCAAGCTTGAACCCATTAACTTTGATTGGGGCTAATGAACAATCTTTTAATCAAAGAGAGAAATCTTTGGTTAGAATGAACAATCTTTTAACCAAAGAGAGAAAGCTTTAGCTCTAACCATATCAATTAGACCTTTCATGCTAAACGAAATGCAATTTAGGGAATTCATAGGGGAATGCGAGGGAAAAAAAAAAGAGGCAGAGAACAAGATATAACAATGAAATCAAAACGTACAATGGCTAAAATTGAGTCATCGGAATGTCATCGGGCTAGAGCAAAATTGAGTCATCGGAATGTCACTTTTCTACTTCGGGTCCCGAGCCATTTCCTCAGCCTTAGAATTATCGTGATTATCAAGTTGCTTTTTGAAAACAGGGTAAAAAACAATAGGATCTTTTTTGCTTATGTGAGAGTGAGGGGGGGCTTATCAACATAGATCCAACCTTCCTCAGCATTGGGGTGTTGTGGCTGGTTACCTCCCACTTTAAGAGAGGCCTAGAAGACTTCTGAAGGCATGTTAGGATTGGAGTTCTCTTTTTCAACACCCATAGTGTCACAATCATTCTACACGGAGGCTGCATCAAATGGGTTAAAAACATCACCAAGAAGAGCATCAAAATGGTTAGACAACTTAGGGTTTTTTGAGCAAGGGGCACAATGTTATGTGGTGCGACCTGGCTTTCACTGGACGGAGGCCCTTCAATCGGTTTAGTTTTCTTAGGAATCAATAGAGGGCAATCCTTAACCTAGTGACCCATTTTGTAGCAGTTGAGACATGCGTTGCGTAAATTCCTATAGGCCACTTTCTGAGGATGCAAGTTCTTACCCTTTGAATCCTTTAAGGATAGGGATGTTTTGATTGGTTTGGATATGTTGTCTTCAACTAGAATTTGGGGATCCTAGTTTGGGTTGATCCCCCCAACCCGCGATTTTTGACCCAAAACCTTCCCAATAATAGAGCTAAGGAAGTCAACCCATGGGTAATAATCTACCGAAAGGTTGGCAAAATCCACCCACATAGACACTTTTGATGGTTTCGACCCTACAAGCTTGAACCCAGTGAACCATTTGAAAGGAAATAGGCGTGTTTTTTACCACGCATTCACCTTCAGTGATTATATGCAAGATGTTATTCGAGTCTTCAAAAAAAAAAACAGGAAATAATTATTCGAAAGGTACTCAATCATATAGCCTTCATCGATAACTAGAGTCGCTTATTGCTTATTAGAATCTTCTAGTACTCTAACATGGTTATAAGTACTCTAGCAGGGTTGGAAAACACAAAATGCGGTGGGTTTTAAGGCCAATCACTCTATCGACGCAAGGACTCTTTTGTATCAACTAAGATCATGTGCTCTTGTGTACTTTAAAACTAAAATGATGCAATATTATAAAACCTCATGGAGAGAGTCTACCTTGATTTTGTATTGCCCCAACTATGAGTAAGATTTTCAAACTTCACTCGGATGGTATTGCCAAGGAGCTCCATTGTTTGCAACCACCATAATTCTTAAGTCTTCAATAGCTTTTATTGTCGTTAAGCAAAGTGAGATTATTTTGAATCGAGAATATGAAGTCAATCTTGATTGTGAAACCCAATATGGGGGAGGGCACCCCCAATCCCAAACAACTAGGGTTTAAATGCCTAGAACCTACTAAGAATGACAAAGCTCGAAGGCCTGCTATAGGAAGTAGGAAGGGATGGCCCAAAGGCCAAACGAGGAGACTCGTTTGAACTGAAGTTGACTCTATCGCTGCAAGCATGTCCCTTGCCATTGTTGACATTGTGCAACGAGAGTGCCCAAATGTCCATGATTACCCCAAGGAGGTTGGCTTTAGCATCTCATCATGTAATGATGAGGAGTGTGCAATCAACATAGGCAAGGGGATTTGAACCCACACCCCCTCATGAGAGGCATAATACTTGTCCGTTTGAAATAGCATTGTTGGACTTGTTTGACATTGTTGATCACAAATTCGGTTGTCCAATTTAACACGCTAGACACCCCATGTATCATATGTGTATGGGTAGTACTCATGCATAACTATCCATAGACTCCTTATAAACTATTTCTCCTCTAGTATAGACATTGAGTTAAGTGAGCATACCCCCTATATCTTGTAATTCCCTATGTAAAGTTACCTAAATTGTCATTTAAAACTAAACTTTAATAGCATGCAGATACACAATGCCATCATTGTTGAGCTTATAATTAATATGATTTTTTTTGCATTCTTCTATATTCATTATCTTTTCTTATACCTTAATCATCTCTTTTGCATAATTTATTTCTTACATGGTATAGATTTGAGGTTTTTGTAGTTAGAAAAAAATTCCTTAAATCAATGAGTACATTATTTAGGAAGCCAGTGACGCCTTCACCCTTCTTATCCACTAGTTTGTTGTTTATTCACATTACTAGATTTGACTTCGTCAAGGGAAGCTCGATGGATAAAAATACACTCTATGTAACTCCAAAATCTTAATCATTTTGCAATATTATGAGTTATTGGATAACATCATGGAGCCACTTGTTCATGAGAGAGCTAATATAGAGGAGGCAAAAACTATGCCTAAATGGCTTGTGCAGGCTTTAAAAGATAACAAATTAAGTGCACCTCTGTCATATCTTTCTCATTCAGGTTCTCATAGTGCTTCCTTTACATCAGATTGCCAATGAGGTCCTCCCTCACATGTAGGCAATGGTGCCAACGGTGACTTTAGTGACTCAGATGACAAGATATGCCAAGGTCTATGCCTTGGTCGCTACCTTAAGCGAAAGACTTGGGTGGGTGGGTGGGTGCTCGCTTCGCTCGCACAAAAGCAACAAAGATTTTGCATCAAAATGCTTTGATACCAGTGAAATATTTCGATGGTGGTACACCACAGTGGAATCTCCTTCTCAAGAGTTCCACAATGATATCCTCACACTAGAAAATCAAGCTCGAGATGCCACACAAAGTACTCCGCACATGCCTGGAGAATACATAGAAACAACACAATACAAAAAGAGCACCATCATAGATTTTTTAGGTGTTACAAATGCGATCGAAGTTACAGTTTGTGGTTGGCTAGACCACTATATGTTTTATTAAGGAACATTTACAGAAGTGTGTGAATGCCATTTGGCCTTTCACATGGACACTAACAGTAACACACTTTCTCCCAAGCAGTGGTAGACGAAGGGTCATAGTTGAAGGAATTGATGATGATATGCTAAACTTTCTCAATGGCAATCGATAACTTAAGAAGAGAGGTATCAAGGTGGGGCCAACCCGCTCTGGGATAGGGGAACCTTTATTCAGGTAAATCTTTAGGTGTTTGTGGTAAGATAAATGATATGAGGTGTCAAGTTTACACTCAACATGACAAAAGTCTTGAAGACTACAAATGTCTATATAGTACCTGTCAATTCTTTCTACATGGAAAAGCACTCCTCTCTTATCTATTGTCCAAGTGAACCCACTTGAAGAGGAGATGTACTTAATGTGCTTTTTGGTGATAAGGGAATCCCAAACAAGTTTTTCCTTCATACTAACCATTTGTCCATTTAGCCATTTAGGACATATCTATCCTCGGTTCTAGTAACCATGTTAAAGTCGCCAACAACTAGTAAAGGCCCATCAAGGAGACAGATCTCGTTCTAGGAGGCTGCTCTCAAGCTATTGTTATTGGAGGCATAAAAACTAACTAGGGTCATGTTAAAAGATTCCCTAAACTTAACAACAATCCAATGGTGGGTGGGGCTAAACTTAGGTGCAACAAGATGCGATATATTATTAAGAATCCCTAGAACAGAGCCCCCTTTTCCATTCTCATGGTCAATGTGAAACCAAGTTTGATTACTCTAGATTATGTTAAGATTTACGTCAAGCTTGAACCCATTAACTTTGATTTCTTGAATGCAAAGGGGCCAATGACCAATCTTTTAACCAAAGAGAGAAAGGTTTATCTCTAAGCGTATCAATCAAACCTTTGATGTTAAAGGAAATGCAATTTAGGGAACGAAAACAATATGGATAGTGAAAGCTCCATCATTTGATCGGCCATTCCGGAAATGGTTTTCCTGCCCATTACAACAAGAGGCCTCCTGCAAGGGTAAACAGTCTATTGAGATACCCTAGAAAAGGCCCTTAAGAACAAATTGCTAAGTCGGGACCCCCTTCCAGCCAAAAAGAAAGACGAATCCAAGAGGAAAAAGGATAAGACCCCCTCGCGCAAAGAGGGTAACGTACGACAATGATCATCATCTTGTTAAATGCTAGGGGGTTAACTGACCCCTCAAGAGCAACCATCATCGGCCAATGGCTTCGGAACATTAACCAAGAGGCACTCAAATTTGGTGCACTCCCATCTTGTCTCAACAATGGCATCATCAAGTTAATCCACAAAAAAGGGGAAAAGAACAAAATTGAGAACTGGCATCCGATTATGATGCTTCAAATAGGATATAAGATCATTGCCAAAGTCATAGCCAATAGAATTTTGTGCATTCTGAGAGCGTGGTTAAGCGAGGATCAAAAAGGTTTCGGCCAAGGCAGGTCAATTTTGGAAGCCATTATAGATATTTGGGAAGGTCTCGACTTTGCAGACAAATCTAGACAAGATGTGGTTTTCCTTAAGATCAACCTTGACAAAGCTTATGACACACTGGAATGGGACTATATTTTGCAATCACTTAAAGAACTCGGATGTAGTAAAAAAATCACCAAGATAATGTCGACCCTTCTGGGAAACGCGTCGACTCAAATGAATGTGAATGACCAACTTTTGAAGGTGATCAAACTAAACAGATCCATTAGACAAGGGTGCCCGTTGGCTCCCCTTCTCTTTGCCATTGCCATGGAAGGGCTTAGCCAGCTTGTGGAACAACATGTGGAAGCAGGTAATATCAAAGGCCTCCGATTGCCTCGTGACCACAACCAGATCACCATGAGACTTTTTGCTGATGATATGAACGCGTTTGTCCACAACGATAGTACCAGCTTGGAGACGTTTTGGAGGTGCCTGGATACTTTCTGCAAAGTCGCTGGATCCAAAATCAACACTCACCCAAATTTCTCTTTGATTGCAATTCCTCATATTCGATTGAAGCTCTGGATTGGAATTATTCTTTTCATGTGCTTGTTCATGCATCCGATGTAGATATTGGTAGTGAGCTTATGCATAAGACTGACCACACTCGAGATCTGATGTAGCTATTGGTAGTGATCTTACACGTGGGGTTCATATAATCTATTAAGAGGCTCTACCACTACTTGCTTGGCTGCTAGTTTACTTTTCATGTAGACCATTCTAGATTGCTCTATTTGGTAAAGCAACAAAATTTGGTAGGATGACTTTCATGGTGGGTGTTACTATTGCAGACATTTGACTATGATGTGGTACATTGCCGACGATCTCCTTATCATGTTTAGGCCAATGGTTTAGCAAAAAGAACCAATAAAGTGTTGCTTATGAGTTGTAGAAGGTGTAGCTTGACCATCAAGAAAAGGGCAATCAATATTTACCAATGGTCCTTTATGCCTATTGCACCTCTTATGAGATCTCCATAGGGTTTTACACCTTTTAAATTGACCTATAGCCTAGAAGCTATGCACATCTAGATTTTACTATTCCAAGCCTATGAGTTGCTGTCCAAGTCCACGTGTGAATATTGACCAACACCGAAATCAGCCAAAAGTTATTTAAGCCACACACACTCAACAACCACTGTGAAAACTTGCCTATACTCAACCTCATTACTAGAAGTGGCCTTAGTAGGCTATTTCTTGCTCAACCAAGCTATGCATGAGCTACCAAGCATGAAGCAAAAACCATTGGTTTACACATGAGTGTCATAGCAACCAGCCTAGGGAGAGTAAAAAAAAGCATGTAAATATGGCAGTAAGGATTCCTACTTGGGATAAAATAATCCAAGTAGCGAAGTACCACTCAAATAGAGAAATATGTGCTTAACCACGTGAAAGTTCTCAACACTTGGGCAATGCATAAACCTGGTCATCTAAGAGACAACAAATTGAATATCAGCCAAGTTATGCATAAGTAAATCAAGCATCCAACAACCTATTGATAGGGAACAACATCAAATGTGTCTCCAAAATTATGAAGACTCAACCATAAACATGTGTTCATAGGAGTGGCACTAGATTTGCAATCTTCAAGGCCAAAAAGTTGCAATAATGTGTCAATAATTTTTTTTTGACACAAAGTTGTTCCCCATGAACTTGCATAAACTAAATGCCCAAATAAGAGGCATGCACATGAGCCTTACATTCAGTAATATGTTTCTCATTAGGACCAATGAGCAACACATGATACTTAATACCTTTAAAAAATCCATTTCAACAATGGAAAATTATTATTTTATACTTTTTGCACACAAGATGAAACCAATTATTCCAATTTTGTGCACAAATTGCTCATGTGCAATCAAGTAGGCATGCATCTTTTCTTGCCAAGCACATGGTGCTTGCTTCAAACCATATAATGCTTTTTGCACACTTTGGCTTGATGCCATTTCTATAGAAATCCAAAGGGTTGAAAGGCATACACTTCTTCATATAAGTCACCTTTCAAAAATGCTCTCTGTCTAAGTGACATACATTCCCACCATGATGAGTTGCAAGTGCACAAATGTTATGAAAAATGGTCATATGGCATGTGGGAGCAAATGTCTCATCAAAATCAATGCCTTTCTCTTGAGTAAACCTTTTGCAAAAAGCCTCCCATTTACTTGTCAATCATTCCATCAGGCTTACATTTCAAGTTTTATACCCATTTAGTGCCAATGGCCGTTTTGCTTATAAGAAAATAACTAAAATAACAAGTACCATTCTTCATAATAGCATCATATTCTGATTGTATAGTAGTGTTGTTGTAGTATACCCAAGGGGAGCCAAGACCCACACCACCTTGCATGGAAGCAATGGGAAAGCTCAAGGAAGACTCTCCTTTCATCTAACCAACCCTCCAACATGCTCAAGCCATTGGCCATCACCTCCAAGCTATGCCACATTCCCTTGAGAACATGGAGAGGAAGGTCATCAAGGATCCTTGTCACAAGTGGAAAATACAAGAAATGCAACACATTCTACTCAAAAACAAAGGAGAGAAAAGCATGCACACACACATACACACCTCACACTCACACTCAAAGACAAATACAAGAATTGCACATAGTCTAAGAGTAAAAGATCTCTTCCATTCATAAAGGGATATATACATGAAGCTCACGTCGAACCAAGAGCTTCCCTTCCCAAAAACGAGCTTCTATATTTATAGCCTAGGCTCTTTTCCCCATGTGCTCCTATGACTACTCAAAAAGGGAGCATGCGTCTAACTACCATATCTCTAGGAGATATTCAAAGATCTCTTTTCTAACAACCAAATCCCAAGGATATGCATGTGTGGGAGTTTTACATGAGTTTTCTCTATTTCTTGCAAAACGTTGGGTTATTTATAAGGCCTCCATACCATAGTATTGGAGAAATATTAAAAAGTGTCCTAAGAGGGTGTTCTT
This sequence comes from Ceratopteris richardii, assembly GCA_020310875.1. Taxonomy (NCBI): domain Eukaryota; kingdom Viridiplantae; phylum Streptophyta; class Polypodiopsida; order Polypodiales; family Pteridaceae; genus Ceratopteris; species Ceratopteris richardii. Next base: position 65,769,130 of record CM035414.1, on the reverse strand, counting down.
ATGTGAAACTCTAAATATATACAAAGAGGGGTATTTTCATGATCAAGGGAGGGTTCCCATGCACAAATAAAGATGTGTGCACACCCTAAAACCCAACAAGTAGCCATTGACTTTTTTGAATTATGTGCTTCATCAAAAGAAATAGGCTCACTCCCATCACAAAGAATAGAGGCAACCATTGCATAGCTATGTGATGCAAAGAAAGCACTATGAGAGCCTCAAAGGGTACGATATGACAAAGGTGCATCCAATTTGCTATCTCTCAAAGTTTGCACTAGCCATTTAGGCATAATTTTTGCTTCTTCAATGTCAACCCTCTCATCAACAAGTGCGTCGTGTAAATCTGCATCATAAGTGGAATGATCTACATCATCATGTGGAACCTATAAATGTTGGAACATCAAGCTTACACTATGCTTGAGGTGGATTTGATCTACATCGAAGGCTATCACGTCGAAAGAATATCCGTTGGAGAGTTCTTTTTCATATGCTCATTTATTGTAATTTTTTTTAGAATATTTTGATGGCTCATTTACCATTGTAAAAGCCTTGAGCTTGACACATGTAAAGGTAGAAATATAGAGCCAAAATCCCACAAAATTTTGGTGGTTGAAGTTGCATTCAATCAAGCAATCAATCACCTAAAAGTAGATCAATCAAGATCTTCACTTTTCCTAGATTGTAGGGAAGTGAATTGATTCCCTCCAACAACCATTCCCACCTTCATTTGAATTCAAATTCAAGTTGTAAAAGTCGTGGAACACTCCTAGAGGCTATATAAAGAGTTGAAATCACTTGTATTATACATGGAAGCAATATACATACACTTGTGACCATCATTGTATTGCTCCTTCAATTTTCTGCATCATCTTCTTCGCCAACAGTAATCTTGCAGAGGCTGCTGCTCTCTCACCAGAGCTCTAAATTGACTGAAAGAGGACTCATTGGAAAGGTATTAGTGTCTAGTTTATGCCTGTAAATTTTCAAAGCATTTGGTTTAGTAGATTTGAAGAAATCTTAGTTTTTCTGCCTCGGGGTCAATCTCTACGTATTCCTGAAAAATAGGAAGTACCACCGGTGAATGTCGCATTCATTCCTATAGCATATTTTACTTATTCCTTATACTTTTGTGCATTCCATACTTTTGTGTATTCCTGAAAAATAGGAAGTACCACTGGTGAATGTCGCATTCATTCCTATAGCATATTTTGCTTATTCCTTATACTTTTGTCACCTCAATAGGTCTTTGGTTCCTCCAACATCCAGACTCTCATAGTTCTAGGATGGAAGTAAGGAAGTACTAGTCCCTAAATCCTAGGAGAAGAAATGGAAGCCTGTTCAACCTCCCATCATCTATCATTTGTCGATCACCTTTGATGCTAGCTTTATTGTCGAATCAGCACCTCGCTAGTCCTGGACCTCCTACGGTTACCTGACAATGCACTGGTATTAGATGCATAGACCATCCAGAGCATGCACCCCAACAACTTTTCACCTTGACTCTCTGGCTTTTGCAATTGCCTTCTTCTTCCCAATGTTGATGCTTGTCCTTCAGTTGTCTTCCCTTCTTTTGAGCTTTCTCCACTTTTCAACATGCATAAATGGAAACCTTGGCTTCCTTCCATCAACACTCATCAATAACTGATCTCATGGTTGTCTTTCTCTTTGACATGATAGAGAGGGTCTCTAATCCTACTAGAATCATCAACTACCCTATCACCTTGTTCTTGATCTTCCCTATTGCACCTCTCACAGCCTCACATCTGACCTTGCCCAATCCTTCTTTCTTCCGGCTACCATGTACCCTTCTATCTTTCTTGTGACTTCCAATGGAGCCCTACTCTCTTTCCTTTCTCTATAGTATGAAAAATGTTTGGATATTATCACGTTCCTATCTATTTTTGGGCATCGTTCTACTTGGGTGTGTCTACCTGCATCACTGTCTTGTAATTACCATACCTTCCATCAATCTATATATGTCTCTCTACATCCCCCTCTATGTGTATATCTGTGTGCATCTCTGTGTGTATCTCCATGTGTATCCTATGTGTATCTTGTGATGTATGAAACATCACAAGAAATGAATTAATGTGACACTAGACAACCTCTCTGGTCACCATTAACTCAATGCTTCTCCAAACTTTGAAAAATGATAGCCAAAACTAAGAACTTTACTTCTTTAGAAATTTCTAGTCACTAAAATGACATACCTTCACTCTTTTGCTTATTTCTCAACACAAATATTATTTTGCCAAGATCTTCTATTCATGAAAGTAGAGTTTTCCAATAATCTATTACTTGCTAAAAATTTTGCACTACACACCAATTTATGACCTTCACAAGTTGACCCTATCTGAGCTACCAAAATAGGAAACCTTTCCTGTTTAAGTAAAGAACATGTCCCTATACTGCAAACTTGATGCCCAACATCGACTTGGTGCATAAAAGTGGACTCTTCCATAGGAATTCGATGCCGGGCATCAACTTCCCATATAAAACCTCATATTTTCAAGCATGAAATTATCATGTGAATCATATGCATAGAAAATGAGGAGTTATCAACTACAACTCAATGCCAGGGATTGAATTGTTCCAACAACCTCCTATTTTGAAAAACTTTATAGCACTAGTTGAAGCAGATAGATAAAACAATGACTTATCATCTCAATCTTGATGCCACGCATCCACTTGCTTGGGAAACTTGAACTTTTGAGATCATTACACAATAGGCAAAGTATGAAGATGGAGGATAGATTCTCATACACATAACTTTAATTAGTTCTTCTCATAACTATGAAAAAATCAGAAGTTTACAAGTGCTTTCTTACTCAGAGAAGCCTGACTATACTCAGTCATACAAAATCTCTCTTTCTTTCTCTCTATCTCTCTCTCTCTCAGCGTCTGTTAATACAAACTAACTTATACAAATTTTCTCAATCTCGTGACTTTTGAAAATTCTAGAACTAAAGTTAAGTCTAACTTTACAAATATAGTACATGTGTGAAATTGTCCCTTCACATAGGCATGTGCTTTTCTTCTTACACTTTGACCTTCAAATTTATGTCCAATTTGTGATTGGTTCTCCAACATCTCCCCCTCAATCACTAATTGACATTCTCTATTTCTTCATATCTTCTTCTTTTCTTTTACTCCTTCCATACTTTTGAATCTGCTGGTCTTCACAACATCCAACCTCTTTGTCATTATGTCTACTATCTGATCTTTTGTAGAAATGTACTCCACTTCAATTTCTTTCTCCATTACCTTTTCTTTTAGAAAATGATATTGTATCTCTATATGTTTTGTTCTTGCATGAAATATTGGATTTGCTGCAAGATAAAGTGAACTCACGTTATCTCCATGTATTGTAGGTATGTCTTGATTAGTGCCCAAGATTTTGAATAATGTCTGCATCCATATGACCTCCTTAGCTACTTCTACAAGTCCTTTGTAATCAGCTTCAATTGATGATAATGCTACTGTTGGAGTTAGATGTCTGTAGAAGCACGTGAACAACATGAGGAAGAAGAAGAAGCTTGGAGCACAACACACAATACTGAATGTATTACTAGGGAATGTACAAAGATAAGTAGCCCATTAGTGCAATAGGCATATATACAAGCTGTGGGAAAAAAACCTCCTAAAGAGGGAAACGAGTGCCCCGGCGGTCCTAGTGTTTTCACAAACATCACTACCAAAATATATCAACAAATCCTCCTTGGGACTGATGCGGTGAACAAGGAGCTGACACTCATGTATAAGGAAGTGCCAAGCTATGTGGAAATCACTCCACAAAAGGAAGTAAGCCCAAAGATTTGCGGAAAGCTTCAAACTTCTCCCTAGGCAGAGCCTTCGTGAAAAGTTCTGCAATGTTCTCCTGCGTGGGCACATATGCCAAGCTCATCTCCCCAGTAGAGAACCTCTCCCTAGGCAGAGCCTTCGTGAAAAGGTTTGCAATGTTCTCCTGCATGGGCACATATGCCAAGCTGTGTTCCATGCTCGCACTAAGCACCTCAATGTGCTTAGTGCAAGCATGGAACACATCGTTCCTCGCAACTACCAATGCGCTCTGAGTGTCAATGAAGATGGTGGTGGCAGAAGTCTGACGACCACCCAAATCATCCATAAGGCGTCTGAGCCACACACACTCAACAATTGCTGTGAAAGCTGCCCTATACTCAACCTCACAACTGGAAGTGGCCATAGTAGGCTTCTTCTTGCTCAACCAAGATATACATGAGCTACCACGCATGAAGCAAAAGCCACTAGTGGACACACGAGTGTCATAGTAACCAGCCCAATCAGAGTCAGATAAAGCATGCAAATCTGGCGGTACTGATCCCCCCTTGGGATAAAACAACCCAAGTAGCCGAGTACCACTCAAATAGCGAAAGATGTGCTTAACTGCCTGCCAATGCTTGACTCCTGGGCAATGCATAAACGTGCTCATCTGTGAGACAACAAACTGAATATCTGGCCGAGTAATGCATAAGTAAATCAAGCATCCAACAACTTGTTGATAGAGAAAAGCATCAAATGCATCTCCAACATCATGAAGACTCAATCATAGACATGTCTCCATAGGAGTGGCAATAGGCTTACAGTCTTCAAGGCCAAAATGCTGTAATAATGTATCAATATATTTCATTTGACACAAAGCCATTTCACCATCAACTTGCATAAACTGAATGCCTAAATAGTGATGCAAATGCCCCAAATCAGACATCTCAAATGAGGCATGCAAATCAGCCTTAAAATCAGCACGCTTAACATATAAGGTGATTTGAGTTGGACTGTTCTCAAAACCATGTGCAATCAAATAGGCATGTACCTTCTCATACCAAGCACGTGGTGCTTGCTTTAAACCATATAATGCCTTCTTTAACCTGCACACCTGGTTTTCATGCCCTTTCTGCACAAAGCCACGGGGCTGAAAAACATACACTTCTTCATGCAAGTCACTGTTCAGAAATGCTGTTTTAATGTCCAACTGATGTACATTCCAAGCATGATGAGCTGCAAATGCACAAATGCTCCGAACAGTAGTCATACGGCATGTAGGTGCAAAGGTCTCATCAAAATCAATGCCTCTTTCCTGTGCATAACCTTTTGCAACAAGCCTAGCCTTATACTTGTCAACTGTACCATTCGGTTTACACTTGAGCTTGTATACCCACTTAGTGCCAATGGCCTTCTTGCTAGGAGGCAAGTCACATAAAGACCAAGTACCATTCTTCATTATAGCATCATATTCAGATTGCATAGCATCCATCCAATTTTTTGAATTTTGTACTTCATCAAACGAAACAGGCTCATTCACATCACAGAATTTAGATGCAGCCATAGCATAGCAATCTAATGCAAAAGAGGCACTATGAGAGCCTGAACGAGTACAATCTGACAGAGGTGCATCTAATTTGCTGTCACGCAAAGTCTACACCAGCCATTTTGGCATAGTTTTTGCCTGCTCAATATCAGCTCTCTCATCAACTAGTGCATCATGTAAATTTGCATCAGAAATGGAATGATCTGCATATCATCACATGAAACCTACAAAGGTTGAGAAGTTGCCTCATTGGGACTAGCACTAGACTGTCCACCTGTAAAAAGAGGCAGCAAAGTATCATACATGTCTTTGGAGCTAACATATGTCTCCTTAGTACATGAAAGCAATGGCTGAATAGCATCTTCCACAAAAACAACATCACGGCTAACCAGAATGCATTTAGTCTATGGATGATACAGACGATAACCTTTACTTTCAGAACCGTACCCATTAAAAATACATTTTACTACTTTATCATCCAATTTTCTGCGATGTTGTTCAAGCACTAATGCATATGCCAAATAACCAAAAACACGCAGATGAGCAACAGATGGCTTGCAATCATGCCAAGCCTCATATGGAGTGATAGACTGGAGTGCTTCAATGAGACACCTGTTCAGTACATATGCTGCACACATGATAGCCTAAAGCCAGAAACTATGTGGTAAAGCCTGACTCTTGACCATACACCTCACCATCTTCATGAGTGACCTATTCTTTCGTTCAGCAACTCCATTCTGTTGAGGTGTATATGGAACTGTACACTGGTGTTTTATCCCACGTTCAACCAGAAACGCATTAAAATCAGAAGACATATATTCCCCCCCTCGATCAAAACGAAGGGTGCCCATTTTACATGCTAATAGATTTTCAGCCAGAATAAAAAATTATTTGAAGCATAGAAACACTTCGGACTTTGCTTTCAATGGATATACCCATGCATTCCCAAAAGAAGGTGTTTGCATAGGACCACAGACATCACTATGTACAAGCTGCAATTTCTAAGTAGCCCGAACTGAACCATCTTTTGGAAAGGACAAATGCTGCATTTTGCCCAAAATACAGCCTTCACAAACATGTTTTCCAGGTGCCTCAAGTTTGGGCAAAGAGGACACCATGTCAGATTTCTGCAGGCATAGCAAACTAGAAAAATTCAGATGACCAAAGCATGCATGCCAAAGCTTTGCATCTGACATAGCCTGAGAATCATTTACTGCACATGCCAAATCATTTACAGATCTTTTATAGTCTATGAGCTTATACAACCCACGACATAAAATGCTAGAAGTAATAATCACATCGCCATTTGACAGATCATGAACTGTACACATGTCATCAACAAATTTCACAACCAAGCCAATCTTGGCTAATGCAGAAACTGATAACAGGTTCTTCTTGATCCCTGGCACAAATGAAGCATCTGACAAAGTGAAAGAACTGCCATCAGTAGTAGTCAAAATGATCTTACCAACTCCCATAACAGGATAAGAGGAGTTGTTGGTGCATGTAACAGTATTCCCTATAGGGGCAGGCTCGAGTGAAGAGAAGAAACTGCATTGTGAGGTAATATGTTTGGTCACCCCACTGTCAAAATACCAAACATCTGGGTCTACTGCAGACATGCACTGCTCATGAGAAGATGGGTCAAAACTGCTGTCAGTAGTAAACGCCCATTCTTCTTCTTGCACAAGATTAGCAGACTCTGTTTTTGGTATAGAGGCCTCTGCAACAACCATTACAACCTCTTTCTTCTTTGCCTCTTTAGTAGCTAGTTTTGGACAATTCTTTATGATATGATCATTCCCTTTACAGTACTTACAAAAAAATTTTTGCTTTTCTGATTTCTTCTCATCTTTATCTTCCTTCTTCGAATGTGCAAAATTAGCAAATTTCTGCTTATTAGTTGAAGAGCTCCATTTTCCTTTGCCCTTCTAACTAGCCAAGAAAGCTTAATCTGCAACTCGCATAATGGACCTGTTCTGCCTGGACTGATCTTCCTGCAATAGAACAGAGACTAACTACTCAAATGATAAGGCATTTGGATTACCTTTCATCATCAACCGAAGAGTAGAAGCAAAACTCTGTTATGAATCAGGAGGACCATTTAGAATGGTTTGCACAAGTAAGCTATCTGGTATAACCTCATTAGTGGAAATCAACTGTTCCTTCAAGTCTTTGATCTTCATTAGGAAACTATCCATAGAATCACCTTCATTCATGTCCTCACTCTCCAACTATTTTCAGAGGTAAGCAACACGAGCCTCATTCCTAGCTTGGTACAATGTGGTTAGTGTATCTTAAGCATCCTTAGCTGTTCTGCAAGAGCGAATGTGAGGAATAATGGCACGTTTGACAGACAAAGCTATTAATGCATATGCCTAGGTATCTCTGCCATCCCAGCAAGTCTGCTCTGCAGTAGATGCAGCAGAAACCGCAACACAAACAGGAATATGCAGAATACCATCATCTTCGACACCTTCTGCATCAGCTTCAATACCTGCAGTTGTAACAGTTGCAGGTGTGATAGGACGTTTCTCGACACCCTGCACAATGTTCCACAGTCCCTTTGCAACCAACACATGTTGCATCATATAAACCCATAACGCGTAGTTGGTACCATCCAACTTATCCTCAACTACCAGCATACGGAATACATCACTGCTTTCAACCATGGCCGGTGACTAAAATACCTTGATGCAAAAAATTGACTCTATCTCAAAAAGTTGAACAGAACTGCCTAGATGAATTCTGCTAGACCTGTAGCAGACTTTGAGACACTTATACTGGCGAACAGAAATCGGTATGTACCTTTGGCACAAAAAGACGAAATAGCCTACACAAGCGCTATGATAGTGCATTCGGAGGCCAAAATGAGCTCAGATCGCGAGTATGCTCACCAAAATTTGTGTGATTCTGAGACTATAAATGGAGGAGTGCCGACGGTGCCCTAGATGAAGTGACAACCTGCTCTGATACCAATTGTTGGAGTTAGATGTCTGCGAAAGCACACAAACAACACGAAGAAGAAGAAGAAGCTTGGAGCACAACACACAATACTGAATGTATTACTAGAGAATGTACAAAGATAAGTAGCCCATTAGGGCAATAGGTGTAATAAAGTAAGTCTATGATCCAAGGGTCTGGCCGGTTCAGACAGATCTGAAATCGGACACCGTTTGGTCATCCGTGTGTATGACCAAAGATCTCGAGTTTTAGACTTACTAGGAGGTCTTGTGCTCTTATGAACAAGTGATCCACTTAGCCTAATGGTTAAGACTCAAGGGTGTGAAGGACGAGGTCTTGGGTTCAATCCCCATGAGGTACATGGGAAGAGTATTTTGCCCAAAGAGCTCTAGAACCTTCTAGAAGCATCCACTGGACACTTGGCGCACATGTAGTTACATGGCTGACACTTGGATGATTAGCATTCACCTGCCCAAGAAGGTAGTCCCCTGGAGAGAGCTATATATAGAGGCATTTGGTTGGGAGGAGAGTCATCTCTCAAGCATGTGGTGGTCGTAATCTTCGTTCTATTGCATTGGTATCAGAGCCACCCTCTGCATAGCTCTCCTAGATCATCTTACTCCTTACTTTTTGCGTGCATAACTCTTTTCCGAATTTCTGCTCGCGGCCGTTTTGACGTAGAATTCTGAAGTCATCATGGCGGCCATAGCTTTATGCTTAAAGAGTAGATTAGCAAAAATCGGTTCGCATGCATGGGAGGGAATCGAACCCTCGTCCTTCCGAATAGAGCACGTTCGCTCAACCACAGAACCCGAGGGCGTTGACGACGTATTCTTGGATGCGCCTTATCCTGTCATAGTATAGTCGTGAAGAGGATATCTTCTGTAGGCGGCAAAAGAATATCTTCTGTAGGTGGCAGGATTCGTACTCCTGTCCTCCCGCTGAAGAAACGCTGTCCTATCCACGAAGACGACAACAGTTCGCGTATATCATCCAGCAGAGCATTAGTTTTTGGTCTTGTGCTGTAGAAGATACCAAAAAACAATTACCTCTATTGTGGAGAGCAGAGGATTCGAACTCCCGTTTCCCTGTTAGGAGCATGCTGCTCTATCCACAAAGACATCATCGTGCGCGTGAAGGATTACTGGAGCAAACCTTTTAACCAAAGTTCGCGCTGAAGAAGATCTCAATTAGTAGATCAAAAGGTTAATTCTCTCTGCTGCAGGCCCGCGGGTGATCGAACACAGAACATCTGTGTTGGAATGCGTCCACCTATCCACAAGGCCACATAATTTCACGCGACTATCACACAGAACGTAACTAATTTGCCTCTGTTTGCGCTGAAGAAGACATCTTCAAACTGCCGATAAAAAGCTGAATTACCATCGGGAATCTGTAACTGGTTGTTGAAAGCTTCCTCTTCAAGTCTTTGGAGAAGTTCAAGCAAAGTGGAGCTATGGAGTGAAGATCCGGAGGCTTAACTTCGTCGACCTTGACGGACCAAATCATCAAGAATTATTTCTTGATGAGGAAGCTTCAAGAATGGTGAATAGCTCCTGGCAAGGATCAAGAGGATGAATCACTCTTCCAAAGGATCAAGGGAAGGACGTAGCTCTATGTGGAGCTAAGTATTTTCCAGTTTTTGCTTGGCCTTAATGCTTGATTTATTTTGTTTTCATTATTCTACACTTAATCCTAGATGCACATTGAAATAGCCAAGATTTCAATTGATTAAGTCTAGATTAGAATAATGAATTAATCCATTTCTCATTCCAAGCATTAGTTTGCATTAAGGAAAGACTTGATTTCAAAAAGATCCTTGTGCATCAAAGAATGTATTTTGGTAGTTTAAATACATATTTCCTTTCCATTGAGTAAGTTTTCTATTGCACCTCAAGGGTATGTTTTTATATCATAGTGCATTAGGACAAAGGAAAGGATATACATGCATCAGGATTGCATGATATACATTCTTAGTACAAGAAAAAATCGTGCATCAAGCTCATGCATGATTGTTGTATTATTTTTTGGGCATGCAAAGAACATGCATGCATACGCATGTGAGCATATGCTTTTGCATGTAGATACATGCATTTGCATGATAGAATGGAATGCTGTTTGCAAGTAGATATGAGAATGTACTCTCTTAGTATTTAGCTTACTTTATAAAGCTCGCAGTTTGACATTAGGGAAGACCAAGGACTAGTTAGTTGCAAAGACATACTAGTTCTAGTTTGCAACTCAAGTAATTAGTCGATTTCTTCCCAAGTCGATACTCTTCTATCAAAGACAAATACTTAATGACAATTAAGTATGATAGATGTCTTGCTAGGTATAAGTAAGCACTAGGAGAAAGTTAAGTAATAAATTTTCTTGATAACCAAGAAAATTTAATTACTTGCAAACTCTTTTGTGATGTATGATGACCCTAAGTCCTGGATGTACTTAGAAAGTCATGCGGATAAGCTTTACTTGATTAGTTACATACTTTATGTAACTTCTCAAGCATCCCAAGGTTGGATGAGAACGTCAACTATATTTCCAAGTTCCTTGAGTACTCTTCTATTTAGAAGATTTTGAAAGTTTAAAGAAGTTTCTTTGTGGTTTCAAGATTTGTATCTCATGATGAAACCTCGGTAAGTAACTTTTTGGAATTGAGATATGAAATAGTCAAGCCTTCTATTTCATGTGAGATCATTCTCCTACCATGTTTAAGATGAATTTATTTTTGGGAAGGTAGATGTTCCAAGTAGAGGATCTTAATTGATTCATGAACTCTTCCCAAAATACACATAAATTCATATTATATGATAGGTCCAAGGAATGATGCCGGCAAAACCTCTTTAGGATATAAATGTTTTACCAAGATATAAAGGTACCAATCTTTTATAAATTTTCATTTGATTTCATCCCAAGGGGTGATGGAAGTCAAAGGTTAAACCTCAACATCAATTGATCCTTGACGTCAATAAAAGGATGTTAGGTTCTATAGTTGCATCTCTGGTAAATGATGCAACTAGTTAAGCAGTCTTTAGGAAATAATATAAGTTCCTAAAGACTTGAAGCAAGTGTGAACTTTTCATTTAGGAATAGAAAGTTCCAAGAAATGGATTTTCAATCCATGAACTTCTCCTAAACAAGTTATAAAGTTCAAAGTTGTGTTCGCAGTAACATTACTATTGGATCAATCATCAATAGATGCTTGGACTTTAAACATAATTTTGATTGGTGAAATATGTTTAAAGGACTCTAGTAACATCTGAAGATTGACCAATAATAATGAGTTTTGTATCAAACTCAAGAATAGAAGTCGATATCACATAAATGAAAGTTCAACTTAAACTTTCATAGTGGCATGGGAAACCATATCCAAAAGATTATTTTTAGTCTCTAGTTTGATACTTAGGAAATGAATACAATTGAATCAGTAATTTTTTTGGATATTATTTGAAAGAATTTCTTTCAAATGTTCTTTTAACATTGCAAAAGATTCCAAGATGAATCATTTGCTCAAGTTATTTGATTCCTTAGAAGGAATCTCAAGTCTTTGAAGAAATGGCATTCTTTCAAGTTTTGAGAATGAAATTCTTCATACAATAAGTAGTTCCCGGATATCCCAAACCACTAGAAGTGGTATTTCAAGTCCTATTTGTGATATAACCTAAAGGTATATCAAAGATTCTTAGCTTTGGAATCTGAGAGGCATAAGTGTATGCTTGGACTTGAGAAAGATCTCTAAAAATCCTGCAGGTAAGTAAAGAAGCTTAAAGATAGTTTAAGAGATCTTAAAGATAAAGACTATAAGTTTTTATTTTTATCGCAAGATCAACCAGACTTGATCAATCTTGGCCATGATTGTCCAAGTAATATGCGATTAGAACTACTTTATAGATTGCCCAAGTATTGGCAATAAAATTCCTTTTGGGAATTATTCACTCAGGTTCCATTTATTCGATGGAAAACTGTGAAAAAGAGTAAGTTGTTCCAAGTCTGAACAGAGTAAAGAAATTCCAAGAATGTAGTATGTAACCGTGATTAAGTCTGTGGAAGGTAAAACATAAGTGTTTACCTATCCTTCAAGGGATTTTGGTACAAATCCAAAAAGCATGAGCGGATGCTTAAGACTTAAGCAGTAAAGAGATTCCTAAATAAAGTCCCCGGGGTAGGTACCTAAAGCAACAGTAAACAAAGGAATCTAAAGACAAGAAGTCAAAAGCTCTTGTCACTACAAAATTGGTCAAGAATAATCCAATTGAACTTGAATCTATGAAAGGAATTTTGATTGGTTTTCATTTGAAAACCCTAGCAAAGAAGAATTGATATTCTGTTAAGAGGTTTTCAAGTTCCCAAGGTAAAGCACATGATTGTGAGACGATCATGTGAAGGAATCAAAACCTAGAAAATCTAGTTAGAGGTAATACCTGGAACTTCTAAATTCTCGTAAAAGAATTGAAGAGATAAGGTACTCTATCAAGAGATGTTTAGACTTTAGGATAAGAATCACCCACACATTAATGTGAATATAAAATAGGGTGGTATGGGACACCAGATTTTATACTCAGATTGATATAGGAAAGATGGTATGGGACATCAGACCGTGGGATGATAATTATATTTTAGTCCTAGTTTGGATTTTGAAATTAGGTTTCATCCTCAAGGGAATTAAGACTTCAAGAAAAGTTTAATTCGTAAAGGATGAAAGTAGTATCTTACGATACTTCAAGGTGACTTCAAGATCAAGGAAATTGAAGATATGAAGTAAGTAACTTCCAAGATCTTCTTAGAACACTTCAAGCTTAAGTGTTATTGATCAGAAATATTTGATAAATTTCTGAAAGAAGTTGGACTTTGACTTTGAGTTGATCTTTTCAACTAAAGATTCAATTGACTAAGTCAAGTATCAAGTTCCTAGTGTAACTTGATAAATTCACTCTTTTAGACTCAAAGAAATGCACAAGAATTGCATTCATGATTAGGAGTCGAAAAGACTGAATGTGACATGAACTTAGTCTCAAGTGAAGCATTATTTGAAAACTAAACTCATCGATAGAACCTTAGTGGGTCGACACACTGATGTTGGTTACCACGCTAGTATCTTGTGGTTGGATGATGTTTTTGATTTGCTTTGAATCTTTTTGAGAAACTAGCTTATTTCTCTTAAAGATAAAAACAATGCTTCAATATCTTGTTGAAATAGATCTTTGAAAAGTTGAAGTCCTTAGTCATCTAGTCTTTGACTCATAACAAGTTTATGTATATTCGAAGTTTGAATTGGTTGTACAGAGTCTTAGTTATTTCTTTCTGCTTTCCAAATCTTTTGGAATTGGCTCAGATATGGTATCTGATTCCTTTTGCAAAAGACCAGGGTTAGCCGGTTAGAATAAAATAACTAACTTGAACATCCTAGATAGATGTTATGTACAAGAACCTTTTCAATCTTCAAAAGATGATAAGTCTAAGTGGACTTATTCATTTGAGTTTGCTTCAAGTTATAGCATAAATGATTTTCTGGAGTCCAGTATACTCTAGAATAGGGAAGTTAGGAATTGCTCATCAGATTGACAATTCCCAAGAACTTTCAGTTAAAAGTCTTTGAGAAAAGTGTCCTAAGTTGGAAAAATTTTCATTTTTGAATTTGAATTGGTGAAGTTATTATGGTTGATTCCATCGAAATGGTAAACTTTCTCCTACAGTTTACATAGGATTTTTTCGACTCATTGGGACAAAGTAGTCCTCTAGTCGGGTGAAAAAATCAAGTAACTGTTAGATAAAAGTAAACCATCTGTTAGATGTATGGGACAACCAAACTTCAAGTTCTCCAAAACAAATTCAAGTGAATCAAGAATTCCCAAACTCTTGCGAGGGATAAGAATCCCACCTTAATTACTAAGCCCATGCACCCGTTATGCCTAGAAATGGACTAGTAATTTGAATCCACCTAGTTCACATGTTTGTGCCTAGATCGCACATCCAGAAACTGTGAATTAGCCAGGGATGTAATTAGATCCACCCTTATTATTCTTCACTAGTTTGTACTTTGTCCCGTTCATCAAAGTGCAAACCCAGATAGTGTTTTGAATCATTTGGGCAGGGATGCCACCACAGAGATGAGACATGTTCTTCCAGTTCTAGAACATGACCATGTTCTTCCAGTTTTTAGAACATGAGGCTCGGGGGTTGCCTACAGTATGTATATAGCTCTATTTTCGAGGACGAAAATATTTTCCAAGGGGGGAAGAATGTAATAAAGTAAGTCTATGATCCAAGGGTCTGGCCGGTTCAGACAGATCTGAAATCGGACACCGTTTGGTCATCCGTGTGTATGACCAAAGATCTCGAGTTTTAGACTTACTAGGAGGTCTTGTGCTCTTGTGAACAAGTGATCCACTTAGCCTAATGGTTAAGACTCAAGGGTGTGAAGGACGAGGTCTTGGGTTCAATCCCCATGAGGTACATGGGAAGAGTATTTTGCCCAAAGAGCTCTAGAACCTTCTAGAAGCATCCACTGGACACTTGGCGCACATGTAGTTACATGGATGACACTTGGATGATTAGCATTCACCTGCCCAAGAAGGTAGTCCCCTGGAGAGAGCTATATATAGAGGCATTTGGTTGGGAGGAGAGTCATCTCTCAAGCATGTGGTGGTCTTAATCTTTGTTCTCTTGCAATAGGCGTATATACAAGCCGAGGGAAAAAAACCTCCTAAAGAGGGGAAAAAGTGCCCCGATGGTCGTAGTGTGTTCACACACATCACTACCAAGATATATCAACAACTACTGTATGTTGTTTCTTTGCACACCAGCTTACAAGCTTATCACCAATGTATATCATGTAGCCATGAGTTGATCTTTTGTTATCTTGATTACCTACCGAGTCTGAGTCATCATAGTCTCTCAACTTCAAATATGAAGTAAAAGGATAATTTAATCCTTCCTTTGTGGTTCCTTTGATAAATATGAGAACTCTTTGACCTGCAATCCAATGTGGTTCCTTTGGACAATGCATGAATTGTGACATAACTCCCACTGCATAACTAAGATCAGGTCTTGTTTGTGTAGCATAAATCAAAATACCCACAATAGATTGATACTTCCTCGTATCTTTGTATTCTACACCATCATATTTAGTGAGCTTGTGATTAACTTCAAGTAGAGTTGAAGCTTCTTTGCAATTTTCCATACCAAAATTCTTCAATAGGTTCAAAAGATACCTTTCTTGTTATACATATATGTCATGATCTGTATAAGTGACCTCCACACCAAGAAACTATGATAACTTTCCTAGATCACTGATCTTGAACTCTTTCTCAAGTAATCTCTTTACCTGCTTGATTCCTTCATCTGAAGTACTTGTGATTATAATGTCATCTTCATAAATACAAATGTAGATTGTACCTTCATTTGTTCTTTTGATGAGTAGACTTGGATCTGCTTTTGAACTTTGAAATCCAAGATCATTGAGATACTTCACCAATCTATAGTTCCATGCTCTTGGAGCTTGCTTCAATCCATAGAGTGCTCTTCTCAATCTGCAGATAAAATTTGGATACCCAGAATCTATAAACCCTTGAGGTTGTTCCATGTATACCTCATCTGATATGTATCCATTCAAGAATGCATTCTTTATACCGAGTTGACTCAGAGTCCATCCTTTTGAAGCTGCAATAGCAATGATTGTCCTTATAGTTGACATCTTAGCTACAGGACTAAATGTCTCATCATAATATATGCCAGAAGTTTGGGGATAGCCTTTCACCCCCACTCTAACTTTTTATCTGGCTATACTTCCATCTGCAAGCTTCTTCACTTTATAAACCCATTTATTTCCAATTACCTTCTTACCATTTGGTTTATAACAAGTTCCCCGTTTGAAACAATGTCACTGTGTAGAGCATGTGTAGAGTTTACTTTACAATTCGTATAAGCAAAAGCTCACGGCCTGCTTGGTTTAGAAGAACATTATTTTTCTAAAACACATCTCTTGAAAGTGCCCGAGTTCAAACCCCATTGACGACAACAAAAAAGGGTATCTTTTGTTTGATTGAATTATTCAAAAAGCAAGATTTTTGAAGCTTGCAAAAATGGTGGCGCTTACTTAGCGATGGATCACGGTGTAGATTTAATATAGCGATCATGCTTTTGCTTTTGGAAGTCTCATCGTTGGAAATTTAGAATACTATACAAGGAGGGTTTTGGCTCTTTGTGCAACATCGCTCAATCACACAAGCTCTAGCAAGAGTGCTTGTAGTTTGGAGGTGATCAATCTTCTCAAGCTAGGAGGAGATCTTGGAGGCCATCTTGGAGGCCATCTTGGAGGAGGAGTTCTCACACTCTTGGAGGAGTTGTGGTTTACGTCTTGGTGATTATCTGGAGGAGATTCTGCCAGCTTACCATCAACATCCATTGTTGATTTATTCTGAGTAGAAAGTCTGTTTCCGTTCTTACTTGCTAGGTCACTTGTTTCTGATTTAGGTTGATCAGAATTTGGGTTTGCTATACAACAGTTATAAATTGTTCATATTCTCCATATTCACACACACACACACACACACTCTTCATACCTCTTAGACACACAATCTCTTCTATCTAGTTCCTATTTCTACCTAGATATAGATATTGTCAGTTTGTATCATATACACACATTGTAATTTGACATTCATATATAAGTTAGTGTAGGTGAGCCTCATAGCTTACCGTTACACTTGAAATCTTGACTCTTCTCTCTCTATCTCTCACTCATCTATTTTTGAGTCTTAAGGTGTGTATGTTAAGGTTCATCTATTGGAAGATCTTGTAAACCTATGATTTTATTGTTAGTGGCCCATTACCACTTTCAACATGTGGTATTCAGACCTTAGAATACCAAGATTTGATATTAGAGTGTAGTTGACATACACCCTTAACAAGATGAGTGACTATAGACTTGAGAATGAAGACAAGCTTGAGGGCATGTCTAATTATCCATTGTGGAGTTTTATGATGATGAATCTGTTAGTATCAAAGGACTTATGGAATGTTGTCAATGGCACTTATCCAAGGCCAAGGCAAGTCGGAGAAGAGGCTACTTTGTCTTCTAGAAGAACCCATGTTCCTATTTTTGCTCAACAGGGGGTTAATGAAGAAGAAGAAACTCTTTCATCATCATGAGTCTATACTACTAACATATTATTTTCTATAGAAGAGCAATCCAAATGGGATTCAAGGGATGCACTAGCACTTTCATATATTGCTATGGGAGTCAAGAGGCATGTTATACCCAAGCTCAGGTCATGCAGAACCTCTCATCATGATTAGTTGGAGTTAGAGAATCTCTATCAGAGCAGAAACCCTACTAGGAAAGCTCATCTAAGGAGACAACTAGCCAACACAAGAATGAAAGTTGGTGAATTGGTTCAGACACATATTTGAAGCTTAAAGATTTACGAGATCAGTTACTGAATGTTGGAGTCAACATTGCAGATGAAGAGATGGTAAACACACTTCTAAACTCACTTCCATCTACATACTGTGCTTTTGTTACTTCTTTATCTCTCTCTACAAGAGATAGAGAAATTTCATTCGAAGAGCTACAATTTATATTACTTCAAGATGAAGTTCAACAAAAGGGTATGGAAGAGAATGATGAAGCCATGTTATCATCGTCAAAGGGAAAGAAGAAAAAGTAGACAAAGAAGGAGCAGAAGATTCAAAAATCCAAGAAGGAAAGTAAGTCTTCTAATCCTAAGTTTTCCAGTTCTACCCCTAATGCTTCCTTTACACCCAAAGAAAAATCTTTGACTGCATTTGATTCAAAGAAAGGATTATGCCATTATTGTAAGAAACTAGGTCATTTTATAGCAGAATGCAAAGCAAGGATTTTTAATGAGAATAAGAAAGCATCAAGTAATAGTACCGAAGATGATTCAAAACCTAAATCTTCTAAGGTAGATTCAGATGCACGTGTTACTATTGAAGAAGTAGCTTTTGATCAGGCAGCATTAAATGCAATCTTAGATAATCCTTGGATTTTTTATTTTGGAGCTACTAAGCATATGACAAGTTGTAGAAAGGTATTTTCTTCCCTTTCAAAATCTTCAAGTAGATGAGTGACCATTGCAGATGGTCATGATTTGGATGTTGTCGATGTTGGAGAAGTAAACCTTAAGTCCAGAGTAGGTGGAAATTTCATAACTTGTAATGTTCTTTATGTTCTAGACATGAAGAATTTGCTCTCTATCTCTACTTTCTTGTCCGATGGTTATAAAGTAGTTTTTAAGAAAGATTCATGTCAGATCCTCTCACCTCATGAGGAGAATTTTCTACTTCAAGGTGAAAACAGAAGTGGCATGTTTGTTTTGTCCAAAATAAGTCATGCTAATGTTGCTAGGTCTACTACACCTAAGGAGAACATGAAGTTATGGCATGCTAGATTTGGTCATATTAGTTACACAACTCTCAAACATATCAAAGATGAAGGTATGGTGGAGAGTTTGCCTACTTTTGTATTACCAGATGATGCAGAGTCATGTGAAGGATGTCTTGAAGGAAAGCTTCATAAAATTCCTTTCAAGAAGCATGGATACATCACGGCCACAAGGAAGTTGCAGATCATACATTCAGATGTGAATGGTCCTATGAGAATAGATTCTATTCAAGGTTACATGTACTTTGTTATGTTCATAGACAATTTCTTGAGATATTCATGGATTTACAGTTTTAAAGTGAAGTTAGAGGTTTTTCCTACTTTCAAGAAGTTCTTAGCTATGGTTGAAAATGAAAGTCAGTCAAAGATCCAGATTTTGAGAAGTGGTAGAGGAGGAGAGTACATGTCAAAAGATTTTAAGTCTTTTTTAGAAGACAAAGGTATCTCTCATCAACTCACGATTGCTTACACTCTAGAACATAATGGTGCTGTAGAGAGAAAGAATAGGGTACTTGTTGAGGTGATGCATAGTATGATGTCACCCAAAAGGCTTTCTTCCAAGTTTTGATTTGATGCAATACATACAGCTAATCACATTCTAGATAGGTCTTCCACAAAAGCTTTGAAGGTCATTACACCATATGAAGCTTATTATGGGAAGAAGCCCAATGTAAGTTACTTCAAAGTTTTTGGTTCCCTAGCTTATGTTCACATTGAGAAGAAGGATCCTAGTAAGCTTGATGTAAAATACATTAAAGCGGTCTTTGTTGGTTATGCAATTGAAAGCAAAGGATACAGATTCTATGTTCCAGATGCAGGTGATATCCTACTCTCACACAATGCATATATTGTAGAAAGTCAGATTTATGATATTGCAAATTTCGTAAAGCCAGATGAATATGCATTTTTCAGAAGGAATTTAGATGCTTACATTCAACCATACAAGGGAGGTGATGAGCCTACTCAAAATCGAAGAGATACAGGTGAAGAGAGAATTTCATTACCTACATCAATACCTAGTCCATCATCAATACCTCTTGAAGTTCCAACTTATGAAGTTGGAGAAGGTTCCAGAGTTCTAGAAGAAAGAGATACTGAAGAACTAGAATATATACCACAACTTTTCAGGAATATGCCAAAGTGGTTATATCAAACATGGAAGGATAGTGGTATAAAAGAATACACTGGAAGAACCAAAAGTCAAACCAAGAGACAACAAGGAGACCAAGTAAATTATACAGAACATTTTGATTTTCATAATGTTTTAGCACTTACTTCAGTTGAGAATGAACTAGCTAGTGTTCAAGATACACTACAAGGTGATATGATTATCACAAGTCCCAGGATTGAGTTCATATACAGAGATGAGTGTATCTACATGGCACAATAGAAATACATTATTGGAAATGTTTGCGATGATAGATTCTAAAACTATGCAGACACCTATGGATGTCAATGTGTTATTACAATCATTAGCAGATTTAGAACCATTTGATGCTACATTATATAGTCACGCAATTGGTTGCTTGATATACCACAACCTGTAACCCATCTGCTTTTCATCATAACAAATGAACACATATATTTTTTTGCCTTTGGTTCAAGTTTATGTCTAAGTTGTGATGGCACATAAGCATATGCAACTGATCCAAACACTTTAAAATGATCTAGTGTTGGTTTCTTACCCCACCAAGATTCATATGGAGTCATTCCATTTAGAGTTGTACATGGTAATCTATTCACAATATATGTAGCTATATTTACAACCTCAACCCAAAGATAATTTGGACAATTCTTCTCCTTCAACATAGCTCTAACAAACTCAACCGAAGTCCTGTTTCTTCTTTCTACTACACCATTTTGTTGTGCTGTATACCTACAAGGTATTTCTCTCTTAATACTTGCATTCCAAAGATAATCATTGAACTCTTGGGAGAAGTATTCTCCCCCTCCATTAGACCTCACTCTCTTAAGCTTTTGACATGTTACTCTCTTTGCATATGCATGAAAATGCTTGAAAGCTCTAAACACTTTTGATCTTTCCTTCAAAACATACAGAGTTATCCATCTTGTAGCATCATCAATGAAAAGAACATAATACCTTGAGCCACTTATAGATCCTTCTTTTGTTGGTCCTTGTACATCTATATGCTCTAGTACTCCATCATGTTTGAATCCTTTCTTCTGAAATGGTAACCTGTGTGCTTTTCCCATCTGACATGATTCATATTTATAAATCATATGTTGACTCTGCACATTTTAGTAATCCTAGTATAGAATGATTTACAACCATAGCTTTAATTCCTCTTTCATTGAAATGACCTAATCTCTTATGCCAGAGATCAAGTTCTGTAATCACTCCTTGAACATGTGTGAGCAAAGCTTGACCAATGTTCCCTTGCCCTCTTAAAGTAAAGAGTCTACCTCTTTCTTACCACAAAGAAAATGATTATATCCATTCTCTGGATCTTCAACAAATAATCCTTCATTTGTAAACCTGACTTGAAAACCTTTTTCAACTATCTGTCCCACACTAATCAATTTTTTAGGTATTGTGGGAACATACAAAACATTGCTTAGCAAATCTGCTCCATTCTTGCATTTCACTTTTCCAATTGAATGTACAATATATTTTGTATTATTCTACCATAGCCTCCTCTTTGATTTTTTCTACCTCTTTGAGAATAACTTTGATATCTGCTACCTCTGCCTCTGCTATTGTTATTCTAATTTTGATTTGATCCTTGCTGATTATGCCAACAATCATGACCCAAATGATTACTCAATCCACAGATGCAACAAGCCTTCTTATGTTATTTTGATTACCTTTTCCTCTTCCAAAACCTCTTGCTCTTCCTCTGCTAGTGCTTCTACCTCTTGCATAATAAACTCGAGAACTTGATTCCTCTGCAATGTTCATGAAGAACAAGAACTTTATCTCCTTTCTTCTTGTTCTTCATGTACATTGCAGAACTTTGTCCCATATCCATCTCCCTTCAAGACTTGCTCAAATGTGAGCATGAAACCAAGCAATTGATTCAAATATGGAACATAATGATTCAAAGAAAGTTCTATTGACAAGAAAAAAGGTTTCCACTTCATCTCCTCTGAGACCTACAAGCAATTGAGCAATCAATCTATGATCTTCAATATCTTTATCTATGGATCCAAGGCTATCTGCTAGATCCTTCATCTTAGTGACATAATCACAAATACGTTGACTTGGCTTCGTGTTGATGTAGTAAACTTTGACCATAGACTTGCTTTCCTTGCTTTGGTAGTACTTTGGAAATGATATTCCAATGCATTCAATATATCTTCATTTGATTCCAATCCTCTGATGTGTGGTAGCAAATGATCTAAAATTGTATTATAGATGTAGGCCTTTGCACTTGCATCCTTCTTCTACCAATGCTTTAAAGCATCTAGTTCCTCTTTCTTTGGACATATTTCATCTTCAAATACTAGCTTCTCTTCTTCACCTGTTATGTACACCATGAGATCCTTACTCATAAGTAAGGCTTCGATTCTCATTACCCATGCAGGATAATTATCTCTATCTAGTTTGTCAATGGAGATATGATCTTCTATAATTCTTTGCTTTTGCTTCAACCTGTGAGTTTAAAGGCTAAAGAATAATAACTTTTGGAGTTCTTTGTGTATGAATATACTTTTTAAGTAATCTTTTGATGCCTTGTGTCTTTGAATGCTTCAACTTTCAAACTTCGGTGAAAACTTCCCAAAACTTCTCGTACCTTTGACACCTTCTGCTTTCTAGAACCTTTTTGCTCTGATACCACTTGTTGATGTATGAAACATCACAAGAAATGAATTAATGTGATAATGGACAACCTCTATGGTCACCATTAACTCAATGCTTCTCCAAACATTGAAAAATGATAGCCAAAACTGAGAACTTTACTTCTTCAAAAATTTCTAGTCACTAAAATGACATACCTTTACTCATTTGCTTATTTCTCTTAGCACAAATATTATTTTTCCAAAAGATTCTGGTGGGTGAAAGTGGAAGCAAAGATCTTTCCAACAAGCTATTATTTTCTAAAAACTTTGCACTACATACCAAGTTATGACCTTCACAAGTTGACCCCATATGAGCTGCCGAAATGGGAAACCTTTCCTGTTTAAGTAAAAAACATGTCTCGATACTGCAAATTCAATGCCTAGCATCGACTTGCTACATAAAAGTGGACTTTTCAGCAAGAATGTGATGCCGGGCATCGACTTCCCGCATAAAACCTCATATTTTCAAGCATGAAATCATCACGTGAATCATACACATAGAAAATAAGGAGTTATCAACTACAACTCGATGCCATACATCGAATGGGTCCAACAACCTACTATTTTGAAAGACATTACAAGAGTAGCTGAATGAGATAGATAAAACAATGACTTATAATTGTTAGAGTATGATCAATGTCTACCCCTCATGATTGTATGCACATTTTGTAAGGCCCCCTTTATGAGGAGAAGCCAAGCGTGCATTACCCAATTGATGGGAATCCCAACTTGAATGTTGGATGAAGGTCATATTGGACCATGTAAGATATTATAAGGAAAGGGAGTTACCAGGGTCCCCAATTGTGGGGTCCGGGGCAGCGGTGAGCAGCCCCGGCTGGGGGGTCCAAGGGGGCCAGCGGGCCCCCTGGCTGGGGGGTCCCAGGGGGCCAACGGGCCCCCTGGTGGGGGTCCGGGGGCAGCGCCCCCGGCGCGACGGTAAAGGGAATATTCCATGGAATATTCCCTGTCGGAGTCAGAAATCATTTATATTTGTTAGGTCGGTTCAACCAGTCTAAGCCGTGTATGGCAATTACGCAGGCGGTGGCCGTCCACGCCCTACCGCCCATGTATAGCCGTCCATGGCAGGCCACCCATGATCCTATATATACATGACTTCTGCACTACCTAAGACATTGAGTTGAGCCAGCATACCTCTACCTTGTATCTCCCTATCTAGAGTTGTCTAGATCACCATTTAAGCTCTACCTTGAGAGCGCACGGGTGGACAACGCCATCATCTTTGTACTTGCTGCTAGTAGAAAATTGTTGAGATTCTCCTATATCTGTTATCTTCTCTGCTATTGCTCCTGTGTTATATTGTGTAACTATTGTCTTACATGGTATCAGAGCTGTAAGGTTCGAATAGCTTGAGAAGTATCATTATTTTAGCCTACTAGCAGACTAGAATATCAGTAGATTATTCGAGTGATTACATGATGGCTTCATCGTCGAACACTAGTCTTGGTGCTTCACCTAATGTTAATGCTGCACCTATTCGAATTCGTCCACCTGCATTCACTGAAGGGAAGCTGGATGGAACCAACTATACACTCTGGAAGTTCAAAATTTCTGCATTTTTGGACTCCTATGAATTACTTGACACTGTCATGGGACCGATGGGATTGGATCCAGAGCCTATACCAGTTGAAGATCCAGCAAATTCAAGATTGATGATTCAGCCAGATCCAGATCTTCTACGAGCTTGGAAGAGGCGGAATGCTGATGCATTATGTGCGATTGTCACTAGTGTAAGTGATTCTGTGCTTACTTTAGTTCAACATACTACTAAAGCACATGAGGCTTGGGGCATATTGGCTCGACAATATGAGACCAAGAACCACACTAGGATACAGAATTTAGAAAATCAGTTGGCAAATGAAAAGCATTCTGATTCTGAAAAGGCTGAAGATTTTATCAAACGGATAAAGCATCTTCAAGATCAATTGGCTGCAGTTGGTGTTGTTATAACACCAGAAGAGCTAGCTCGAAGATCTGTACGTGTTCTTCCAGCAAAGTATGATGGATTAGTAACAGCCCTTAACACTCAGGTAAGGCCAACTCCTCTTACATTTGAAGAGTTTTGTGCCATGCTTTTAGAAGAAGAGATGCGGCTGAAGAATCGGCAAAGTACAACTGATGCTGCATTCTCAGCAAATGCAAAAGGTAAAGGCTCTTCAGAGGGATCAAAGAAGAAGCCAAAGAAGAAAAAGTTCACAGGAAGTTGCTTCTATTGTGAAAAGAAAGGCCATGCCATCAAGGATTGCAGAAAGAAGCAAGCTGATGAACGGAATGGGACTGTAAAATCATCATGGAAGAACAAAGAGTCTGCAAACAACACAGAGCTGGAACTTTGGGTAGCTATTGAAGAGGTATGTTCATCTGCTCAAGCTCGTGTTGATGAGCCATGGATTTTAGATAGTGGAGCTTCTCGCCATATGACTAGTAAAAAGGATTGGTATAGTTCCCTAGTGCCTCTGCGGGAATCCATCAATGTAGTGGTGGGAAACGACTCCAAGTGTCCAGCTGAAGGAACTGGAACCATCTCTTTTATCACTTCTCCAGGTGTTGAGAAAAAGTTATCCGATGTTCTCTATGTACCTACACTCAAAAGAAATTTGTTGTCAGTTTCTGCAATAACAGATCGTGGACTCGAAGTTCACTTCAATAAGAGTGGTGCGGAAATCATGCATTCATCAGGTAATGTTGTAGGTAAAGGCACACGACGGGATAACTTGTATGAGTTAAGTGCTTTAACTGCTACAGAAGATAAAGATGTAAGCAGGTTATGGCACCAACGATTTGGGCATCTCGGATTTGCAGTTTTGAAGGAGATGCAACGAACAGGGATGGTTGCTCATTTGCCTGCATTTTCAGAGTTGCAGGAACCTTGTGAAGCTTGTATGATGGGCAAGCAACAACGAAAGGCATTTCCAAGAGAGACCAGCAATCGATCTCAAGCTCCTCTAGAGTTGGTACATGCTGATCTCTGCAGTAAAATGTCTACACCTGCTTTAGGAGGATCTTTCTACTTCTTGCTGTTAGTCGACGATTATAGTAGAAAGATGTGGGTTTATTTCATTCGAGAGAAGGCTGATGCTTTTGAAAAATTTAAAGCGTGGCATAAGTATGTAGAAAGTGAATCAGGAAGGAAACTGAAGAAATTTAGAACAGATAGAGGAGGTGAATTCTTGTCAACAGAATTCAACAATTACTGTAAGGAGCATGGTGTGAAAAGGCAACTTACCACAGCTCATACACCTCAACAAAATGGCGTTGTTGAGCGCAGGAACAGGACAGTAGTTGAAATGGCTCGTTGTATGTTAAAGGCTCAAGACATGCCTGATTCATTCTGGGCAGAAGCAGTCAATACAGCAGTCTACATCCTCAATCGAAGCTACACAAAAGCTCTGAAGGGGATGACTCCTCAAGAAGCATATTCTGGTAAAAAGCCTTCAGTTTTGCATTTCAGAATTTTTGGTTGTTTCTGTTATGCACATATTCCTGATTCAACAAGATCAAAGTTGGATTCAAAAAGCAAAAAGTGTGTCTTCCTAGGATATAGTGAAGAGTCTAAAGCATACAGGTTATGGGATCCTGAGGCAAGGAAGATTTTTGTCAGCCGAGATGTGGTGTTTGATGAACGACCACACTTAGTAGAAGATAAAGGTAAATCTACTATCTCATCAAACAGAGAAATATCTCACCTTGTGCCTATCAAAAGACAGGTTAAAGTTGAGGAGGAGGAAACATCTGATGGAGAAATTTCCTCAATAAAAAGCCAACCAATTGTAGCTGCACAGCGTAAGCCACTACCGAAGTGGGCACAACAGCTCTTTGATGATCACAATCCACATGTAGATGCACCAGAATCATCATCGGATGGATTACGAAGATCAAAGAGAATAGAGGAGCAAAGAAGAGCCTCAGAACACATTGTTAACATGGCTCTAATGGCAGATATCATGGGTTCGATAAAGGAACCTACCACCATTGAAGAAGCCATTGATGATCCAGATTGGAGAGCGGCAATGCAGTCTGAGTATGATAGTATACTCAAAAATGATACATGGGATCTAGTCGACTTGCCGCCAAAGAAGAAGGTAATAGGTACTAAATGGATTTGGAAAGCTAAGTATAAAGCTGATGGAACATTAGAAAAGTATAAGGCACGATTAGTTGCACAGGGTTTTTCACAGATTGAAGGATTTGATGTTCAAGAAACTTTTGCACCAACAGCACGCATGACAACTATTCGGACGGTACTTGCAGTAGCTGCACAAAAGTCTTGGCCTATTTTCCAGATGGATGTCAAATCTGCATTTTTGAATGGTCACCTCAAGGAGGAGGTATATGTATCTCAACCACCAGGTTTTGAGGTGCCCAATTTAGAAAATAAAGTTTGCAGGTTGAAGAAAGCTTTGTATGGACTTAAGCAAGCTCCACGGGCTTGGTACCAACGAATTGATCATTTTTTCAAAAATATGGGTTTTGAAAGAAGTACTTCTGATGCTAACTTGTATGTAACGAAAAGGGATAGCAAGCTAGTTGTTGTCATTGTATATGTAGATGATTTGATCATTACAGGAGATCATCAGGAACTCATCAATCAAACTCGGATCAGCTTGGGAACTGAGTTTGAAATGACAGACTTAGGTCTACTCCATTTTTGTCTGGGAATTGAAGTATGGCAAAGGAAGGATGGCATTTTCATCTCACAACAAAAATATTCCAAAGAAATTCTCAAGGCATTTGGAATGATGGACTGCAAACCAACTAGCACACCTATGGAGGTAAATCATAAGCTATCTATGGATGATAACATGCCTGATGTAGATGCTAAGAAGTATAGGAAGCTCGTTGGAAGTCTTATTTTTCTGTGCAACACTAGACCAGACATTTGCTATGCTGTTGGAGTGTTAAGCAGGTTTTCCAACAAACCTAAGGAGAGTCACTGGAATGCTGGAATGCGAATTCTAAGGTACATTGCAGGAACCTTGGATTTTGGTATTTTGTATACCACAGGTGATACACTCCAAGGATATTGTGATTCAGATTGGGCTGGAGATTGTGATTCTAGAAAATCAGTTTCTGGATATTGTTTCTCACTTGGTTCAGGAATATTTTCTTGGGTAAGTAGGAAGCAACCAACTCTCGCACTCTCCTCCACTGAAGCAGAGTACAAAGCAGCTTGTTTTGCTTCTTGTGAGGCAGTCTGGTTAAGGAGAATTCTTGCAGATATAGGCTTTCCATCAAATATGCCAATTGTACTCAAGTGTGATAATCAAAGTTGTATGGCTATTGCAAAGAACCCAGTATTTCATGCTCGCACCAAGCACATAGAAGTACAGTACCATTACATTCGTGAGCTAATTGAAGATGAAATTGTGGAGCTAGAATATTGCCCAACAGAGGCAAATTGTGCTGACATATTCACTAAAGCACTTGGAAGAGAGCAGCTCAACAAGCATCTTCAACAGATGGGCATAGGACCGAGACCTACTTGATTTATCATCGGTAAACATTGAGGGGGGGTGTTAGAGTATGATCAATGTCTACCCCTCATGATTGTATGCACATTTTGTAAGGCCCCCTTTATGAGGAGAAGCCAAGCGTGCATTACCCAATTGATGGGAATCCCAACTTGAATGTTGGATGAAGGTCATATTGGACCATGTAAGATATTATAAGGAAAGGGAGTTACCAGGGTCCCCAATTGTGGGGTCCGGGGCAGCGGTGAGCAGCCCCGACTGGGGGGTCCAAGGGGGCCAGAGGGCCCCCTGGCGCTGGCCCCCTGGTGGGGGTCCGGGGGCAGCGCCCCCGGCGCGACGGTAAAGGGAATATTCCATGGAATATTCCCTGTCGGAGTCAGAAATCATTTATATTTGTTAGGTCGGTTCAACCAGTCTAAGCCGTGTATGACAATTACACGGGCGGTGGCCGCCCACGCCCTACCGCCCATGTATAGCCGTCCATGGCAGGCCACCCATGATCCTATATATACATGACTTCTGCACTACCTAAGACATTGAGTTGAGCCAGCATACCTCTACCTTGTATCTCCCTATCTAGAGTTGTCTAGATCACCATTTAAGCTCTACCTTGAGAGCGCACGGGTGGACAACGCCATCATCTTTGTACTTGCTGCTAGTAGAAAATTGTTGAGATTCTCCTATATCTGTTATCTTCTCTGCTATTGCTCCTGTGTTATATTGCGTAACTATTGTCTTACAATAATCTTAGTCTCGATGCCACACATCGACTTGCTTGGGAAATTTTAACTTTTGAGATCATTACACAATAGGCAAAGTATGAAGATGGAGAAGAGAGTCTCATACACAAAACTTTAATTAGTTCTTCTCATAGCTAACAAAAACTTAGAAGTTTACATGTGCTTTCTTACTCAGAGAAGGCTGACTATACTCAGTCATGCAAAATCTCTCTTTCTTTCTCTCTATCTCTCTCTCTCTTCATGTCACATTTTCTTAATCTCATGACTTTTGAAAATTCTAGAACTAAAGTTAAGTCTAACTTTACAAATATAGTACGTGTGAAATTGTCCCTTTACATAGGCATGTGCTTTTCTTCTTAGACTTTGGCCTTCAAATTTATGTCCAATTTGTGATTGGCTCTCCAACATATCTTTGTGGGTATGTCTCTGTGTATCTCTATGTGTACCCTCTATGTATCCCTGTGTGTATCTCTCTATGCATCTATGTGTGTATCCCATGTGTATCCCCCCATTATTTGCATCAGGTGCCTTATATACTAGGTGTTCACCCCTTGCTCCTCGCATTCCTCGATCCAATTTGTTTTGCCCTCCTATATCATGATGGTTTTAGATCGCTCGATCTATCCACTTATACAAGGGAATTATACTCAGATCTTGGATTTCTGCCCCGGCAAGGGTATTACACATGGTGATCATAGGTTGACAACATTAGTGTTGGCTGGAGCCAATGCCTCACTTCTTAATGCTCATATGCAATCGAATATTCATGGTTTCATAATAGAAATTGGGCAGACAATAGTCCACACTTGCTAGTTGTTTCCAATACAAATATGCACAATCCTTTGGAGTCAATGCTGTTGTTGGCTTTCAAGCATCTCACTACCAAATTGATGGGAGTGACCCAACTCCAGAGTTAGTCCAAATGTGTCAAAAAAAAACCTTATTGTGGTATTTTGGTATCATGAACATTTACTGGATGTACAATGCCCACTTCCAAAGTTTTCTTCATCATGGAGTTAAAAAATTAAAATTTTGGATTAAAAAAGGTGGGTCAAGAGAGATTCTAGTTTAGACTCTAGGACCAAAAGAGGGAGATCGACGGGCTTTTTTTGGATTTCTACTTCTATCCAAAATTGAGATATGTGCACTGTGTCCTTTGTGTTCTAGATGTAATAAAGTTTAAGAATGGATATGTTTATCAGGGGAAAGGGATCATCTCTTAGTGTAGCTATGCGAGCTAGTATCTTCTCATAGCCCCATCCAAGTAAAGTTCTGAAGTCCTTCCTCATGCACACCAATGTCTGTAGACTTAGAAGTTCCTTCTGTAGTCCATTTGTTACCAAGAGCATCTTCCTCCTCTCCCCCCCTTTTTCGGGAGATCAAGTGCCTTCTGAGGGTTTCCCTCCTGCATGGTTCATCTTAGCTCCATTAAGTGCTTGATGTTGAACTTTTTGGCTCCCATTGATCATCTGTTCATTCCTTCTTGCTGCTCATTCTTTGTACCCTAGCCTTGGGTAGGCCTTGGAGAGATCTTCTCTAACCATCCATCTCATTCCCTTAAACTG
This sequence comes from Ceratopteris richardii, assembly GCA_020310875.1. Taxonomy (NCBI): domain Eukaryota; kingdom Viridiplantae; phylum Streptophyta; class Polypodiopsida; order Polypodiales; family Pteridaceae; genus Ceratopteris; species Ceratopteris richardii. The sequence continues at coordinate 65,738,843 of CM035414.1, read as the reverse complement.
CTAAATCCATATCGTGATGTTACATCTCACTGTGACCATGTTGTTGATTTCCCTTTGAATGTCTTTGATGAATGCATTCATGTAGCAAGGGTGGGTCCCCACACATCCTCGTTTGTCCATATTAGATCTTCCAACCAAGATGCCTTGTTATGTGCTACCAATTCTTGGACCATCTACCTCTACTATTGAGGATGCAACATCCTTGGATGCGTAATCCAGACCGACTTACATTTGTAGATGTTCAATTTCTCTTGATCATATATCCACAAGTGATTTTTCTCTTGTGTACCTAAGTCGTAGAGCCTTCACGACTTGTGTCAACTGAGACTATACCTCAATCGCCCCACAAGTACATATAGTGGTGGATTAATACACGTTTAATTATCAATCCAAGAGATTAGACATATCAAGTGTATGAAGACATGTGCACACATGATGGTAAGTGAAGTGCCTATGCTACAATGCATGTGACTTGTCTCAACTACCTCTCCTATTCACTAATCTTCTAAAAATGCATGTCACGATACCTGGTATAGCAATAAGCACAAATTCGAACCTTTCCCTCAACTCCAAACTCCAAATGTGGTCAATAGCAGGTTTGTTTGAAGCTCTCAAGAAGATGCATCTAAATCTAATGGTACTTTCATTCGAGTATGACAAGCATGTTTCAAGTTATGAGTGAAATAGTGAATGGCGGGAAAAAGCAACACCCACTCAACAACTCCTCAAAGCACAGACACACACCACAGGCATTCAAACATGAAGGGGAGGGGTAGACAACAGTTCTATGCACACATTCCAAGCATGAATTACACACACAATCTCTTGAAGAAGAAGATAATCAGCTCGCAAGAGGCAAATTTGAGAATCAACTTCAATTCTCACAATGGCAAAAATTTCTTTACAAGAGTCACCAAGTGACTTATATACATGTGCCCTAGAATTGGTCCTTTCACACAAGAGATCAGCACTTTTATTGAAAAACACTGAATTCCTAATTTCTTACAAGGATTATGTTACAATATTTGGGATTCATGCATCTAGATGAGTTCTCTAGTGCATTTACATGGCTTCATGAGGTGTTTCATAGAAACTTGAAGAAGAGAATTTGTTTCCACAATTTGAAAAACAATTTTGGGGTCCCTTTTTTGTGCTCCTTTTCTCTGCAACACTCGCCCCCTCTTTGTCTCTGTAGTCCCTTAACATGATTTGCTTATTGTTTGTATCTTTGTGTTCATAGTGGGTTGGGTCCTTTGTTGGTACCATCTTTGTAGTTGACCATCACTAGCACCTAGTAGTTGAGGAAGACTTCTAGACTTTCAGAGAATTTGTTACCTTATCCGAGCCTTAGTCCTATGCTTGCGTCTTCCCCTTGGTATTCCTTACATTCATGCTTGAGGGTGGTTGTATTATCATTGATGCATGTTGAGCTCTTTTCCACCACACACACCTAGTGGCTAAGAATGTGACTATCTTAGTCACTCTTTTTTGCTTTTCAGCCTCTACCTCTTTCTAACTTTTGGCCTTCGAATAAATCTTTGTTCTCACATATCTGGCCCTATTGTATTGCTTAAGATTGTTTACTTTTTTTCACCGCACACACCATTTGGTAAGCACTGCATCTATTTTTGTCTTGGTTGATGCTTCAAAGGTCTTGTGTTTAATCTTTGTTTACACACTTCAGGACCTCCTACTTCCACGTAGCAGCCTGATGCGTGCCCCTGTGGGGATTTGGGGAGAGGGTGAGTTATCATTATTGAACACTTTTTCTTTTTGATTTCCTTCTTCTTCATTTCTTACTTGATTCTCCCTCCACACGTCCCTCCTCCTGAACTCCGTCATCTCCGATAGGTTTTGACTGGTGACACAAGTATGTCTGAAAAAGCTGTTAGCTCTCTTTGATTCAATAGATTGGCTTCACATATCATGAGTTCTTTCCATTGTGCTGACTTGACACCATCATTGGGGGCCTGTTGATGATCTATAAAGAAGCTTAACTCATAGGCCAGCAATTGAGCATTGAGGTTGGAAGTCCTTTTCACAAAAATCTCCGAGACCAATTCAAAAAACCCTGTAAAAAACCCCTCTTCAAAAGTCTACATATATAATGACTCGGTAAGAACATCAAGTGTGAGTATATGGCCATGATTGTAAGTCGGCTAGGTGTTACATAGACATAAAAAACTAAGGCATCTATGCCTTGGTTAATGCCGATGAAGTTAAAAAATGTGTATTGAGCATGTTTGAAAACCTATAAGACTATTAGTAGCATGCTCAACACTTTGTTTGTCATCTTTATTGCTAGGTCTAGAACCGTAGCATATCTTGAGAGCCAAAATTTTATAGTGTGTACCATATACTCTACGATAGGTAAATAGTTATGGGGTGGGCTTGGTAATAGTGGATAGTTTAGCCACTAGCTATTGAGTGTGCCTTGATGCTGTTCTTCCCAAAGTTCATCCAGGATCTTCTTCATGGTACCGCACAAAAGGATGGGTTTACTTGTAATATATATGGTGCAGATTCCCAAAGCACCCATAGAGTAGGAATCTTTTCCAAAAACTTACATTTCTAGATCGGATCTGCTTTGTCAAATTCTTCTTGTGTATAAGAGAAAGTATTTGCTCTGAAATGTAGGTCTTGATCCGGTTCTTTGTGTGTAGTCTTCTTGATGTATTGTTTGGTACTGTTAGTGTCCATGTGAAAGGCCAAATGGCCACGAGACACTTCTTTGTATATGTTCTTTAATAAAACATATAGTGGCTTGATCAGTCATAGATGGTAAGTTCGTCTGCATTTGTAAGACCTAAGAAGTTTGTCTTCGTGCTCCCTGTGTACTATGTTCTTTTGCATATTCTGTAGCCTCTGTGCGGAGTACTCTGTGCGGCCTTAGGATATCATCGTGGAGCTCTCGAGAAGGAGAGTGCATCATGGTGCATTGCCATCGAATCTCTTCACTGGTATCAGAGCGGTTCGACGCAAAATCTTTGTTCCCTTTGAGCGAGCAAAGCGAGCACCCCCCTCCCCCCCCCAACTTTCTCCAAGGCTTACGACTAAGGTGCTGACCAAGGCATAGACCTTGGCATACCTTGTCATCCGAGTCACGGAAGTCACCATTGGCACTGCTGGATGCGCACGAGGGAGGACCTCAATGATCAGGAAGATAGAGGTTCCTGATACTTCTCAAGAGATCACCCATCCCAGTACTGTTCCCCCCAGAGCTCGCTTAACCGTGGCAACCTCTTGCCACTAAGCTACACTCTTGTGGTGTCTGAAGAAGGGGAAAGACTAAGGTTGACATTACCTTGAACATGTTTTGGTCCCTCAAAGCTTCATTTTTTGCTTTCAAAGCCTATTTTTGAAGCATTTTTGGGGTATTTTTTGGAGCCATTTTGGAGTAATTTTGCACATAGTTCTCTTCACAAAGGTCCAAGAACATCAAGAAGAGTGTTCTTTGTACTTATCCAACAATAAATATCAACTTTTGGGGCTGTGGTTTCAGCCACACTCGTAAAACTAGAGGTTTCCCGAAAGGTTTTCACTTTTGATGGGAGCAGCCACTGCAAATTTATGCAAGTTTTTGAGCTTAAAACGTCAGAGTTGACAGACACTTGCAGGTGTTGTTGGATAGTTTTTGGGCTATGTGTTCAGCCTTTTAGTGTCATTTTACTGCACATATTGAGCACATACACACCATGTACACTTTTGTGGATATCACTTATGTATGTGGTCATTGATATAACGGTTACGTTTTTTGCATAAAACCTTTTACATTTGATAAAGAGGGTCGTGGTGAGGTTTTCTTAACTGGGAGACACCTAGATGTCGGGGTCTCTTTGGGGATGCAGGTGGAAGAGTTACCCAACCTTGCCATAGGAGATGTATAATAGTTGTTCATAGGTGCTCAATAAGCCTAGTTGGCTTTTGTTGGGTAACTGATTATATGTAGTGGAGTCAGTGATTCATTATGCAGGAAAACATGTCAATACTTGCAGTTTTATGATATTTTGACACTGGTCATATGCTCATTTTACAGAGGATACTCTAGAAAATTTTTTCCAGATTTTTGGTTTAGCCAACTATATAGTGGTCGATTTACTCCTTGATACACCTATTCGTTGGTGTTTGGACTCTTCTAGCTCCATTATCATTCTATCTAGTTCTCTACCATCATGGCATCAGAGGTCTTAGGCACATCTTGTAGATCAGGTTCTAGTGCCAGTGCTCTGAGGAGGAGCTATAACTTGTAGGGCAAAGACCATTTTGAGATCCGAAAATTTGATGGCACTCTATGGAAGCATCAGATTAAAGATGTGCTGATTCAAAGGAGGCAATGGAAGCTAGTAAATGGGATTTCAAAGAGGCCTGCTGACATGGATGAAGATGATTGGGATGAGTTAGATGAAATGGCCAGGTCTATCATTCGATTGCGCCTGGCAGATAATGTTCACTTTACAATATTAGATTGTGCCCAAGTGCAGAGGAGCTTTGGAAGAAGTTATGCAATACATATGAAAAGAAGACGGCATCAAATAAAGTGTATCTGATGAGAGAATTATATGACCTTTGCATGAAGGACACAGATAGTGTTGCTGCTCATCTAAATGAGTCTGATCCTATATTCTCCGAGTTACACGATCAGAAAATGGATATGGATAATGAAATTAAAGCAATATTGCTGTTATGCATCCTGCCATCATCATGGGATACGTTTTGCACAGCTATTAGCAATAGTGCACCTGGTGGTAAACTCCTCTATGATGACATATGTGGAGCACTCTTCAGTGAGGAGACTTGTAGAAAAGCTATGGTTGGAACTGAGAGTGGAGATGCATATAATGTTCATGATTCTTACCAAGGAAAGAATCAACAACGTGGCAAGAGGAAGAACAAGGAAAAGAATGGCCAACAGAATAAGAGTAGAAGTAAACCAAGGAAGAGGGATATGGAATGCCATTATAAACATAAGAAAGGACATATGAAGAAAGACTGTTATGCATTAAAGATTGCTAAAGGTAAAGGACAAAATGTTGATGGGCATGTTAAACAGTTACCAGCACCATCTACTTCAACTGTGAAGATTGAAGAAATTAATGCTATTTCTAATGATGCTGATGTGTTGACACTTGATAGTACTGTGCTAACTGAGGCTCTTATGGCTGATTCTCTTTCCCACACGTGGTTGCTAGATTTTGGTGCTTCTTTTCATGTGACACCACACAGAGAATGGTTCTCTAATTATGTAGCAAAGTCTCTTGGTTCCGTGAGACTTGGTGACTCTTACCAGCGTGACGTTGTGGGGATTGGAGATGTGATTGTGCAGTTCATTGATGGCTCAAAATTTACTATGCATGATGTACGCCATGTACTTCAGTTATCACGCAGTTTGATGTCACTTGGTCAACTTGATGACCTTGGTTACAAGGTGGTCTTCTATGCTCAGTCCTTTCGTATATCAAAGGGCAATATGATTATTGCAAAAGGAAGCAAACTTGGATCACTTTATCCTTTATTTGTATCATAGAAAGAACACTTGTTAGCTGTTACTGAACAACCTATGGCTTGTATTTGGCATGGTCGTTTGGGCCATATATCTCATAGTGGAATGGAAAATCTTTCTCTTTTTGGCTACTTACCTGTGTTATCTTTCTCTAATTTTTCATTTTGTGAGCATTGTCAATATGGAAAGCAAACTAGAAATGTGCATAGAACGCACATTGACTCTTCAATCAGCCTTTAGATCTCGTTCATATAGATGTGAGTGGTCCTATGCCCACTAGGTCCTTAGGTGGCTCTCTTTACTTTGTCACTTTCATAGATGATGCTACTAGAAAAGTCTGGGTATATCCTATCAAATCGAAGGATGAGGTATTCCCTACTTTCAGAAAATGGCTTGCTTCAGTTGAGACTGAAAAAGGAACTAAATTTAAGGCTTTATGCTTAGATAATGGGGGTGAGTATACCTCACATGAATTCAGCTTTTTCTGTCAATCTAGAGGGATTTGTAGAGAGTTTATAGCTCTTTATACCCAAGTATAGAATGGTGTAGCTAAAAGGATGAATATAACTATTCAAGATAGAGTAGTCTCTATGTTGCATCATGCAAACCTCTCACAAGGCTTTTGGGCAGAAGTAGTATTGACTGCAGTTCATGTGATTAACCTTTCACTTAGTACTGCGAAAGGTCTGAAAGTGGCACAAGAGTTATGGAGAGGGAAGCCACCATATTATGATCATCTTCGAGTTTTTGGGTGTGAAGCATATGTTCATATACCCAAGAGTCTTAGACAAAAGTTGGACCATAAGTCAAAGAAATGCATTGTTCTTGGATATGGTCGAGAAGGACAATTTGGATATTGCTTATGGGATCTTGAAACACTGTCAGTGCTCAAAAGTAGTGATGTCATTTTAAATGAGTCTAAGATGCATAAACAACCCATTAAGGAGGTTGAAGTGAGAACAGTGGTGTTTGAAGATACTAGTCCTCCAACTAGCATGCATAAAAATGCTGCAATTGGGATGTTCAAGAGAATGTCCTATCACATTAGTCTGCACATGTTCCTGTTGAGCAACCATTGAGACACTTTTAGAGAAAATTTTGAAGCCTTTCAATATACCATACGGGCTACCCAATGAAGAAACTAGGAAATACATTAAGAAGACCACCCAGAAAGAACCAGATCAAAACCTGCAATTCAAAATGGATACATTTTCCTACACACAAGAAGAATTTGATAAGGCAAATCCGATCTTTAGAGAAGGAAATTTCTGGAAAAGAATCCAACTTTACGGGTGCACTTGGAGTCAGCACCTTATTTACTTTAGGTCATACATCTTTCTGTCCCGTCCCTAGAAGACCAGCTTGGATGCAATTTTGGGAAGCACAGTGCTAGGGCACAATAAATAATCAATGGCTGAACTACCCATTACTACCGAGCCCACATAATTACCTACCTACAGAAGAATACATGGTCTGCACAAGCAAATTTTGGCTAGCTCGATATGATAGTGTACCGGACCTAGAAATTAAGATGAAAAATAAAGTGTTGAGCATGCTCCTTATAGTTTTGAAAGTATTCAAACATGCACAATATACATTTTTGAATTTTTTTGGCATTAATGAAGGAACAGACACCCTTATTTTTTATCTATCTGTCACGCCGAGTAGACTTACAATCATGGCTATACTCACGATTGATGTTCTTACTGAGTCGGTATCTGCAATCATTTGAAGAAGCGTTCTTTACAGGGTTTTTTGAAATGGATTCAAAAATTTTCATCGAAATGGCTTCAAATCTAAATGTTTGATTGGTGGCCTACGAGTTGAAATTCTTTTTTGATCATAGACAGCACCAGAAGATTGAGTAAAATTAGGTCAATGGAAAGAGCTAATGATATGTGAAGCCAATTTACTAAATCAAAGAGAGCAGAAAGTTATTCGAACATAGTGACATTGCCAGAAAAAGCCTATCGGGGATGACGAAGTTCAGGGCGAGGGATGTGTGGAGGGAGAATCAAGTAAAAAAAAGAGGAAGAAGAAAATCAAAAAACAAAACTGCTCAATAAAAAGAACCACCCTCTGCCCAAAGCCCCACAGGGGCACATATCAGGCTTCACACACATCAAGATTCTACGTAAAAACAGGAGGTCCCGAAGAGTGAAAACAAAGACTTATTCAAAGACCAAAAGTTAAAAAGAGGTAGAGGCTGAAAAGCAAAAAAGAGTGACTATGAATATCACATTCTTAGCCACTAGATGCATGCATGGCAACCCGAATTATCACAACAACCCAGATAAATGAATGTACAGAATACCAAGGGGAGGTTGTACACAAAGGACTTCGGATCTGATAAAGTAACAAATTGTCTAAAGGTTCTAATTGTCTCCTCTTCCACTAGGTGCGTGCGATGGAAAGAAATGAACAGGCTAAAGAAAAGCATCAGTTTCTAAAGGATGTGAAAGAATACTTAAAGATAAGAGCTTTGAAGCATCAACCAAAAGACAAAAACAAATTCAAGGCTTACCAAATGATGCAAGCAGTGAAAAAAAGAGCTTCATAGGTATCAACAATAACATAGCAACCCAAATGTATGAATCTAAAGAATATCAAGGGGAATAACAAAAGCATAGGATTGAGGCTTGGATAAGGTAACAAATTAAGTGGCATTCCTAACTGCTTCTTCGACCACTGGGTGCGTGTATTAAAGAACTATAAGCAAGCCACATACAAGAAGCAAAGCATGTCAAGAGATGACAGAGACAAAGAGGGGGAGAGTGTTGCAGAGTAAAGAAGCACAGAAAAGGGAGCCCCAAAAATTTTAAAGTTATGGGCATAAATTTTCTTCTTCAAGTTGCTATGAAAATATCATAAAGCTATGTGAATGCACTAGAGGAGTCCTCTAGATGCATAAACCCCAATTAGTGTAACATAATCCTTGTAACATAGTAGGAAATCAGAGTTTTCCAATAAAAGAGGCGGTCTCGTGTGAAAGAACCAATTTTAGGGCACATGCATATGAGTCACTTGGTGACTCTTGTAAAGAACTTTTTGCCATTGTGAGAATTGGAGCGGAATTTTTCAATTTGCCTCTTCCTTGCTGATTGTCTTCTTCTCCAAGAGCTTTTGTGTGTGTGCAATGCTTGAAATGTGTGTGTAGGACTATTGTCTACCCTTTTCGACTGCTTTTGAACTACTGTAGTGCGTGTGTGAGCCTTAAAGAGCTATGAAGCAAGTGTTGTTGTTTTGTGCCATTCACTATTTTGCTCATAACTTGAAGCATGTTTGGCAAAGTTGACTGAAAATGTGATCATTAGATGCTTCTCATTGAGAGCTTCGAAAGAAACTTGCTATTGACCACATTTAGAGTTTTGAGCTTTGAGAAAAGTCCAAATTTATGTTTACTACTATAAATGGTATCACGATGTGCATTTTCAGAGGATTAGTGAGTTGGAGAGGTAGTTAAGAAAAGTCTCATGCATTGTAGCATCAAAACTTCACTTACCATCATGTGTGCACATGTCTTCATACACTTGATATGTCTAATCTCTTGGATTGATAATTAAACATGTATTAATCCACCACTATATGCACTTGTGGGGTGATTGAGGTAGAGTCTCATCGACACAAGTCCCTAAGACTTTACGACTTAGGTACATAGGCAATTAACTCTTCTTCTTCTTTGGTCGTTAATTCATGCCCTATGTATGTGCATTTTTCTTCTCCTTCTTCAATTGTGACTACTATTTTTTTTGGTCTTCTCTCGATTATCATATGCTTCTCCAATGCCTACTTCTTGTTCAAGCATCGGTACCATGATTCTTCTATCTTCTATTTCATGCTTTTTGAAGTTCTCCGGTACTTCCATGAGTGGTTCTTCTTCTTTTGTCTTAGGTGATTTCTTTCTCTTCTTGTGCTTATTTTTTGTATGTTCTGTGAGTGACTCGGGTTTTTAAGTTTGATTCTCCTTTTCCATTTTAGGGGTAGTGGCTTCCACAAAGTAAAGATACTCTTCTTCTATCAAGTAGAAGGGTTCCATGATAATGGACTCTAGATCCTCGTCACTACTCTCCTTTGGTTCTTGAGACGAATCCATGCATTCTTCTAGGATAGGCTCTTCCTCTAGGGGTTCTATCATAAAGATCAAAATGTCATATCCATCCTCATCACATTGAGGGGTCCACTATTCTTTGTTTACTGCTATATCCATAGTAGCTAAGATATATGCCCAACCATAAGGCTCGAATTCCTTGTTTGGAAACACTATAAGTGCAATTGCAGGATCTTGGAGAGTCTGTGGGTGTCGTTTTGAACCTAAGGTTTTGGCTTCTAATCGTTCTTCTTGTTTGGCTACCTTACACATCCATTGTCACTCTAGCACAATGGCAAGTACCAACGTGAGGAGCTTCACCTTGTAATTGTCAATCTGTGGAGAGATTAGGCTGATATGAAGATCGAGAGCGAATGATGTGCATGAAGAAGATGGTGAGAAATGCACAGAGCATACACACACATACATACACACACACTAGGAAGTCACGATGGAGATCAATGGAAGGGAAGGAAAGAAGTCATACTCATATTCATCATCAATTAGTTACAGTAGCTCTTCTAAATCTAGCTCATAGGTTCAATCATAAACTAACAACAACCTCAAAATGAGCTTTCTAGCTCTGTTTATAGTTTTTGCCAAGTTTTGATCGGTTTCACATCTAGTGACCGACATAGTTAAAAAATAGGTTCTACCTCTAATTTGAACTATATAACGGCTTCCAAAAATTACAAAAATTGGTGTGAGATTTCTTCTTAGAATCCTCAAGCTCAAGGACTCCTTGACTTGCACAAAATGGAGTCACACTCATGATAATTGGATATATGTACATATATTACAGTGTTTTAGTGATAAAAATCACAGTTACCATGATGAAATATTTTGAGTAGTTTATGTGCTTCATCTTCTTCTATGACAAGAACTAGTACTCGATCATTTGCCTTGAATACTCCCCTCCTCCTCATTTCTATCGTCCCTAATAGAACCTAATGTCACATGAGTAATTTAGTTAGTGAGCAGGTCCGTTGCCAAGGTGTGTTCTGTAATGTGAAGTCCCCGAATAAGGTCGCATTCAAGTTTCTCCCAATCAATTGGCTAGGGTTCATCTGGAGGTGGGTGCATATAATGTTCTGAATACATGATTTGTTCACAGAAAAACAGGTGTAGCAAATGCATTGGATGACTGATAAACACTTCTGAGTGGTATTCCCAGAAGCCGATGGTGAACATATCTTCAAATGTCTGCTTGTAGCAGGCGGGCATGTATTTCAGTCTACAGTGCCAAGCATAGCATACCTTAAGAGAAGGTGTCATGCTCATGTCATAAAATAAGTCCCCCATACTCAAATCCTGGTGTATTGATAGTGGGAGCCTTGACACGCCAGAAGGTCTTGAATACTATCTGCATCATATAAAAAATCTTCACAGTCATTCGAGCAGCAATATCGGTCATCTTGTGTAGACGTGGTAACCAATGATGAATAGTGGCCATCATATAGACAACGATCAGAGTATTATTTGTGGGGGGTGAGAGATATGGATAATTGAGTCAATCTCTACATTGATGATTATTCCAAACGTTAATAGCAAATGCCTTCTGTTACTCTAAGGGTTGCCCATAATTTTTCTCATGCTATGGCATCCTTTAGCCCTCATGAAAATACCTTCTTTTTGTAAATTAGGAGATGTCCATATGAACACTCTCCTAAAACCTTTTTTAATATTTCTTCATACTATAGGATAGTGTCTCTCACCTTTATGACCCTTCTAGAAAGATTCCCCACGTAGAAAACCCACACATGCCCTTCTTGGAGATTGGGTTGTTACAAATTTGATCTTTAGAATATCCTAGAAGATTGGCAGTTAGAGAGAGAATCACCTTTTTGACTTTTCCAAATGAGCACATGGGGAATTATGCAAAGCCTATAAGTAGAGGCTCACTTCTTGTAAAGGGGAGGTCCCTTGGCCATGGCCTTGGCCTCCATTTTGGTAATGGAAGAAGGTATCATTTGTTACTCTCTTGCCTCGTGTGCAATGGCATTGGTCTTGGTGTATGGATTTGCATGTGTGTGTGCATGGTTGGGAGGATGTTCCCCTTTGCTCCTTGTGACGTTGGCCATTGTTGCCATTGCTCCATGAGCGTGGGTGAACCTCTCCTCTCATTCTTTGCCCCAACTTGGAGAAACTTCTCACTTCCATGTGAGGCGGTTAGGGTTTGTTGTTCCCCTTTTCTCAACAATTTGGTGCCGTTGCCGGGGACGTCGGCCTTTAGCCGTTGGTTTTTCCAAGTTTGCGTGTCCATACTTCATGAGATGCACCTTGACACTTGGAGAAGGATGAATACGTGTGGCCTTTGGTTGGCATAGGGAACCTCTTTTCTTTAATCTTTGAGTAGTTTTAGTTCATTTTTTTTTTGTTTGATGCACAAAAACATCCCCTAAACCCCCTTCTCTCTCTCACTCTCTCTCATATACACATTCCCACACCTTCATTGTGGCATCACTCTCACCACTACCGCCTCCTTTTTAGTGATGGCCTTGGGTAGAGGGATGTGGGGTACCTCCTCTTTGGCCCCATCCTTCTGTTCAATTTTCAAAAAAAAAAAGGGGTCGAACAATGTTCTTGTGAAAAAGCACATCATTTCTGGAATTTCTTTCTTCAATACTCTTAATTGACCTCACATTCAACCGTTCAAGGAACGCGAGGCGGGGCCAGAACCATCACCACGCCCATCTAGGGGCAAGAAACTGTCCTTCCCACTCACTAATGAGCATTAAATAGGGCGGTACCAACCAGGTTGTCCCCCTCATCATAGAGGGTCGAGTTAAACCTACTGAAGGGGTGCACTCAGTCGCGTACATGTTTTGGTGGGAGTGGGAAAGACCTATCCCCATTTCCGAAAATTCCTTTATGTCTTGAGGTCGAGCCACTTTTGACTTCTTCGGTTCAGGATCTCCTCCTTCCCGATGCCTGTAGGCTGTTGGCTATGGCAGGCTGAAGCTTGGCTCTACCCAACCTTCTTGTTGGCCTGCAGAACCCATTGGCTCACTCTCGAGCGGTACCTTTCCTTGTCTTGTCTTGAGCCTGGGCTTCTTCTGGGTGGAGTTTCCTCTCCCTCCCTCCTCATTTCTCTCCAGATCTGGGATTGGGTTCTCTGTGAGCTTCCTTGCATCATCAGAGACGCCAAGGCGGGAAGGACTCCATCACTTCCTTTGCGTGGCACTTCACTTGGAGGGGTCGAACTATTGGGCTCCCTCTCCCTTCCTTCTTGCAGGAATTCGAGCAATATACAGGTGGGCGACTCCCTCCCTTCGCGGATTACCCTTGCTGTGGCTCTGTGATTAATGGACTGAAACCAACAGACCTTTCTCCTTTGTGGGTAGTTGCCTCATGCTAAAGCATTTGACCCTTCCGATTGCATGTGCAGTCTCCTCTCATCATGTGAGTGCTCTTATGTGGGTTTATGCATTGATAGCTTCCTCGAGCTTCTTCAATCCCTGGTTGCACATTATATCTCTTACGCTCGGTTGAAGTACTCAAGGGGCGCGATCTGGTTCTCTTCTTTGATAGGCCTTAAGGTCGAAATATTGTTGATTTTTTCTCATCTGTTTGTGCCTCCTGACAACACTGGGGTTTCCTCTCCCTTCCCTCTTTCCCTTCTTTTTGTAATTCGGGAGTGAATTTCCTCTATAAAGTTCCCCGTGCGAATGTATGTACTTGTGAAGTCTCTGCATGATCTAAGTAAAGAGCTTCCAAGAGTATGTTGTTCAAATAATTTTAGGCGTAACACTTCTCTCCGGAAGCTCCCATTATGGACAAAGGCGGTGCAATCCCCAGGTCGATGAAGAAATCCAGCTGCACTCAAAGTTCTGACCACCAGTCTGGCAGTTCTTTTCTATGTTTGTCAGATGTGTTGTTGATTTTTCTTTTGAGCCTGGGCTTCGCCCAACTCTTCTATGCTTTGGAAGAAGATGTGTGAGTGTTTGATTCTGTTGCAGATCTGCTCCATGTGTACACAGGTTGGTGCTCGGCTAATTGCAACCTCTCGTGCACTAATTCTTCTATTTCTTAGACGTCCACCATAAGATACATCTAACTAATTCTTCTGCAACAGACCTCCACCTCATATAGCCCTCATTGTATTTCAAAAGTGGTTTCGAGACCACAACTGAATCATATTTTTCTTTTTCTTTTTCTTGTATTCTTTTTTTTTCCATCTTGTAGCAGCCATTAATGTACTGCTTAATGTTCTCATTTTTCTCTTTCTTTTTTCTTCGCAAATTTTTTGTTTAAGGGGAAAGGCTTAACCCCTAATCAGAGGAGAGGATCTAGAAGAATGCTACAGTCAAAACTAGGATCTCATTTGCTAAACGGGTTCAAAAAATAAAGAAGTCTACTAGTATAAAGTAAATTCACTTTTACTAAGGGTTGTAGGTCAAGTGTTCCTCTCTCCTATCATCACGACATATTATAAGTTCCCTAAATCAGACCTTCAACTTATATATATATTCCTACTTTAATGTCTTTTTCATTATTTACGTAATTTTAATAAATTTTCTCTTTATATCAGAAACAAATAAAACCATAATTATGAAATGCATGAAAAGAAACATTTTTATAAACAGTAAAGAATAATTAGAATTAATTCATCTGGTTATTCTTCATCTTCATCTTCGTCCTCTAGGAAGTCTTCATCTAACTCAAACTTACTGCCAGCTCTTCTTTTAAATAGCTTTATTCTTTTCCCTGCAATTAGATTTCTTAACACAGTACTAATTTATATGTACCTGTTTCAAAAACCGAAACAACAACATATGGACTGAACCAATGTTTAGTTAGTTTACGGCATGCGTCATATTGAGTCTCGAAAGTACTATCATATACAAGCACCCAATCATCACTCTCTATTGGTTGCAGCCTCAGTCGACGTTTCTTATCAAAATATATTTTATTTTTCAATCGTGATGTTTTTAATTTTTTAATAGGTTCTTTTAAATTTTTGTTACCTTGTTTTAGTTGTTTAATCCTAAGTGCTAATAATTCCTCTCTTAAAAATTATCTTCCCAATCTAAACTCATCCAATTAACTAGTTGAGTATGTACAAGAAATATTGGTTTCTGACAGTACATGAGTTCAGCCAGTATAAAACCAGTTGTTCTCGTGTACATCATCATATCGACCCAAAGAGCAAATGGGAGATATTTTGGCCATTGTCCAATATCTTCATGGCATGCTTTTGAAATAGCCTTCACTATGGAAGGATTCCCTCGTTCTATTTTTCCATTTGCCTCTAGGTTATAGGCAGTGGTAAGAGACAATCGAATCCCATGATGCGCAAAGAACTCTCTTTCCTCTCTAGCATCTAGCTCACCTCGATCTCCTACTACTTTTTCTACATATCCAAATCTGGATATTACTTCTTCTAAAAGGAATAAGCATACATTATAAGTAGTATTGGAACGAAGTGCTCTACCCTCAACGTGGTTTGTTAAATCTTCTCGTGCAAGAATGATGTATCTCATACCACTATTGCTTTTAGGCATGGTCACAAGGTCGATTACCCACTTGTAGTGAATACAAGATGGATAGGTCGGATGTAAAGGGTCTCTATGCTTGAGAGATGAATGTAATTCGCACGTAATACAAGTGATCATAAATTCTTTAACAATTACATACATCCTTGGCCACCAGTAGCTTTCTCGAATCTTCTCATACGTAGCTACAAAGTCCTTATGACTAGCCCAAAGGCTTTCATGCATTTCTTGCATAACTTGGACTTGAAATTTTCTTAAGCCTAAAACTCTCTGTAGGTTTCTTACCTTTCCTCTAGCATGTCTCCAAAGATATCCATCTTTCAAGAAGAAGTTGAAAGACTTCTTCCTGATGTGCCAGAATCGATTTGAGGAACAACTTGGAATAGGCTGAAACGTACCCAAATAGTATCCTATATCTCGCCACTCTCTTTCATAATCATCTTCTCTAAATCTTTCATACGTATAGATAGATGTTTCATAATTAATTAAGTTTATATGTTTATCTATTGCTTCAATCATTGTCAAACTTTGCTCTTGAAAGCATATCAGCAATGGTGTTATGTTTACCAGCAATATGTACAAAATCAGGGTTAATAAATTTAATAAAGGCTATCCATCGTAACATAGCTATATCTAGAGATGAAAAATTGGCAATTAAACCTATTAACGGAAGACAGTCAGTCTCTACTATTACATTAGCTCCTATAAAGTATTCCTTTTCTATTTTTAAAGCTGTAACTAATCCCCATAATTCTCTCTTAATTTAAGGATAATTCCTTTGAGTATCATGTAAGATTTTCACTCCAAAGCGAATTGCGTATCTTTGCTCCTTCTCACCGTCCTGCCCAATGACCTAGCCTATACCAATAGGACTAGTGTCAATGGTTAGGATTACAGGCTTATTTCCTGTATACTCAATACGTTTCAGAATCGGAGCATTGATAAGCAATTGCTTTAGACGTCTCATCGTTCTAGTATGCTCAATAGTCCAAAAGAATTTGTTTCTTTTTCTTAACAAATCATAAAGTGGGTTCGCGACATGAACAAAGTGAGGGATCCATATGACATAGAAAACACATGCACCTAAGAATCTCCTTACTTCACTAACATTGCGACACTTCTCAGAAATTCTACTAATGGCATCAACTTTTGCCGAATAAGGCCTATGACCATAATGACTGCATAAATGCCCAACTATCAGCACTTCATTAACACCAAAAGTAGACTTCTCTAGGGAGAAAGTTGGTCCAACCTCTTCAAATCTTTGAAAGATCTTCTCACAATAAAAAATATGGCTGGAAACAAACTTTTCGCAACCAGATTCATCTAAACTCTCATCTTTTTCTTTTTCCTCACACCCTTTTATTGGAATGTCATCAATAAAAGGCGTTGTCACTTTTGGGATAAAGTCATCTAAGATCAGATTCATAGCATTCATCATGTGTGCCATAGAATTCTTCACTCCTTGTGGTAAAGTACACATGCGTACTAAACCCAAAGGAGTCTTCATTGTGGTTACATCTCGACTCTCAATAGCTAATTGAAACTGATCATACCCTGAATACAGGTCTCCCATTGAATAGATAGAGTGACCGGAAAATACCTCGGCAAACTCATCTACAATAGGACCCGTTCCTACATTCCTAATAGTGGCTTTATTCACAGGCTGCAGATCTTGAATAAATCGTCACTTTTCGCTCTTTTTTGGTACCGTGAACCACTTATTGGAGTATGGTGCCGAAGACGGTTCCAAGATTCTCATGGAAAACTTCTCTTTTAACAGTCTCATTAGCTTAGGTAAATGAGCCTTTGGGACTGGTATCGAACGAAGATTCCAAGGAATGTATGGTACAGTAAAAATAATCATCAGAGCTACTAGCTTTGGATCAACACATCCTATTTTGTGTGGGAATAAAGAAAGCACTTGACCATGACATACAATCATCTTTGTAAATTGATCTTTTTCTATTTCTGAAAGAAATTTGTCACCGAATTTAATATATTTCTTAGTTTCCTCTGTAAACATATGACCTATCTTAGATCCATCTCTAAGTACAGGGTCTTCAGATACTTTCGAAATATCCTTAGGTAAGGGTTGAGCTATAGGCTTTATTTTCTTCTCTATAGTTTTGTATTTAGTTTCTATATTAACTTCATGTTCTAGGATGAATTCACTAATAATCTCATATTCTTGAATAGAGTTAAGAATAATCAGATTTGATTCTAAATTTTCTTGGGAAGCAGTTTCTAACTCTTCTAGTAAGGTATTACTTTTTGAGAGTTCAAATATATACTCAAAAGAATTAAACCTAATTTTCTAAAATATTTTTCATTTTGTTTTGTAAATGTTTTTGAAAGTTTTCTTTCGTAATATAATGTAAGCTAGTCGTAGGAGTAGAAACTAAATAATCTTTGAATTTTGTACATCGTTAGGCGAGATATCAAACAATCTCCACTATTGTCCCGCTCAATAGTGGAGTCTAATAGAAATTTTGATCATAATATGCCCCATATTCTCTCACAACTGGTGAATCATTACACACGTGAATGATCGAGTCAATGGGTTTTCTTCTTAAGTTCTTTCTATTTCTTGTGTGATTTGGGCAAACTATCATGACTTGCAAAGAATCCATCCCTGATTTGGATTGAATTCTTCGCATACGTTGACCCGTCATTCATTGCTTTTGTTTCCATTCTCAACTCAGCTATAGATGGCTACCCAAAAATTACTTCATAACAATTATCTTGAATGAAGAAGTGGAACTCTTCTCGAATGCCACCTATCATTATAGGCACATTTGCACATGCACCTAATAAAATTCTTGAGCCGTTGTCGGTTGTTCTCATCCTCTAGCCGTGCTCTTTGTCAATTGGCCATCTAAATTTGTCAAAAAATTTCTTTGAAATAACATTTATCTCTGATCCCGAGTCAATGAGAGCCAGAGCTAAACAGGAATCCTTTTCATCTCCAATTCTAATTTTCACTTCTGGTGTTCCTTGTGCCGAGTAGGTAGTGTTAAATTTACTTTCACTTTTTAACATCTCCTCATCAGGATGAATCGGTCCCAAAAAATTTCTATTCACACTCCCAGTTGTAAACTCTTCATCGTCTTCATAATCACTCTCAATGTTACTACATCATTCATAGCTAGAGTTTCTTCTGCCACATCTTGCATATCTTTGTCTTGTGGCAATGGAAAACGTCTCCTTCTAATCAGTCAAATAAATCTATCCTTGAACTCTGGTTTTGCTATTGAGAACACTTCTTCAAGAGACATTGTTACATGAATTTTTAGAAGTACATCATTCAAGATTTCTCTAGCATTGTTTTTCTTCTCGAGCTCCAAAATCATTATTGCATGTGGGGCTCTTCTTCCCTTCTTTTTTCCTTTCTCTTCACTTTGTTTTTGGTCATCTTTTTGTTTAGTTTAGGTATTTTCATTTTTAGATTTCTTTTGTTCATCTTGTGATTGCATATTTTCATTTTTTGGATTCCCTTCATTTATTATCCTTCTTTTCTCTTCCCCTGTTAAATTTGTATCTTCAAATTGTACGTTTTTATCAGTTCTCTTCTCATCCTCTCTCGTCTGTCTCCTAGTCACCCTCCTATCTCCCTCGTCTATATCATTCTGCATTTCATCTCATCTTTGTTTTTCCTCAACATTGGTAATGTGAGAATAAATAGAGGCTTGATCAAAAGGAGACCACCATGCTATTTTACACATTATTTCATCTCTAGCCCTTACCAAGGCCTCAATCGAATAAGGATTTTGGCTTGGCATAGAAAGAGGCCTATCATCAGCCGGCTCTAATCTAGTAGCCGAGGTACTAGCAGTTGCATTAGAGATCATTAAATTTTCATATAACTTTTTCATACCTCCTTTGCCCCAATTGACGGATAAAGGAAGTCGTGACCTAAAATCACACAAATTTCTATCAATCTCTACAACTAATTGATTTTCCTTTTCACTCTTTAATTCATCACAATCATAAGTTGCATGTTCCTGGCTATCACACCACACACACTGTTTTTCGCCAGTCCCTTTTCTTTCAGTGTTTCTTTGAAAAGTTGGTTGAGGAGCGAACTGAGTAGGTGGAACTGGTTGGAAAACTGGCTGAGGAGGAATGTACTGTAACATAATTGGATGTATGGGTGGTGCTTGTATTGACGACATGATTGCTCCTGCTTCATCTACATTTGTATCCACATGAATGCATCTCCATTTTGTATCCAGGAGGCACTTCATTTCGAGTCTATTTCCACTTTATATTGTATTTCCTTTGTATTTGGGTACCTTGCCATGTGCTTCTACCAGTCGGATTCATTCTCCTTTCAGGAGACTTATCCCACATATGATGTACTTTTGAGAGCCCCTCCCAAATCTATATAAGGAGGGCCTCTCCCCTCATTTGTACTTGGTTAGAAGCTTGAGGAGCCTACTCCATGCTCTTGGCAAGCTCATTTCTAATCCACATGAGTTTACCCATTTCATGGTCTACTCATTTTGTGTCTCACACATTCTTTGTTTTGTGAGAGTACTTTACTTTTCATTTTGCTTCTGCGTGCATACTCTCTACATGGTATCAGAGCGCTAGGTGGAGGTCTTGGTGGAACATTTGGTGGTCGTTTTGGTGGTGCTAGTGCTTCATTTTGGTGGCATGCTTTCTCCTCATTGAGAGAGGCTTTTTGCCATCAATTTTTGGGATTCATTCTGCCCATTTGCCCACCCTCCCACCCATTTACCTTATCCCTTTGTCCACCGTTACCCATTTCCCCCTCCCACCCACCCCGTTTGTGGCATCATTTTGTGGATTCTTTCACTATTTTCATTTTAGCATGGAGTATTTGATAATCATTCTCAAGTTTAGTGCAATGTTTATAACTGTTATGCATTTATTTGTAACCACATCTTGGTTGTACCTCGGTCGCATTTGGATGCAAATATTATTTTTTCTCAATCCTTCTGAGTACCAATCTTGAGGGAGATCAGGCATAGCTCCACAAACGCAACCAAACACGAGTTCACACTTGTGGAAATTCCAGTGTTTTTCCCCTCAATAGTGGGGGCCTATCTTGCCCGAGCTCGTTGGAGCTCTTTGGCTATGGTCTTTGCTCAGCCAAGCTCACACTCTCACTCTCCACAACGATCATGGGCACGGTCGTTGGTCTACGAAATCTACTGCATCAGCCATTCCCTGTGTTGAATCAGCACTCAGTTTGTTCACATGATCGTTCTCTGTCTGCTTCTCCTACGCATGCTCTTCAAAGTAGGAGAGTACCTGCTTGTAGTCCAATGCAACCCAGTAGAACGCTTTAGCTACAGTCTTCATATTGAAAAACCCCCAAATTTTGCCCCCCTAAGCGCTTGCCCTGTACTCCTGCTTCAAACAGCAAGAGGAAAATGCTGCAGAAGAGCTTCAGAACGACCTGTCTGCCCGCATTCACCATGCTCCTAGTTTTTCTGCTCTTCCGCCTCAGATCGACACAAGCTCTTCCCACTTCGTCCAGGTAGTTGCGCAACTTTGGGAATGGATGCTCTAGTAGAAGGTAACTGACGATCCTGTAGATGAGAGGGCGAGACTATAACGTCTTCTCTATTTGCCCCACGCGCACAACGAGAGGGGTGCAATGGAGGAGCGTGAACAACAGTACTGAGAGAACTAAGGGCAGTTGAGGTTCACGACCAACCCAGGTAAGCAAGACAAGAGGCTTTCCCTCTATGTATTCAAGCACTCGAGATTGCAGAGAGATAGAGGAGGCGTGCGCAAGAAAGAGACGTGTTGTGGCAGCATAATGGGGGGATGAGTGTACAGAGGTTATACGGAGGTATTCCCGGAAACGTTCCAACACCACATCCTCGGAATCACCATCTCCTGCACCCAACACAGGGGCGAACACTGCCACTCGAGCCATCATCGCTCCACGAGCTCCTTGATGCAAAGGTAGGACAAAGCGCAAGCATCCCTCCATCCATGCGGCCCAACACTTCATGGATTCTCGAGCGTGTCGGTGGAGTTAGCGACCTCCTGCAGCTTGGCAGTGCATCAGCGCCCACCTATGCACCAGATCTCTCTACGAGAAAAAGATAGAGCAACGCTGCACATCTCTGAACAACGTGCCATTCTTCATCAAAATATCTGCAGCTACTTTGGGTATCAGGTGAAATGACTTGAATCTGGCCTTCCCGTTCTGCGCACTTCTTAATGGATAGAAAATTTGGCCGCTTGTAGTCATAGGTTCGATGTACTTAGAGTTAACTAGAAGATGAGGTGCATATGGTCATTTAAGGTTTATTCCATTTCAATTCATTATGTTATGATTCTTTTGACTGTGCCATAGATCAGTGCTTACACATCATAATCTTCCTCAAAACATCATCTGGTTTTCACATGAGTAGTGATATCAATTGTCATTCTAGATTTGGTTCAAGGAACTTTAAGTGTTACTAGTCACAGAACAACCACATAGCATTTATTTTCTTTTTGATCTCAAAAGTGTACTCTCTACACAATAAATCTTTTGGCCTCATATCTCTCTCAAGTATGAAAATTGTAAGGGAATTTTAACTCTGAAGATGAACATTAATACTACCACTCTTTGCTCAACAATTACCTTGTATTTTCTAAAGTATTGAACCCTCACCTTTGAATCTACTTGAGCACATCTTTTGGCACTAAGTGCCCTCTCTTGTAAACTCAAGCAATAAAAGAAAAAGTATTGTGTGTGTATGATTGTGGGATTGGAGGCTAGTCTAAGCCCACCCACAAGTTCTCTTTGCGCATCGACTCTCCCCACTCCACGGTGTCTCTCTTTGCAAAAGTGAAGGGCTACTCTAAGCCCCCCCTCCCCAAGGCATTTTTCTTAGTGTGGCATCGAGTCGTTCACTTCCAGCTTTGCAATTATTTGAAGCAACATTTTTGGTGAAGATTTTTGTAGTGTTTCTAAACACTTTATCTTCAAAGCTTGTGCGTTTGGCGAGGATTTTGGTAGTGTTTCTAAAAACTTTACCATCAAAGCTTAGTAATGACCAAAAGTGAAGGTAGCTCATCATCTATGGCTAACTTCTTACCCTCTTTCACCCCTATTTTTATGCCTAAAGATGAACGCCTCAATGGTCAAAATTACAATCTATGGAAAGATTTCATGCGCGCATATCTCTACACGAATCTTCTTCATGAGGTAGTAGATGGGTCAGACCCCGAACCCAATAGGGATACCAACTTAGACAATTGGCATGTGTGGAATGTCAAGGACAAAAGAGCTTTAGGTCAGCTGTTACTTGCTTGCGATGAATTGACGAAAGGACATATCACTGCCTGCAAGACGTCCAAGGATGCTTGGGATACATTAGCTACTTTGTATGAAGACAAGACCCCTTCAAAAATATATGCATTGGAGGCCGAGTTTCATAATTTGACCATTAGGCCACACGACACAATTACCAAGGTCATAGCCCAATTTGAGGATTACTAGTGTAAATTAGCACTATGTGGTAGGCAGATCTCTAGTGAAGACATGGCCATTCGGCTTCTCAACAAGTTACCTAAGTCATACGAGACATTTTTCACAACTTCGTATAATGCGGCCAAGTCTTATCTTGGGAAGAGGTTCGTCGCCTATTGCTCCTTCACGACTCGCGAGCCAAATTGACTTCCTCACAAGAGTCAGCCATGAAGGCCAAAGGCCCATTCACTAAAGGCAAAACCACAAGTCATCATCTAGCAATGGATCTAAGCAAGGATCACATAATTCATTGAAGAAGTTCACTTGTAATTTTTGTGGCAAACCTGGGCACATTGAAAAATATTCCTTCAAGAAAAAGAACCAGGACAAGTCTAAGTCTAATTCCAAGAGTGAACATCATTCTCACTGCACAAGTGAAGACCTATTTTTCACAAGTGAACACAAAGCACTTGTGGCAACCACTCCCAAGAAAGAATGGATTTTTGATAGTGGTGCTTCATCCCACATGTGCCATGACAAAGATGATTTCCATGAGTTTGAAGTGCATCAAGGACAAGTTTACCTTGGAGACAACAAGTGCATTGAAATCCAAGGAAGAGGAAAAGTTCAAGTCATCAACTCTGAAAGCAAGACCAAGGCACTAAAAGATGTTCTTTATGTACCAAGCCTCCGTAAGAATCTTCTTTCAGTCAAAGCCATCACAAAGTGCAACATGACAGTTCATTTTGATCACAACCAAGTTCAAGTCATTGATTGCGAATCTAATGAAGTGATAGCTCAAGGATATGAAGATAAGGGTCTCTACAAGCTTTCAAGTTTTATGGCCAAGGATTCAGGTTTCAATTTGTGGCATTGCAGATTTGGACATACCTCTTGCTTAGCTAAGATCTCTTCCAATCATCTTGTCAAAGGTCTACCCAGGATCACACAAGTGGAATTGAATTGCAAAGCATGTGTCAAGCAAACAACTTTCTCTTTGCCTAAAGAAGCATCCATTTATGCAAATAAACCCTTAGCATTAGTCCATATGGACATTTGTGGACCAATGAGTACACCTTCTCTAAGTGGGTCCATTTACTTCTTCTTGATTGTAGATGACTTCACTAGATACACATGGGTTTATTCACTCAAGCATAAAGAAGATGCCATTTCCAAGTTTAAGGAGTGGACAACAAGAGTTGAAGAAGACTTTCCAAGTTCTTTGAAGATCATCCGATTTGATGGAGATAGTAGCTTTGTCAACCAAAGCTTCTCCAAGTACTTGAAGCAACATGGAATCAAGTATCAAGCCAAGCAAGATACTCAACCAGGTATTGCATTACAAAAGAGTCGAAGTGTGATCCAAATGGCCAAAGTTATGCTTAGACAAAAATAACTTCCACTAAAGTATTAGGGTGAAGCAGTATAGACAATAGTACACATTCAGAATAGAGGTTTTTCAGATGTTTTGAAGAACAAAACACCATTTGAGGCTTACTTTCAAAAGAAGCCAAGTATAAGCTATTTCCACGTCTTTGGGAGTGATGCCTACGTCCAAGGCCATGATGATGATCGGCCTAAGCAGTACATTTTCATTGGGTACAGTGAACGACAAAAGGCATACAAACTCTATGATCCAAAGAGTCACTCAGTTACAATAAGCAAAGACTGCACCTTTGATGAATACTCTAAGTATTCATCCCTTTTGGATCCTCCCATTTCCGATTCAGAGGGGGATCATTCCAGTTTTGAGCAGTCACACTATGTGGAGCATGCTCTCTTTGTACATGACTTTTCCGATCATGATAGAATTTCAGAGCATGAGGAATCAAAGATATCATCTCAGCTTATACCTCAGATGGATATACCTATCATATCAGCTAAGGCTTATATTTCTCCTTAGCTTCAATCGGGCATTACTCCAAGATCAGTGACTCGTCATTCTCCATTCCTATCTTCGAGAGTCCACTTACCTCGTCTACTATAACATTCTGAGCATGTGCCTTTCCATTCATGGAGTCCAGCATCTGGTCACTTACCACAGGACACTCCTGCATCTCCTTGGATTCATCACTCAGTTGGATCCTATTTTGAGCCAGCTTCTCGGTTCAGAGGGGGCTTCCAAGGTTCTACCGACACACATCAAGACTTTGTACACTCCATGGAGGACTTCAGCATACATATGTACTACCATGTGACTATGATTTTATGCTTCATGCTTTATGTTTCACTCTTGCAGGACATACTTCTTGGTGATACACATAGTGTGGTGGACATTGTCAAAGCTTTAAAGGTTCCTATGTACCACATGGAGTCATCCTATCTCTCCCACATGGACGTGATCTCATCTAGTGAGATCTTGTTTCGTTCCTGTACCTCATTGGTGGCGTACCTTTGGAGCATCCGCTTGATCCATCTGGTGGACAGATTATGGAGTACCTGGCGATCCCGCATGGTCGATACCACTTGGAGGCTATGGATTCCCAGACGTCGACTTCCTAATGCTCATACTGCTGTTGCTGATACATTCTTGGTGGACCTTTCTCACATACCCTAGCAGCCTCCATACACTCCAAAATGGATCTACAAAGGGGGTATTGATGACATGATTGCTCCTACTTCATCTACATTTGTATCCGCATGAGTGCATATCCATTTTGTATCCAAGAGGCACTCCATTTCTAATCTATTTCCATTTTATATTGTATTTTCTTTGTATTTGGGTACCTTGCCATGTGCTTCTACCAGTTGGATTCATTCTCCTTTTAGGAGACTTATCCCACATATGATGTACTTTTGAGAGCCCCTCCCAAATCTATATAAGGAGGGCCTCTCCCCTCATTTGTACTTGGTTAGAAGCTTGAGGAGCCTACTCCATGCTCTTGGCAAGCTCATTTCTAATCCACATGAGTTTACCCATTTCATGGTCTACTCATTTTGTGTCTCACACATTCTTTGTTTTGTGAGAGTACTTTACTTTTCATTTTGCTTCTGCATGCGTACTCTCTACAGCTTGCCCTACACCACTACTGCTAGCTCTAGGCTCATTGAAACTCATGGAATATACTTTGTTATTCAATTGGGCAACCTCTTTGGAAAGAGATGCCTGCATATTCATAACATTCTCCATTTGTTTACATAGAATGTTTAGTTGAAATTCTATTGGAGCCTTAGGGGCAACTATATTGTTAGCCGTAGCCGTAGTCGCTTGTAGTAGGAATCTCCCTAGGTTGAGAAGCATTAGGTCTAGAATACAAAACTGATTGTCTTTGCTTCATTTGGGCAACAACCTCTATTTCTCTTTTCACTTTTTCCCAGTCCTCGGTCAGCCCACATCTTTTGCCTGGCTCTTCTATTCGTCCCTCAACCTCAACTCTATCCTCACGACTTAATATCTTGAGGAAATGTATAATCATATCTGGATTTAATGCATTTCTATCCTCTTCAGGGAGTTAAGCTAATCGTCTCACAAACGCACCATGAAGATGAGTTAAGGACTCATTGCTCTTTAAAGAGTTCATCCATCGCAAAAATCCTTCCCGAATATGCTGGCTAAAGTCCTCAAGATAAAACATCTTATGTAATTCTTTCCTAAATTCCTCCCAAGGTTTAATAGCATGAACTTGAATACTTTCTAGGATAGAACTAGAAACAACACGGCCAAAATATTTCACTAAAACATCATCAGGTAAAACCTTGGATTTGCACTTGCTCTTCAAATGCATCCAGGTACTCTGTAATATTTAAGCGAGTGAATTTGCCTTTTTCTCTTAAGATAGCTTGTACTATATGTGTTCCTTGTTTCTCAATCATCATGTTTTTGAACATCTCCTCCATTTTGCATTCTTGATAACGCTTTGAATGGAGTAAAAGATCTCTAATGGCAGGTTCTAATCGTTCTCTAAACTGCCTAAACTTATCCCTAGATGATAAAGCCAGGAATGTTGGCTTTACCAAATCCTAGGCTTTACTATTACTATTTTCTTTTCTTAAATATATTTGTTTACTTAATCTTAAACTTATAATTATCTCTTGACTTGATCTTTTGAATTTATAAGTAGACTACTCTTTTATTTTATGAGAACTTACTTTAATTTTTATACCTTTGAATATTTAATTCCAAAGGTTTTTCTAATAAATTTTATATGTGTAGATAAGTCTTATAAGTTTTAAATATATTTTCTTGTTTTAGATATTTTGGATTTTTAATGTAATAGGTAAAAAAATTGCTACTAATTTCTTGAATAATATTTTCGATAAAGTAGGAAAACAACTCCTTTAACTCCACGGACCTAAAACTCTTTAACTCCAACTCCTTTAACTCAAAAGAACTTGAACCTAAAACTCTTTTTTCATTGATGTGATTGTAAGAACTTGAAAAACCACCTTACCTGAAGTTACTCGATGTAGAGGTTATAATGTGCACCGTGATATATGCTTTTACAAACTTTTTTTTAGTAAATTAAACCTAAGTACAAAGCTAAAAGTGATTGTGTATATCTGATCTTCTTGTATGTTGATGGGGGGGGGGATGAAGTGATAATGCTCCTCCGGTTAGATAACCCTTCTTCCCGTGCAGGCACTCAGGTCATAAGACTAGCCCTCAACACCCAGGGAAAAAGTAAGTAGCAGCAGAATCTTCACTTTTCTTTGCAGCTTCTTCCTTCACTTTCCTGCATACAAGAAGAAGATTAAGTTAATTATTTTAAATAAAAAATGAAAATACAACGAAAACCCTAAGCACACTAGGGTCATGTTTCACCAAATTGTCGTAGAGGGGTGTGAAGGGAGGCAGCCGCTCATCCAAATAGATTCGTGCTAACCTCACTGTGTGACTACATGCTGGGTGTTTCTTAGTGTGCTTCATGATCTAAGATGTGTTTTTGGTGTTTGGGAGTTAATAGCTAAGAATTCATAAAAACTATTTAAGTTTAATCTAAAAAGCTAAAATTCATATGAAAGTACATTTCTAGCATTTTGGTATGCTGTTAAGATAAGTTCTTGTTCAGTAATATGATTAGAACCTTCTTCAGTAATACCATTTTTAATAATATCTAGCATTTGATCGATTGAAAACACACTTAGCCCAGGCTCCTATTCTACAAGCATCGAACTGGCAGCTTCTGTTCCATGTTTTTGTGGATGCATCAGACATCGCAATTGGTAGTGTGCTCATGCAACAACAAGATAAGTGGTTCTGCCCTATTTATTATGCTAGTCGACGATTAGCTGCTGCTGAATGGAATTATTCCATCACTGAGCGTGAATGTGTGGGTTTGGTTTATTTAGTGAAGAAATTCCGGCACTACTTACTAGGACGCCCATTTACCTTTCATGTAGATCATGCAGCTCTAGTTTATCTTGTCTGCCAGCAACATTTAGGGGGAAAATTAGCCAAGTGGGTGTTGTTGCTGCAAGAATTTGATTATAAGGTTGTACATCATCCGAGGTCAGCGCATGCTCTTGCTGATTTCCTATCTCGGCTTGATTCTGATGAACTTCCTGGCAGAATCGATGATACTACCCCTGCTATCTATGCGACTGATTTGGTACAGGATGATTGTCAGGAACTCCCTATGGCACCTTCGTACTATGATACTATTA
Source organism: Ceratopteris richardii (assembly GCA_020310875.1). Lineage (NCBI taxonomy): Eukaryota > Viridiplantae > Streptophyta > Polypodiopsida > Polypodiales > Pteridaceae > Ceratopteris > Ceratopteris richardii. The sequence goes on along the minus strand of CM035414.1, from coordinate 65,710,713 downwards.
TGATTTTTCACACTAGTGGAAGCTCCCCGACTAATACTTCCACTTTTGCTCGTCGTAAACTGGCAATGTATAGTCGACGATTTCGAATCATTGTGGGACAGTTGTATTACATGGATCCATCTAGTGCGCTCTTATGATGCATTCCGCCAAATGAAGTTTCTTCGGTTATTGATATGGCCCATTCTGCTCCTTCTGGTGGTCATTTTTCGGTAGATCTTATTTACCGGAAAGTTCTACAAAGTGGTTTATGGTGGCCCACTATGGAGCGTGACATTGCTGCTCATGTCAAACAGAGTGATGCTTGCCAACGATCGGGGCAGCCTTTACAATGGCATCATTTCCCACCGTAGCCTATCTCTCCCCTTGAGCCTTTTCAAAATTGGGGCTTGGATTTCATTGGACCCATTACACCTCCTACTACGGTCACTAATCATCGGTATATACTCATTTGTAGTGATTATGCTACTCGGTGGGCTAAAGCCTCGGCTTTATGGTCCGCAACTGCATCGGTGGTGGTCAAATGTTTGATGAGTGATGTTTTTCCTCGCTACGGTCTTCCCTTAGAGATTGTTTCTGATCAAGGCACACATATTGTGAATTCCTTAATGCAAGTGCTTAGCCGCACACTGAAGATTGTCCATAAATTTAGCTCCTTGTATTATCCTCGTGCCAATGGACTCGCTGAAAGTACCAATAAAACCCTTCTTAACATGCTAAAGAAATTTGTGTTGGAATGACCGGAGCGTTGGGATCAATTCCTTCTTTCGGTCCTATGGGCTTACCGTACTACTTATAAAGTTGCTACAAGAAATACGCCTTTTAAACTTGCATTTGGTCTGGAGGCAATTGCACCCATGGAATTGGCGGTACCTAGTTTACGGGTGGCATTGGATCATAAGCTATTACCAGAAGAGTCCTTTACTTTCCGGTTGGATGTGTTGTAGTCCTTGGATGAACAACGTCTGGAAAGTTTTTTGATGCTCTAGAAAGTGCAACTGAGGCAAGCTAAAACACATGATCGATTTCTCCGGACTCTCCTTTTTACCAAAGGACAATTAGTTCTTTTCTATAATGCTAAGTCTAATCGTTCAGCGGGCAATTTCAAGCTTCCGTGGTTTGGTCCCTATCGTATTGCAGATCAAGTTGGACCCGCTACTTTCTAGTTATCCACTTTAAATGGTACTCTTCTTCACAAACCCATCAATGGGTCAAAACTTTGTTTGTATTATGAAATGGCTACTTTATCTTAATTAGTTGATGGTATTTTTTATTATTCATCCAATTTATGTTGGTTTTGTCTCTTGATTATATTTCCATTACGCACGTTTCGGTTGACCGTATGACCGTAAAATTCCCGTTTTTATTACATATCCATGATTAGCGGCCTCACTACACATTTGGGATTTTGTTAATGTGTGAATGTCGTCATTATGCATGCATGTTCCCAACCATTGGTGATGATTGCATTTTCTACCCGCACTTCCATTCGGCATTTTTACTTAACCAAGATCTTCATTCTCTTTTTCGCTATTGTGTACTTGTGCTCTGTGTCCTCTCTATTGTACTGTGTATTTGCTTTTTGTTGCTCGCCATGGAAGTTCTAGCCAATATTACCACCTTCCATGTTGGCTTATCTCCCGACTTGAGCGAGTTTTGCGTGCATGCGGGATATTGGAATTTGTCAAATTGCCTTGGCATTCGGTCGAATGTCACCCGTTCTTTACTCAAGCTATCACTGCTATTGCTGATACCCCCGGATAGAGACCTGTTGGCTGATCACCTACCTCAACCCGCACGTAGTAGCTACTCTGAACACTGTGGCTGAAGGATTCCATCTCCCTCAAGATGGCAGTGTAGATGTCCCACTGCTGTAGATGATGACCATGAAACAGTTATTCCCGCACCAGTCTTCTAATGAATTTGCAATTCTATGCCGACCTAAATCGGAGTGCTCTACCCTGCAGTTCTAGTGGCTACTCTCAATCTCCAAAAATGCACATACGAGATCTCCCAACCTTTTTAGTTCCACATGAAGCCGTTAATTGGGCGTTATTTTTCTTCCAACGCATTCACCGTGAATGTCAAGCGATGTCCCGGCAACTCGCTAAAGGTGATATCCCTTGGAATCGACTTCCCCATCTTCTTTCTTTCCTTCTTCCGACGGTTCACCCTGTTCAACCTCCTCCATGAATACCCTCCTATTCCACGAAGAATCAGCACAGGTTATGGAGGTTGATGAAGATAACGATGATCTCCTGCAATTTTTTCAGTGAAAGCATAGGAAACTCAGCCCCTCACAGAGTCAAGCACAACCATCTTCCACTATCGTCAATCTGCAGGACACACCTTCCTCTGTGCACATCCTTTCCGCCCCACCTTCTCCTACGGGTCAACTTAATAAAGATACGGTTATGGAAGATGTTCAACCTATTGACATGGTTGATCAGCAACAGACACACTCTACTAATAAAGCACCTCACACAGTCGTGGATTCTGTGAACCTAATGGAGCAAACACACAATGAGGAGTTGTTGGTTTAGTAGGATGTTCAACCCAATATGGTAACCCCCCCATACATCCTTCTTCATCGAAAGCTACGACCCCTCCCCTTTCCCCTTCTAAAGTGCCATTACCTCCTAGCCCTCCTCCTTTGCCTCATCATTTAGTGGCCGTTTCCCATTCTCAACCTATCCCTTCTTCTCCCGATTATTCTCCACCTTCCTCTTTAGCAACAATCTCCCTCAATCCTTCTAGACCCCTTTCAACCTTTATCGTAACTGATTCCTTCGCTCAGTTAGCCCAAATCTATGACTTTCTCATACACCTCTCCAAGCAAATAACTCATCAGTTACATGATGCTCACGAGTCTCTTCGTACTGAATATCAAACCAAAGTCAACTTGCTGGAAGCAGATATCGCACCCCTCCAAGAAGAGATCCTAGCTGTAAAAGCAGATGCAGATTTATTAGAGGAGTAGATTACGATTTTACAAGAACAAGTGACCGCAAAGGATGACATTATATAGCTCGAGACACAGAGATTTGTGAAGAGAGATGGTGGATGCAATCCGTAGATGAGTTGGTGCTGCTACAACCGGCTTCACACCAGCCAACTGAGACTTCAGAGTTGATTAGTAGACCCTTTGAACTTCCTAAATCCACCAAAATATCAGCCAAGTACTTTGGAACATGTATCCCAAAAGTTTAAGTCAATACACACTAGTTGCAAGATGACTAGCTCCCAAAACTTGCTATTTTTGGACATACACCTGCTAGAAAAAATGAATAGTGCTCTCAACCTCGTAGGAATTAGAAAAATTCCTTTTGGGCATAGCAAATAGACTTAGCAAGCTTCCCAATCCAAGTTAAAACACGTCAAATGATGGACTGAGCACTGAGAACAAGATTCATCAATTTCTAGAACATGCCCACCATTCTTGGGGCTCTGCAGAGATAAAATAGTGAGCAGTAAAATGCAGATATCTCCAAAACTATAAATCCAATGACCTTGAAAATGTATATGCAGAAAGAAGATAGTAAGAGCTATGCAATGCACATTAAAACACTGAAAAATGTTGAGTACAACTCGAGATATGACCTTCTGAAGTTACTGCTCTGAGTGAGTATAGCAGATAACAAAACAGAGAAGTAGATAATGACAAATGTATAGATTCACATATGATTACAACCACATTGGCAATGAATATTTGCACAATCGGAGTAGAATGATAGAGCTATGGAGTAATCTCTTCAATCTCTACAAAATGACATGAAGTGGTCACGCACAAGGCTTGCTAATCGCCTCTTCCTTCTTGCTGTTTTTATAGCTATTCTTGGAGGGAGTTTTGAATTCGAATTCGAATGGCTCCACCTAAAAGTGATCCCCAAATTTAGGAGATATTCCCTTAGCTCAAAAATTCATGGTTTTAGGTAGATAGAGCCACGATTTTGCTTTTACATCATGCATGAGTTAAGCCATCATTTTCCTTTTTCCTTTTTTTCAAATACAAGAGATAAAAATGAACTCTTTTATAAGAGGTGTTCACATGACTACGCATGTGACTTACAAATGAGCATAATATCAAGCATATCAAGCATGTAGGCTTTGGAAAAAATGCACCAACAGCTCCCCCTCAAGCCTAACATGCTTGGCCTCCAAATAAGTCTTCAATTGTCCTTGATTTCCTGCAAGCCAATCATCAACTTGAATCTACTTAACTTTGTACCATCAAGAGCTTTAGTCAACATGTCTGCACATTGCATATCTATAGAGACATAGGATAGTTGAATGTCTTTGCTCATTAGCTTCTCCCTTACATAATGGTAGTGGACTTCAATATGCTTGGTTCTAGCATGGTATATCGGATTAGCTGCTAGATGTAGTGAGCTTGTGTTGTCACCAAAAATGTGAGGTGTTGAAGAATGAAGTCCAAGATCTGTGTACAAAGACTTTAACCACATGATTTCTTGAGTTGCATTAGCCAAACCTCTATATTAGGGTTCAGTAGAAGATAATGCCACAGTTGGTTGCTTCTTCGATGACCAAGAAATGATTTTTGAACCTGCAAATGATATATACCCGGATGTGCTTCTTCTATCTCTAGATCTGGCCCAATCTGCATATGAGTAGACCTTTAGCTCAATATCTGAAGTAAATGAATAAAACAAACCTTCATTCATGGTCCCCTTTAGGTACTTGAGGACTCTCTTGGCCGCTTCCATATGTGGTCTTCTCGGCTTATGCATAAACTGACTCAATATGCTAACACTATAGCATATATCCACCCTTGTGAGAGTTGCATAATTCAAACTTCCAACCAAGCTCTGATAGCTTGTAATGTCTTCAATTGGCTCTCCTTCATAAGCACTAAGCTTATGATTTTGCTCCATAGGTGTACCTGCACACTTGGTATTTTCCATCTTGAACTTGACGATCATGTCATGCACATACTTCCTTTGTGTGATGTATATATCTGAATCTGAATCTGTGTAGATTAACTCCAATCCAAGAAAATAAGTGAGTGGTCGGAGGTCACTTATTTTGAACTCCTCCTTCATTTGACTCTTTACCTATTTGATTCCTTCAAGATCATTGCCTGTGATAATAATATCATCAACATACACACATAGATAGATCACTTCAGATCCATTCCTCTTTATGAACAAAGAGGTATCCGGCTTGCTAGCTTTGAATCCTTGGTCCTGCAAATAAGTCAACAATCTAAAATTCCACGCTCTTGGAGCTTGCTTCAATCCATACAAAGCTTTCTTTAGTTTGCATAAATAGTTAGGATGATGTGCATCCTCATATCCAAGAGGTTGTGCCATATACACTTCCTCAGAAATCCATCCATTCAAGAAAGCATTCTTTACATCAAGTTGATAGAGATTCCAATTTCTAGATGCAACAAGACTTATGAGAATCCTAATTGTAGGCATTTTTGCAACAGGAGAGAAAGTCTCCTCATAATCAATACCATGGGTTTGAGCAAACCCTTTAGCAACTAACCTTGCTTTGTGTCTATTTATACTTCCATCTGGATTCCTCTTGATTCTGTATATCCATCGAGATCCAATTACCTTCATAGATGGCTTGTTAGGTACAAGCTCCCAAGTGTCATTCTCCTTCAAGGCTTCCATTTTTTCATCCATTACATCTCTCCAAGCTTTCTTGCTTTGTGCTTCTTCGAATGTGATAGGTTCTTCATTGGTTGAATCCTTTGCAATGTGGATTGAGTGCTTGGTGACCAAAGAAGTATCATAACCAAACCTCTCTGGTTTCTTCTTCTCCCTTGAAGACCTTCTAAGTGGTTGATGTGAGCTTTCGGGTCCATATGTAGCATCCTGCATCTTTGCTTTACTTTTGTTCTTCCATAGCTTTAGTCTTTCCAAGTCTTCTAGGTAGGCTTTCTGTGACTTTCTCATACACCTCTCCAAGCAACTAACTCATCAGTTACATGATGCTCACGAGTCCCTTCGTATCGAATATCAAGCCAAAGTCAACTTGCTGGAAGCAGATATTGCACCCCTCCAAGAAGAGATCCTAGCTGTAAAAGCAGATGCAGATTTATTAGAGGAGTAGATTACGATTTTACAAGAACAAGTGACCGCAAAGGATGACATTATACAGCTCGAGACGCAGAGATTTGTGAAGAGAGATGGTGGATGCAATCCGTAGATGAGTTGGTGCTGCTACAACCGGCTTCACACCAAATCTGTGACTTTCTCATACACCTCTCCAAGCAACTAACTCATCAGTTACATGATGCTCACGAGTCCCTTCGTACTGAATATCAAGCCAAAGTCAACTTGCTAGAATCAGATATCGCACCCCTCCAATAAGAGATCCTAGCTGTAAAAGCAGATGCAGATTTATTAGAGGAGTAGATTACGATTTTACAAGAACAACTGACCGCAAAGGATGACATTACACAGCTCGAGACGCAGAGATTTGTGAAGAGAGATGGTGGATGCAATCCGTAGATGAGTTGGTGCTGCTACAACCGGCTTCACACCAGCCAACTGAGACTTCAGAGTTGATTAGTAGACCCTTTGAACTTCCTAAATCCACCAAAATATCAGCCAAGTACTTGGAATATGTATCCCAAAAGTTTAAGTCAAGACAGACTAGTTGCAAGATGATTAGCTCCCAAAACTTGCTATTTTTGGACATACACCTACTGGAAAAAATGAATAGTGCTCTCAACCTGGTAGGAATTAGAAACATTCCTTTTGGTCATAGCAAATAGACTTAGAAAGCTTCCCAATCCAAGTTAAAACACTTCAAATGATGGACTGAGCACAGAGAACAAGATTCATCAATTTCTGGAACATGCCCACCATTCTTGGGGCTCTACAGAGATAGAATAGTGAGCAGTAAAATGCAGATATCTCCAAAACTGTAAATCCAATGACCTTGAAAATTTATATGGAGAAAGAAGACACTAAGAGCTATGCAACGCATAGTAAAACACTGAAAAATGTTGAGTACAACTCGAGATATGACCTTCTGAAGCTACTGCTCTGAGTGAGTATAGCAGAGAACAAAACAAAGAAGTAGATAATGAAAAATGTATAGATTCACATATGATTACAACCACATTGGCAATGAATATTTGCACAATGGGAGTAGAATGATAGAGCTATGGAGTAAGCTCTTCAATCTCTACAAAATGACATGAAGAGGTCACATACAAGGCTTTCTAATTGCCTCTTCCTTCTTGCTCTTTTTATAGCTATTCTTGGAGGGAGTTTTGAATTCGAATTCGAATGGCTCCACCTAAAAGTGATCCCCAAAGTTAGGAGATATTCCCTCAGCTCTAAATTCGTGGCTTTAGGTAGATAGAGCCACGACTTTGCTTTTACATCATGCATGAGGTAAGCCATCATTTTCCTTTTTTCTTTTTTTCAAATACAAGAGATAAAAATGAACTCTTTTATAAGAGGTGTTCACATGACTACACATGTGACTTACAAATGAGCATAATATCAAGCATGTAGGCTTTGGAAAAAATACACCAACAACTCCCCCTCAAGCCTAACATGCTTGGCCTCCAAATAAGTCTTCAATTGTCCTTGATTTCCTGCAAGCCAATCATCAACTTGAATCTACTTAACTTTGTACCATCAAGAGCTTTAGTCAACATGTCTGCACATTGCATATCTGTAGAGACATAGGATAGTTGAATATCCTTGCTCATTAGCTTCTCCCTTACATAATGGTAGTGGACTTCAATATGCTTGGTTCTAGCATGGTATACCGGATTAGCTGCTATATGTAGTGAGCTTGTGTTGTCACAAAAAATGTGAGGTGTTGAAGAATGAAGTCCAAGATCTGTGTACAAAGACTTTAACCACATGATTTCTTGAGTTGCATTAGCCAAACCTCTATATTAGGGTTCAGTAGAAGATAATGCCACAGTTGGTTGCTTCTTTGATGACCAAGAAATGATTTTTGAACCTGCAAATGATATATACCCGGATGTGTTTCTTCTATCATCTCTAGATCTGGCCTAATCTGCATCTGAGTAGAGCTTTAGCTCAATATCTGAAGTAAATGAATAAAACAAACCTTCATTCATGGTCCCCTTTAGGTACTTGAGGACTCTCTTGGCCGCTTCCATATGTGGTCTTCTCGGCTTATGCATAAACTGACTCAATATGCTAACACTATAGCATATATCCACCCTTGTGAGAGTTGCATAATTCAAACTTCCAATCAAGCTTTGATAGCTTGTGATGTCTTCAATTGGCTCTCCTTCATAAGCACTAAGCTTATGATTTTGCTCCATAGGTGTACCTACACACTTGGTATTTTCCATCTTGAACTTGACGATCATGTCATGCACATACTTCCTTTGTGTGATGTATATACCTGAATCTATGTAGATTAACTCCAATCCAAGAAAATAAGTGAGTGGTCGGAGGTCACTTATTTTGAACTCCTCCTTCATTTGACTCTTTACCTGTTTGATTCCTTCAAGATCATTGCCTGTGATAATAATATCATCAACATACACACATAGATAGATCACTTCAGATCCATTCCTCTTTATGAACAAAGAGGTATCCGGCTTGCTAGCTTGGAATCCTTGGTCTTGCAAATAAGTCACCAATCTGAAATTCCAAGCTCTTGGAGCTTGCTTCAATCCATACAAAGCTTTCTTTAGTTTGCAGAAATAGTTAGAATGATGTGCATCCTCATATCCAAGAGGTTGTGCCATATACACTTCCTCAGAAATCCATCCATTCAAGAAAGCATTCTTTACATCAAGTTGATAGAGATTCCAATTTCTAGATGCAGCAAGACTTATGAGAATCCTAATTGTAGGCATTTTTGCAACAGGAGAGAAAGTCTCCTCATAATCAATACCATGGGTTTGAGCAAACCCTTTAGCAACTAACCTTGCTTTGTGTCTATTTATACTTCCATCTGGATTCCTCTTGATTTTGTATATCCATCGAGATCCAATTACCTTCATAGATGGCTTGTTAGGTACAAGCTCCCAAGTGTCATTCTCCTTCAAGGCTTCCATTTCTTCATCCATTACATCTCTCCAAGCTTTCTTGCTTTGTGCTTCTTCGAATGTGGTAGGTTCTTCATTGGTTGAATCCTTTGCAATGTAGATTGAGTGCTTGGTGACCAAAGAAGTATCATAACCAAACCTCTCTGGTTTCTTCTTCTCCCTTGAAGACCTTCTAAGTGGTTGACGTGAGCTTTCGTGTCCATATGTAGCATCCTGCATCTTTGCTTTACCTTTGTTCTTCCATAGCTTTAGTCTTTCCAAGTCTTCTAGGTCAATCTATGATTCACTTTTTTCAATCTGCTTTGGCTCCTTTGGTTGAAGTGATGGAAAATCTTCATCCAAGTCATAAGGCAGCTTCACTTTTCTGTCATCATCAAACCATGATTTGTTTTCATAAAAAATTACATCTCTACTAACAGAAAATCCTTTATTGGTTGGATTGTACAATCTATATCCTTTTTGGTTTTGATCATAACCAATGAATACACACTTCTCTGCCTTGGGATCCAATTTCCCTCTTGCTTGAGAAGGAATGTGAGCATAGGCTAAGCATCCAAAGATTTTGCAATGCTCTAGACTATGTCTTCTTCCATTCCACACTTCATCTGGAGTGGTTCCATCTAGTGACTTAGATGGAAGTCTATTTATGAGATATGTGGCTGTAGACACAGCTTCTGCCCATAGGTAGTTTGGCAATCCCTTTTCGTTGAGCATGGATCTTGCAGCTTCGACAATAGCTCTGTTCCTCCTCTCTGCTACACCATTGAGTTCGGGTGTATACCTTGTAGTGACTTCCCTTTTAGTGCCTCTTTCATGCAAGAAGGCATCAAATTTAGAAGAGAAGTATTCTCCTCCACCATCTGATCTGAGTCTTTTCAAAGTCCTACCTGTTTGGTTTTCAACAAGAGCAATATACTTCTTAAAGCAATTAAATACTTCATCCTTGTGCTTCATGAAAAACAGAATGGTCCACCTGCTATAATCATCTATGAAAGACACATAATATCTTGAGCCTGATATAGATGGCTCCTTACTTGGACCCCACACATCTGTGTGCACTAGATCCAAAGGATTTTGATACATATATCCTTTCTTATTGAAAGGTTGTCTATGAGCCTTGCTGAGTTGACAAGCTTCACACTTATAAATCATGTGTTGCCTTGTGATATTAGGCAAACCAAGTACACTTTGGTCCCTGCAAATTTGTTTGAGTGTCCTCTCACCAATGTGAGCAAGCCTTTTGTGCCATATCTCCAACTCTGTTAGAGTTTGAGATCCATAGCTAAACAAAGCTATGTTCTTTGTATCTTCCACTTCAAAAGTAAGAAGCCTTCCTATCTTTTCTCCTTTGGCAATCCTTCTAAAGCCTTGCCTTGGGTCTTCAACATATGCTCCAAACCGGTTGAATCTAACCTGCAATCCTTTTTCAACAATCTATCCAACACTTATTAAATTTTTGGTAATTGTAGGGACATACAAGACTTTGCTTAAGAGGCTCATATTCCCATCTGATGTCTTCACATTACCTATCTTCTCCACTGAGTGCTTTGTGTCATCTCCTGTCTGCACTTCATGCTTGTTATGAGGATCTTCCAAATCAGAAAGTAAAGCCACATTTCCTGCTACATGGTTTGAGCATCCCGAATCAATGTAAAATATGTGATCATCATCCTTACCCTTCTTCACTGATAGATTCATAATCAACAATGAATCTTCTTGACTTTGGCCCTCTACATAGTTATTGTAATCTCTTCTTCCTCTATGGCCACTTTGATAGTTGTTGTTGTTGTAATTGTTGTCGTAGTAGTTGCTGTTGTAGCCTCCATTGTACCTGCCTCTATTTGATCCATAGCCACCTCTATTGAATCCTCTTCCTCTTGAGTTCCTCGGGTTCCTGAAACGTTCTTTAGTAGTATGATTAGATAAGCCACATATATTGCAAGGTTGAGATGATTGGAATCTCCCCCTGCCTTGCTTTCCACCTCTGCCTCTTCCTCTACTTGCAAAGTTTGCTTGGAAAGAGCTACCTTCATCTTCATTCTTCCTATTCTTTGACTTGTCCTTGACCTTAGCTTTATCAGAATATAAGGCAGAAGTTTGATTACCTCTTGAGGACTCACCACCTTTGCTAATCTTTGCTTCATGAGTGAAGAGTTGGCCCATGAGTGTGTTGAGGTCGGGTACATGCATATCCATGTATAAATCCATGGCTGTTGTGACGGACTCCCACTTGTCGTCTACTTTGATTCCATTTATGGTTTTTCTAATGATTTTATCCTCTTCAATTACCTCTCCAATGCTTCCAAGTTGGTCAGAAATCTCCTTCATCTTTGTGACATAATCAGTCACATTTTGCTTCGGGCTTTTCTTCATTGTTGTGAACTCCATCCACAATTGGTTCTTCCTTGCTCGAGTGTTGGAAGAGAAGAAAGAAGCAAGTGCATTCCAGGTCTCTCTTGATGTCTTGCATCCCTTGAAACAAGGTAAAAGAAAATTAGAGATTGATTTTAGAATATAGGACCTTGCAAGTGCATCCTTCGAACACCAATTCGAAAGTCCTTCCACTTCTTCATGTGATGGTTGCCCTTTGTTCCTCATGGTTGGCATTGCTTCATCTCTGGATATGAATCCATATAGATTCCTCCCTTGAAGGTAAGCCTCCACCCTTAGAGACCATGCCGGGTAGTTGTTTCGATCCAATTTGTCAATTGTTGATGGAAATCCATCTCCCATGTTGCGTGACTATGCTCTGATACCACTGTGAAGAGAGATGGTGGATGCAGTTGGTGCTGCTACAACCGGCTTCACACCAGCCAAGTGAGACTTCAGAGTTGATTAGTAGACCCTTTGAACTTCCTAAATCCACCAAAATATCAGCCAAGGACTTTGGAACATGTATCCCAAAAGTTTAAGTCAAGACAGACTAGTTGCAAGATGACTAGCTCCCAAAACTTGCTATTTTTGGACATACACCTACTGGAAAAAATGAACAGTGCTCTCAACCTGGTAGGAATTAGAAAAATTCCTTTTGGGCATAGAAAATAGACTTAGCAAGCTTTCCCATACAAGTCAAAACACTTCAAATGATGGACTGAGCACTGAGAACAAGATTCATCAATTTCTGGAACATGCCCACCATTCTCGGGGCTCTGCAGAGATAGACCAGTGAGCAGTAAAATGCAGATGTTTCCATAATTGTAAATCCAATGACCTTAAAAATTTATATGCAAAAAGAAGAGAGTAAGAGCTATCCAACGTCTATTAAAACACTGAAAAATGTTGCATGCAACCCGAGATATGACCTTTTGAAGTTACTGATCTGAGTGAGTATAATAGAGAACAAAACAGAGAAGTAGATAATGACAAATGTATAGATTCACATATGATTACAACCACATTGGCAATGAATATTTGCATAATGGGAGTAGAATGATAGAGCTATGGAGTAAGCTCTTCAATCTTTACAAAATGACATGAAGTGGTCACGTACAAGGCTTGCTAATCACCTCTTCCTTCTTGCTCTTTTTATAGCTATTCTTGGAGGGAGTTTTGAATTTGAATTCGAATGGCTCCACCTAAAAGTGATCCCCAAAGTTAGGAGATATTCCCTCAGCTCAAAAATTCGTGGTTTTAGGTAGATAGAGCCACGAATTTTCTTTTACATCATGCATGAGCTAACCCATCCTTTTCCTTTTTTCTTTTTTTCAAATACAAGAGATAAAAATGAACTCTTTTACAAGAGGTGTTCACATGACTACACATGTGACTTACAAATGAGCATAATATCAAGCATATCAAGCATGTAGGCTTGGGAAAAAATGCACCAACAAGATTCTTCAACTCAAACTAGCTGTGACAGATAATGAGGATGCTATGCGTGCATTAGGGTCCCAGTTAGACACCACTCGCACTGGGTTTATTACGGTAGAGAAGGCTTATCAATTGGTGGCAGATAACGTGTTACAAGCAGAGACCGAGCTTAAGAAGGTTACTGAAGAGCTCTTGCATAAAAGTCAGATTCTAGAGGAAGAAATTGGACAAACCATCAAGCTCAAGAAGGATATTGAATCTATTCAGAAAGAAAGACAGGACTTTTTCACGACTATGCAATTCAAGCAGCAAGAATTAGAACGCAGGGAAAAACAATTAGGTATACAATAGGATCGCATATTGAGAATTGATGCAGAGATTGAAGAAGCAAAGTTACGCAGAGATGCTGCTTTGGCTAATGATTTCTATTTGCAAGAAGCCTTTTTGCAAAAGCAGGCTGACATTTTACTGTCGCAAGTCATCATTTCCAGTTTTGTGCCGACACACGCTCACCTAGTAGAACCTCAAATTTTAAAAGACATGTTAGAATCCTTAAGCAAAAAATCTCTCGCACTTTTAAATTAGCCTGAATCATGTATATACAGGGTATCATTGATGATTCTTAGTCTTTGTAAAATCACCTGCTAGGTTCAAGTCCACTGTGCATGCCAGTGTTAGGCTGCTGGAAAGGAATATCATTCTATTTAGTAGAAATTGTAATTAGGAACAGACGCGCATCTGTTGGAAGAAGTAATTTTTTGAAGTACTTTTGATGGAAAATAATTGTAAAATGCCAAAAACTTGTAAAAATATTTATGCAACTAATGTAAAAATAAGGAAGAGTATTCCTTATGTATAGTAGAATCCTATGTAATTTTTCTAGAATTTTTGGAAACTCCTAGATAGCATATTTTTAGAATAAAAGAGGAAAGGACCAAAATTCAAGTGTGAAAAGGGACACTTGAAAATGTATAAAAGACAATTTCCTCTATTATGAGAGGGTTGGTTATTTGTATTACATGCTATCCAAGCAAAGAAGAGAGAGTTTCCTGCAGAAAATCGTGTTTCTTCCTTTTGTGTGATTTCTTTGATTTGTTGAGTCTATTCTATGTGTATCCATGGAGATTTGTGAGCTTCTATTGTGTGTTTCTGATGAATGTGTATGAAGAGAGCTGATTACTGACATAATGAGTGAGAAATTGATGAAGAATGGTGCTGGAGAATAAAATTGTCTGATTTCACAGAATCACGATTGTCTCGTCTGAAGGTTACAGGTATCATTTTTTGAGTTTTGACTTCATGGTTCTATTCTGCTGAGAAAATAACATGTTTTAGACACCAAGATTATTGAAAATGGTGGAGTATTGCTCAAGATAATTCAAACCCTAGAAATTCCTCTTCATCTTCATTATTCTCAGAAATCCAGCCAGTTTTCTCTTATTTCTTGGATTCTATCATATAGAAGGGGCTGTGGTCTCATGTACACTTCCAGGATTGACAAATATAAGATGTATTGTTGATTCTTTATACTAAATGATTGGAGAGGACAACTCCAAAGATCAACACCAAACATTTTTTGGCACCGTTGCCGGGGAGTATATAAAAAAAACTTCATTGAAGTTGGAACTTGCTTGATCTTCTAATGTGATGGTATTGAACACATGGAAAAGGTAATACTCTTTAATCAAGAATTGGAAAACATGAAAAGGTAGATTTCTTTTTGTCATTTGGGAAAAGAAAGCAATAGATAACCTTTTTGAGAATAGGAAGTGTTGAAATTTTTGCAAATTGATAGTTGCTTATATCATTTTTTGGAAGTAAAGTGTAGGTGTGTGAAAAATTGGATCAAGAAAGCTGATGATAAGGTAAAATGTGTCTATTCTTGCATTTGTAGAGTGATTTTTGATCAAGTACTAAGCAAAATTGTTGATCTTGGGAAAATGACAAAATTGCATTAAGGAAAAGTCAAGTAAAGTAGCTAGATGCAAGTAGATAAGATCCATTTGTAGCCAAGTCAAAGCAATAATCTTGAGGAAAAAACTGAATTGCATCTTGAAAAGGAAAATGTTTGAGTTTATCTTTGCAAAAATTGATATTTGCATTTCTTAGCACCTTTTTTCTTTGGGAAGTTTTGCTCATGAACTGTTTTGATAGCCAAAGCATAAGAGATTATAACCAATCAAGGAACATAGGATCAATAGATCACCAAACAAGAAACCCTAAGTGAAGTGTTTACCTTAATTTAGGGCAAAATATTAAAAAATTCATTAAAACAATCAAACAAATTTCTTTTCTCCTTAGGAAGTTGGACTGAAGTTTTGTTGACAAGAGTAAAAGAAGACTAAGTGAAAGAAAAGCAAAAAATTGCCAAAAAACTGAAAAATTAGAAAAAACACGATTCTCTTCATAGGATCGTGATTCTCTGAATAATTTTTTGTTAAAAATGCAAAATTGCAGGTGACAGCTGAATTGGAGTTGGAAAAGGGTAGTGAAGGGAAGCAAGAGAAAAGAAAACTTAAAATTGCAAAAAACAGGAAATATAGAAAAAATGTGATTCTCTGCACAAAATTGCGATTTTTTGTAGGAGGATTTTTTTTTTGAATTTTGAGCATATTTGGGTTTTGAGATAGGTAATTATATGAGATTTCATTAAGTTGAGTAAGTGAAGGAAGTCAAATTCTAGAAAATCAGTGAGGATTGAGTATCAAGTGGGAAAAGTGGAAAGGAAGTACAAAATCACGATTTTCTCCAGTATAATAATGGGAGTGACTAATGGTGATTAATGACGAAAAGTTAGGAATTGAGGATTAAAAACCTAAAATTGTTGAAGAATAAGATTTGGGCCAGTAAAAAGTGAAAATTCTGATGAAATAGCACAGGATCGCGATTGTGTGGACACTATAAAATCTTGGAATTTCAGAAAAAAACTCATTTGAGTGGGAGAGAGAGAGAGTGAGAGCAAGGACGGAGTCGAGACTTTCTGCAAAACACAAGCTTTGGACATTTTTTGATCAAGCAAGCAAGGTAAGAAGTTCCTAATCAATTCTTGCATTATCTCAAATTCTAAGGATAAGTTTAAAACACAAAAACTCAGGAAATAGTAAAATCATGGAATCGCGATTTTTGAATTTTTGAATTTCACAGACAAATAATAATGACTCTGGGAAAATTCTTTTATTGCATGTTCAAATTTGAATTAGGTGAATCATTGTGAGAAAACAAAACTTAAAAATAACAACCTAAAATTTTTTTAGAAATATGCACAGAATCACGATTCTGTAGTCAAACACAAAATCATGACTCTCTGAAACAAAGCACGAAATCGCGATTTCCAGAACACGATTTTCATAAGAGAATCGTGTTTTTAATGATTGTGAGCAATCACGATTGTCTGGGAACAAAATCGTGAAAATCACGATTCTCTTCATAGAATCGTGTTGAAGAGAATCGTGAAGAACACGATTTTCACCACAGAATGGTGAAATTCACGATCCTCTTCACAAAATCGTGAAAAACACGATTTTGATCACAGAATCGTGGAAATCACGATTCTCACAACAAAATCGTGAAAAACACAATTTTGATCACAGAATCGTGGAAATCACGATTCTCATATGAAACACGATTTTCATCACAGAATCGTGGAAATCACGATTCTCACAACGAAATCGTGAAAAACACGATTTTGATCACAGAATCGTGGAAATCACGATTCTCACAACAAAATTGTGAAAAACACGATTTTCACCACAGAATTGTGAAATTCATGATTCTCACAACAAAATCGTGAAAAACACGATTTTCATCATAGAATCGTGGAAATCATGATTCTCACAACAAAATCGTGAAAAACACGATTTTGATCACAGAATCGTGGGAATCACGATTCTCACAACAAAATCGTGAAAAACACGATTTTGATCACAGAATCGTGGGAATCACGATTCCCTCCATAGAATCGTGGAAAATACGATTTTTTCCATAGAATTGTGAAAATAATTGAATGATCCTTAGGTCTGGTAATAAATTATACACACATTCCAAGCAATACTTGGGAAGGAAGGAAGCAGAACCAGTGGTAGGGGAATTGCAAGAAAGAGATTTAGGGCAAGAAATCAATATGGAAAATTTAAATGAAATAAATGAATCTTCTGAAACTGGGGACTATAGAAACATCCTCAAATACATGTATACAAATAGGTTTGGAACCTATGTATATCAGGATGGAATGCATAAGTTTCTCATTAGATTGAGAAACGTAGAAGTTCCCTTGAATATAACACCAGTAGCCCAATTCAAAGATGGTCAATATGAGGATAGGCAGGGATGTATATACGTCTTCTCACAAGACCGAGAAAATTCTAATGACCTAGGGCAATGTGCGGACAAGAGACCTTGGGAACAAAACCTAGGGCAATCAGACTTGCCAAGACCACAATAAACTCACAATAATGGTGAACAACAACAGGGTAGGAGAACACATACTTCCCCAAATCCTTTTGAAAAGGAACCAGAAGGATTTAATGATTTTCCTTTGAGAAGAAGAAATCATTGGCAAAATCAGGGTAGAATGCTTAGACCCTACCAAGTAGCCAAATGCATGAAAAATCAATATGAAGGATATTATGATCCTCATGCTCATGCTGCAGAATTTAGGCAATTAATTAGAGCTGAAGAAGTGGAGGATTACAAAGTCCAATTTGAAGCATTTGGTCTAACCCTAACAGGACCTGCATTATCTTGGTTCATTCCCTTAAGAAAGGAAATGTATCTAGATATTGAATCCTTCCTAGAAGCCTTCATTGGGGAATTCTCAAAAACTGGAATAAAACATAGCACAGCTACATTGATACATAGTTTTAAACAGCAAAAAGATGAAAATGTTAGAGAGGCAGCTAGGAGATTCAAGCAGTACATTGACAGATGTCCCAGAGAAGAAGTGCCTTCCATGGCAAGACAAGTATCCCTATTCATAGAAGGATTAAGAAGTGCCCAATTAAGAACCCTAGTGTATTATAGGAGATGCCCTGACCTAGGAGCATGTGTGAAAGAGGCAATAGATTTGGAAGACAATAGAGGACAAGATCTGCTAGCATTTGATCAACCTAGAACAAATGAAGATAAAATTCCACCAGCAGAAGAATTGGCTCAAGCCATTGCTAAAGCCCTAGAAGTCAGCACTAAAACCAATTTGATTAATACCAAGATAACAACAAATAAAAAATGCTATAATTGTGGAGAAAATCATTTGGTACAACAATGTCCATATAAAAAACCACCACATTTGCAAGATAGGAAAACACTCAAATATTGTACACTAGAGAGAAAATGGACAAATCATACCAGAGAAGAATGCTTCTACAATAAACAACCCATTAAGGAGAGAGATTATGCAAACCAAAGAGAATCTGGGTTTATAGAGCAACCAAGACCTGTACTTGGGCAACAACCTCCATTACCAACAAATGTGGTACCAGTTAAATACACATCAATAGAGGAGGGAAACTTAAGAATAAGATCACTTTACAAGGAAGATAACCAATGGAATGAAGGATATCAGGAAGAGTGGGAAGGATATGAGTTGAGAGAACCAGAATTACAAGCCCTAGATTTGGGAAATGGGAGAATAGAGATGGACACAGCCACATTCATGTATATAACCAATCATTATATGTCCAATCAGAAATCGCAGTTCAAAGGGAACCAAAAGATAACTTGTTATAGATGTGGGGGAGAACATTTCATTAGAGGCTGTCCACAACCTCCTACATTAAGAATAGAAGGAGCTTATTGCAAGGATTGTGGCAGGGAACATTTAATAAAGGATTGTCCAAAAAATCCTCAAAAACAACAAAACACATCTAATAACATACCATTGAAAGCAGTCAACATCATGGAGCAAGAAGAAGTGAGTGACAGTGACCAATTAACTATAAATGCTATAACAAGGGCACAAGCTAAACAACAAGAAACAACTAAAGAACAAAATGAAGGTTCAGTTTCAAAGGTGAAGAAAAACAGACAGAAAGGGAAATGGGAAATGAAAAAAAGAATGGATAAAAGCTTGGAAAAAGAGAATAGGGAACAATCAAACGGTACTCCTCCTCAAAAGACACAAACCCAGTCAGAGATAGGAAAGTCACAGAGTCTAGATACCTTGATAAAGGCATACAAGGGAAGAATTCAAGAGGGACCAAATCCTACAGACCATGTAATGGCTTATCCTATGCCAGATATAGAACATGAAAGGATGCAAATATGCAAACAAATCATACAAGAAGCACAACTTAAATTGGGGGAATTAGACAATTCTCAAACAACAGATGGGGAGTCAAAGGCAACGAGAACAGGAGAAACAATTAATCAAGAAGTTAACCCACAAATTACATTCCAGGTAAATATAGATAAATAATGTACAATCTTATATCACACAACATTGGAGGAATTGGTAAAACAAAATCCTCATTTACAATACAAAATGGGAAAATGGGAAGCAATACCAGAAAATCTTAATTCACAGCCACAAGAATTGGAAGAATTGTGGTACATTCCCATTGATAAGATAGGAGGATATTGTGAAGGAGAATAGGGAAACTCAACCCTAAAAATAAAATTTGGTAAAAATCATGCCAAAGCCATATTGGATAGTGGATCAGGTGTGGACATCATGACTAAACAAACGTGGGAAAAATGGGGAAAAAATGAATTGATACCCACTAAAATGAGATTGCAACTAGCGGATGGACACATAGAAAAACCTTTAGGAATATGGGAAAAAGTGATTGGGGACATATGCGGAATAGAAATAGAGCATACTTTTGCCATAGTTGAATTTCCACAATCCACTTCATATGAAATTATCCTAGGAAGACCATTCATGAGACAGATGCAAATTGTGCAAGATTGGGGTAATGACTGCTTATATCCTCAGAGCAAAGGGAGAATAACCAGAGTAAATCTAAGAAATGGCCATTATTGTGACATATCCCCCCAAGAATGGTTCAAGATACATCAAAATCAAGATTTAAGTGAATAATCAGAGTTGGAAGATCAGAATGAAATAAAATCATCAATATGGAAGTGCAATGTGTTAAGAAACCTTACAAATGGAAAGAGGAGATTAAGAAGGGAAAATTGTGTAGAAGGGAGGAAGTTACAAGATGAGAGTTATGTACCACAAAAGTTCAAAGATGAAGAATTTGAGCCATCTGGTTGGAACCAGATATTGGCTACTATGGATCTAGCCAGGGATGAATATGTAGGAGTAGAATTTCAAAATGAAGAAGGGTATGATGTTTTTCACATTGGAATACAAATGATACGAGTATCAAAGACAGAAGAGGACCAGGAAAAAGAAATGATATGGGAAAATGGAAAAACACAATATTTGGAAGAAGTAAAAGCTGAAGATGCAATAAACGATAAAATCTCGGGTAAATACAAGAAAAACAAACATAAGGAAATAGAAAAAGAACAAGAGGATGAAAGGATGGGAAAATGACAGAGAAAGACCAACAGTTTGATGTACCAGCAAATTTCAAAACTTATGAAGTAGAAGACAGATTACTTCTAAAGATGAAACCAAAGAGAGAAAAGAAAAAAGGGGAATCTTATGATAATCAGGAACAAACTAAAAAGTTCATGAAGGAAGATGTGGAAGAAAAATATATTGTAATGGCTGATGACATGAAAAATCAGGAAGAGGAGGCATTAAGGAATGTTGATATATTTAGGTAGTGATGTGTGTGAACACTCTAGGACCGCCGGGGCACTTTTTTCCCTCTTTAGGAGGTTTTTTTCCCCCGGCTTGTATATACGCCTATTGCCCTAATGGGCTACTTATCTTTGTACATTCTCTAGTAATACATTCAGTATTGTGTGTTTGTGCTCCAAGCTTCTTCTTCTTCCTTGTGCTGTTCGTGTGCTTCCACAGACGTCTATCTCCAACAATTGGTATCAGAGCAGGTCGTCGCTTCTTCTAGGGCGCCGTCGACACTCCTCCGTTTGCAGTCTCAGATTCGCACGAAATTTGGTGAGCATACTCAGGGTGTTTCCGAGATCAAAACAGCTTTGCTGTGTGGTGCCGAAATCGCGATCCGAGCTCGTTTCGGCCTCCGAACGCACTATCGCAGTGCTTGTGCAGGCTATTTCGTCCTTTTGTGCCAAAGGTATATACCAGTTTCTGTTCGCCAGTTTAAGCGTCTCAAAGTCTGCTACAGGTCTAGCAGAACTCGTCTAGGCAGTTCCGTTCAACTTTTTGAGATACAGTCAATTTTTTGCATCAAGGTATTTTAGTCACCGGCCATGGCTGAAAGCAGTGATGTATTCCGTATGTTGGCTGTTGAGGATAAGTTGGATGGTACCAACTACCCATTATGGGCTTATATGATGCGACATGTACTGGTTGCAAAAGGACTGTGGAACATTGTGCAAGGTGTTGAAAGACGTCCTGTTACACCTGCGACTACAGGTACTACAAATACAGGTGCTGGAGGTACTGGAGCTAATGAAGATGGTGTCAAAGATGATATTCCGCAGATTCCTGTTCGTGCTGCTGTTTCTGTTGCACCTACTGCAGAGCAGATTCGTTGGGATGGCAGAGATGCCCAGGCACATGCATTGATAGCCTTGTCTGTCAAACGTGCCATTATTCCTCACATTCGCTCTTGCAGAACAGCAAAGGATGCTTGGGATACACTTACCACTTTGTACCAGGCTAGGAATGAGGCTCGTGTTGCTTACCTCCGAAAACAGTTGGAGAGTGAGCACATGAATGAAGGTGATTCTATGGACAGTTTTCTTACAAAGATCAAAGACCTGAAGGAACAATTGATTTCTGCTGATGAGGTTATACCAGATAGCTCACTTGTGCAGACCGTTCTGAATGGTCTTCCTGATTCATATCAGAGTTTTGCCTCTACTCTTCGGTTGATGATGAAAGGCAATCCGAATGCCTTGTCATTTGAGGAATTAGTCTCTGTTCTGTTGCAGGAAGATCAGTCCAGGCAGAACAGGTCCATTATGCATGTTGCAGATCAAGCTTTCCTGGCTAGTCAGAAGGGCAAAGGAAAATGGAGCTCTTCTACTAGTAAGCAAAAATCTGCAAATGCTGCACAATCGAAGAACCAGGATAAAGATGAAAAGAAATCAGAAAAGCAAAAATTGTTCTGCAAGTACTGTAAAGGAAATGATCATATTATAAAGAACTGTCCAAAACTGGCTGCTAAAGAGGCAAAGAAGAAAGAGGCTGGAATGGTTGTTGCAGAGGCCTCTACACCAAAAACAGAGTCTGCAAATCTTGTACAGGAAGAAGAATGGGCGTTTACTACTGTCTGCAATTTTGACCCATCTTGCCTTGATCAGTGCATGTCTGCAGTAGACTCAGATGTTTGGTACTTTGACAGTGGGGCGACCAAACATATTACCTCGCAGCGCAGTTTCTTCTCTTCACTCGAGCCTGCCCCTACAGGGAATACTGTCACATGCGCCAATAACTCCTCTTATCCTGTTATGGGAGTTGGTAAGATCATTCTGACTACTGCTGATGGTAGTTCTTTCACTTTGTCAGATGCTTTATTTGTGTCAGGGATCAAAAAGAACCTGTTATCAGTTTCTGCATTAGCCAAGATTGGCTTGGTTGTGAAATTTGTTGATGACAGGTGTACATTCCATGATCTCTCAAATGGTGATGTGATTATTGCTTCTGGCATCTTATGTCGTGGGCTGTATAAGCTCATAGACTATGAAAGATTTGTGAATGATTCGGCATGTGCAGTTCATGATTCTCAGGCTATGTCAGATGCAAAGCTTTGGCATGCACGCTTTGGTCATCTGAATTTTGCTAGTTTGTTACGCCTGCAGAAATCTGAAATGGTGTCCTCTTTGCCCAAACTTGAGGCACCTGGAAAACATGTTTGTGAAGGCTGTAATTTGGGCAAAATGCAGCGTTCTTCCTTTCCAAAAGATGGTTCAGTTCAGGCTACGCAGAAATTGCAGCTTGTACATAGTGATGTCTGTGGTCCTATGCAGACACCCTCTTTTGGAAATTACCTTTACTTCGTGACTTTCATTGATGATTTTTCGAGGCATGCATGGGTATATCCACTCATAGCAAAGTCTGAAGTGTTCATGTGCTTCAAACAGTTTTTGGTTTTGGCTGAAAATCTGTCAGCATGTAAAATGGCCACCCTCCGTTCTGATCGAGGGGGGGAATATATGTCTTCAGATTTTAATGCATTTCTGGCTGAACGTGGGATAAAACACTAGTGTACAGTACCGTATACACCTCAACAGAATGGAGTTGCTGAACGAAAGAACAGGTCACTCATGGAGATGGCGAGGTGCATGGTCAAAAGTCAGGCTTTACCACATAGTTTCTGGCTTGAGGCTGTCATGTGTGCAGCATATGTACTGAACAGGTGTCCCACTAAAGCGTTGCAGTCTATCACTCCATATGAGGCTTGGCATGACCGCAAGCCATCTGTTGCTCATCTGCGTGTTTTTGGTTGTTTGGCATATGCATTAGTGCCTGAACAACATCGCAGAAAATTGGATGATAAGGCAGTAAAATGTATTTTTGTTGGGTACAGTTCTGAAAGTAAAGGCTATCGTCTGTATCATCCACAGACTAAACGCATTCTGGTTAGCCGTGATGTTGTCTTTGTGGAAGATGCTATTCAACCATTGCTTTCATGTACTAAGGAGACATCTGTTAGCTCCAAAGACATGTATGATACTTTGATGCGTCTTTTTACAGGTGGACAGGCTAGTGCTGGTCCTAATGAGGCAACTTCTCAGCCTTTGCAGGTTTCATATGATGATGCAGATCATTCCATTTCTGATGCAGATTTACATGATGCACTTGCTGATGAGAGAGCTGATATTGAGCAGGCAAAAACTATGCCAAAATGGCTGGTGCAGACTTTGCGTGACAGCAAATTAGATGCACCTTTGTCATTTCGTACTCGTTCAGGCTCTCATAGTGCCTCCTTTGCATCAGATTGCTATGCTATGGCTGCATCTAGTCTCTGTGATGAGAATGAGCCTGTTTCTTTTGATGAAGCACAAAATTCAGAAAATTGGATGGCTGCTATGCAATCCGAATATGATGCTATAATGAAGAATGGTACATGGTCTTTATGTGACTTGCCTCCTGGCAAGAAGGCCATTGGCACTAAGTGGGTATACAAGCTGAAGCGTAAACCTGATGGTACTGTTGACAGGTATAAGGCTAGGCTTGTTGCAAAGGGTTATGCGCAGGAAAGAGGCATTGATTTTGATGAGACCTTTGCACCTACATGCCGTATGACTACTGTTCGGAGCATTTGTGCACTTGCAGCCCATCATGGTTGGAATGTACATCAGTTGGACATTAAAACAACATTTCTGAATGGTGACTTGCAGGAAGAAGTGTATGTTTTTCAGCCCCGTGGCTTTGTGCAGAAAGGGCATGAAAACCAGGTTTGCAGGTTAAAGAAGGCATTATATGGTTTAAAGCAAGCACCACGTGCTTGGTATGAGAAGATACATGCCTATCTGATTGCACATGGTTTTTAGAACAGTCCAACTGAAAGCACCTTATATGTTAAACGTGCTAATGATGTGCTTCTGATCATTGTTGTCTATGTTGATGACATGCTGCTCACTGGTCCTATTGAGACACATATTGCTCATTTTAAGGCTGATTTGCATGCCTCATTTGAGATGTCTGATTTGGGGCATTTGCATCACTATTTGGGCATTCAGTTTATGCACGTTGATGGTGGAATGGCTTTGTGTCAAACGAAATATATTGACACATTATTGCAGCGTCTTGGCCTTGAAGACTGTAAGCCTATTGCCACTCCTATGGAGACAGGTTTACGATTGAGTCTTCATGATGCTGGAGATGCATTTGATGTTGTTCCCTATCAGCAGGCTGTTGGATGCTTGATTTACTTATGCATTACTCGGCCAGATATTCAGTTTGCTGTCTCACAGATGAGCAGGTTTATGCATTGCCCAGGAGTCACGCATTGGAAAGCGGTTAAGCGCATCTTTCGCTACTTAAGTGGTACTCGGCTACTTGGGTTGTTTTATCCCAAGGGGGGATCACTACCGCCAGATTTGCATGCTTTTTCTGACTCACATTGGGCTGGTTGCTATGACACTCGTGTGTCAACCAGTGGTTTTTGCTTCATGCTTGGTAGCTCATGTATATCTTGGTTGAGCAAGAAGCAGCCTACTATGGCCACTTCCAATTGTGAGGCTGAGTATAGGGCAGCTTTCACAGCGACTGTTGAGTGTGTGTGGCTCAGAGGCCTTATGGCTGATTTGGGTGTTGGCCAGTCTTCTGCTACCACCATCTTCACTGACAGTCAGAGCGCATTGGCAGTTGCGAGGAACCCTGTGTTCCATGCTCGCACTAAGCACATTGAGGTGCATTATCACTATGTCAGGGAGAGGTTCTTTGCTGGGGAGATCAGCTTGGCATATGTGCCCATGCAGGAGAACATTGTAGACCTTTTCACGAAGGCTCTGCCTAGGGAGAAGTTTGAAGCTTTTCGCAAAGCTTTGGGCTTACTTCCTTTTGTGGAGTGATTTCCACATAGCTTGGCACTTCCTTATACATGAGTGCCAGCTCCTTGTTCACCGCATCACTCCCAGGGGGCATTTGTTGATATATTTAGGTAGTGATGTGTGTGAACATCTAGGACCGCCGAGGCACTTTTTTCCCTCTTTAGGAGGTTTTTTCCCCCGGCTTGTATATACGCCTATTGCCCTAATGGGCTACTTATCTTTGTACATTCTCTAGTAATACATTCAGTATTGTGTGTTTGTGCTCCAAGCTTCTTCTTCTTCCTTGTGCTGTTCGCGTGCTTCCACAGACGTCTATCTCCAACAAGGAATTTGGCCAGAAACTATAGGGATGTGTTTGCCTATAGCTATAAGGATTTGAAGGGGATTGATCCTAAAATCTGTGAGCATAAGGTTCCTATCACACCTGATGCAAAACCTAGCAAACAGAGACATTACACATTCAATGATAAATACTCTGCTAAAATAAAGGAAGAAATTGACAAGCTGTTGGCTGCCAATTTCATCTATGAGATTGAGTATACAGAATGGATCTCTCCTATAGTTGTGGTACCAAAAAAGAATGGGAAACTTAGGGTATGCATTAACTTAAAAAAGGTTAATGCAGCAACTATTAGGGATAGCTATCCATTACCTATAACAGACCATCTTCTAGAAAGAGTGGTAGGGAAGGAGGTTTATAGTTTTTTAGATGGTTTTTCAGGATACAATCAGGTACCTATAGCATTGGAAGACCAACGTAAAACTCCCTTTTCCACAGAATGGGGAATTTATGCTTTTAGGGTTATGCCCTTTGGATTAACTAATGCCCCAGCAACTTTTCAAAGATTGATGTGCCATATCTTCAAAGAATTCCTGAGAAGTGTAATGGAAATTTATGTGGATGATCTGTGTACTTTTTCATTTAAAAAGACAGGATCATTTGAAAGATTTAGAAAACATATTCAGGAAATGCAGAACATACAGAGTATGTTTAAATCCAGAGAAGTGTGTATTCTTTGTAAGACAAGGAAGAATGCTAGGTTACATAGTATCCAAAAATGGAATTTCAATTGATGAGAAAAAAATAAAGGCTATAGTAGAACTTCCAAGACCAACAAATGTAAAGGAACTTCAAACTTTCATGGGACATTGCGGGTACTATAGAAAATTTGTACAAAAGTTTGCTGACATAGCTAAACCTTTGTATGCCTTGATCACAAAATTTGAGTGGACCCAAGAGTGTGATCAAGCTTTTGAAACCCTAAAAACTTGTTTGGTTACAACCCCAATTCTGAAAACACCTCAATGGGATAAAATTTTTCATGTCCATGTGGATGCTTCAAATTATGCTTTGGGATGTGTGTTAGCACAACCAATAGAAGAAAGCAAATTAGATTTCCCAGTTGCTTATGCTAGTAGGCAACTAAATTCAGCAGAGAAAAATTACACAACTACTGAAAGGGAAGGGTTGGGAATGATATTTGGTGTGAAAAAATATAGACATTATCTATTGGCCAACAAGTTTAAATTTTTTGTGGATCATCAAGCTTTACTCTACCTAGTAAATAAACCTTGTCACACTGGTAGAATAGTCAGATGGTTTCTTTTACTGATGGAGTTTGAGTTTGAGGTAGTGGTCAGACAAGGAAAAACACATTTGAGAGCAGATCATTTGTCTAGAATCCAGGCTAAAGAACCAAGTTCACCTTTAGATGATGACCTGCCAGATACATATCTATTCAAAGTAGAAAGTGTTCCTGAGTGGGCCATGCCCTTAATACCTTTGCTAACCATGGGACCTTGCAGAACATTTGGAAGCAACACACATTTAGTATTACAAAGCAGAAATTTTGTGCTGCTAGCTGGGCACTTGTATCACCTCAACCTTATAGGCATATTGGAATATTGTACTCCAAGAGAGGAGCAATAGGAATATCTGAGAAGAGCTCATTGTTGGAACCCTTGTACTCATGCTTCCATAATAGTCACCCTAAGCAATCTCAATAGGATGGGAGTACATTGGCCTAACAAGATTCAAGATGTAACAAAATATGTTGCTAACTGCTGTGAATGCCAATCCTTACAAAATTCAGAACTTATAACTTTATATTGGTTTCAGAAAAATCCAGATTGGAGTGAAAATATTATTGAGGAGTTGAAAAGGAAAAAGAAAGGAAAACAAGTAATAGCTGGTGCAGATTCAAAAAATCTACAAGAAATCTCTGAAGAATATCAATTGATAGGAGAACAATTATATAAGAGAGGGATGGATGGATATTTAAGAATTTGTGTTCCCGAGGATAAATATTTGGAAATGTTGGAAATGGCACATTCTGGAGTGGTAGGAGGACATTTCTCAAGTGACAGAACGGCTAAACTTATATTATATTCTGGCTTTTGGTGGCCAACCCTATTTCCTGATGCAAGAATATATGTAAAAAGATGTGACAATTGTCAGAGGGTGAGTCAACCAAATAAAAGAGACAATATGCCATTAGTTCCATTGATTTCGGCAAGAGCCTTTAGTAAATGGGGGTTAGATTTCATTGGACCTATACATCCTCCAGCAAGACAATAACATGCTGAATACATACTAGTAGCTACAGATTACCTGACAAATTGGGCTGAGGCCAAAGCTACAAAAAGAAATGATGCTCATACTACTGCCAGATTTCTCTATGAGAATATCATCACCAGATTCAGACTTCCAATTGAATTGGTAACTGATAGGGGGACCCATTTTTTAAACCAAATCATAGAAAACATAACTGGATATTTCCTAATTAGTCATAGAAAGTCAGCCCCATATCACCCACAAGCCAATGGGTTAGCAGAAAGTACTAATAAAGTACTTTGTACTGTATTGTCAAAATTAGTAAACACAAACAGGAATGACTGGGATCTACAACTTAATCATGTTCTATGGGCTTATAGAGGGGCATACAAAACTGCATTAGGAACTACACCATTTAATTTGATATATGGGCAAAATGCACTTCTACCTATGGAACTCCTCATTCCAACACTAAAAGTGGGTAGTCACTACAACTGGACTGGACATGAATTATCTGAGAGAGTAGTAGAACTGGAAAAACTGGGAGCTTCTAGACTCCAAGCAATCATGAGCATCTATGAAGATAAGAAAAGACAAAAAGCTTATCATGATGTTCATATTAAAGAAAAAGATCTACAAGAAGGAGATCTAGTTCTGGCTTACACAGTCAAGGAACATCAGAAAAAGTTGCAGAAAAAAGGACATGGGCCGTACATTATACATCAGATAAGTAATAATGGAGCTATACAACTAGCTAACATAGATGGAGAGATCATGCCAAATTTTATAAGTGGATGTAGAGTTAAAAGGTATGATTTCCTATTAACTTCTTCTGAATGGAGAAGATTACATCAAGCTCAAAACAGGAAAAAAGAAGAGGAAAACATTAGAAAAGAGGCTCAACAGGAGGCAAAGGAAAGGATAAGAAAAAACAAAAACCTTAGAGAAGTTCTGCTGTGTGAAACACATCTAAACAAAAAGAACATTTGCCTGTGATAACAATGGATTGTCAAAATGAAAAAATCAAGGTTTTGATAGATTCAGGTGCACAAGTGAATTTGATTAGTTCAGCTTTGTTGAAAAAATTTAACCTAAAAAGCACTAAAAGCAAAACCTTTATCAAAACCTTGGAAGGACAAATAATACAGAGTCTGTCTTCACCTTCTATTGAAGTTAAGTTCAATAAAGAATATATGAAAATAGATTGTGAAGAATGGCCAAATCATTTTATGACTGAGAAATTGATTTTGGGACAACCATGGCTCAAACAAGGTAAAGTAATTTTGAATTTTGAAAAAAATGAAGCTTAAATTGACAATAAATGACAAAAGGTTTTTAATATTTTTATTGAGTAATGAAGAACACGAAGTTCAACAGGATGTTCATGACCCAGACTTGGAAGGATTTACTTTTTCATTAGAAGGAACACATATAGTACTAATACAAATACCAAACGATCAAGCCTCATTTAATCAAAACCAGAAAAAAATTGGAAGGGCAAAGGAGGGTGGAGAGACAGGAGCAAGGTGGCAACAATGGCATAATCTGAATCATCAAAGCATCAGAACAAGAAGGATATGGAAACAAGGCATATACAAGGCTTGTTCATTAAAATAAAATTCCAGGACAAAATGGATTTGGAGGACAAAACATTCTAAAAACTGCTTATCAGAAGGAGATGGATTTTTTCCTGAGACAGGGGCAACTAGGGTTAAATATTATTGGGTAAAAAAAATCAGAGTTGATTCAATGGAAAAAGACCATCTATATTTGATCTGGATTTAGAATTGTTTCAGAAACAGATCAGAATGTGATAAAAAAGAAAATCATAAAATATTGGAAATTAGGACAAAATATTTTACCTTATCCTTTTTCTAAGAAGAGAATTAGGAGGGGAAGAAAAGAAATAGAAGAAATTATAAAAAAAAAGAGAACAAAAGAAAAAAAGAGAAAAGAAATAGAAGAATATTAAAAAAAGAGAAAAAAACAACAAAAGAAAAAAAGGGAAAAGAAATAGAAAGAGAAAAATTATCTATTTTTCCTTTTATAAGTTATATAGCACAAAACAAGATATAGGTTTATAAGTTATATAGCACAAAGCAAGATATAGGTAGAAGGGTAGCAGGTTTCTATTTATTATTTTGTATTTTTGTATTTTATTTTTTTATAATGTTTTATTCTTATTTTTTTATTTTTATTTTTCATTTTTTCTTCTAAACATCTTCTTCCTGGATAAGAGCTGTCAGAAGAGGGGAGTGCACTAGACATCTTGCTATACATGTAATGATCACTTTTATTGAGTTCTTCTAAAGAAGTCAGAATTTAATTGAAAATTTATTTTCATTCTTCTTTCAATTCATCTCAAAATAAAATATTATTCTTGATTTCTGGTGACTCATGTGGGTGGAGTTTTTTTTTCTTTTGTGTGATGATATATTTTTTCCAGAATGGTGAATCCAAAGGAGTTGCCAATTCATGATTTCAAAGCAGAATCAATCACTCTGTCTAGAGGACACTGGTTCTTGGATAGTGAAGTCGTAATAGAAAAGGTGGACTTGGAGTCTGATGAGGAGCAAGAGATTCCAGAAGCAGAAAAGGTGGTTAAGGAGCTCAAAGAAACCCTGAGTATCATTGGCCAACATATATTCACAGTGGGAGTAGGGGTTACAAATATACCATGCCGTGTCAAGAGTTCTACAGATTTCAAAGAGTAGCGGTCAATCAAAAAAGATGGAAGGCAGTAGGGTTACACAAATTATTGGAGGAACCCATATTTTTTATAGATTTCGAAAGAGTGGCACAGGTAATGAACAGCCTGTTGGAAGTTGGAAAAGGTAATGATGCTTATTTCCGATGTAAAGTCAAGAACAAAGATAACCAGGAGGTGAATATCACTATAAAAGCAGAGCATATCAGAGCAGCTCTACAGTTTTACCCAATGGGAACCAAGCTTGATAATAGTTTTGTGAAAAAGAATAAAGAAACATATACATGATACTCTAAATTTCCTGACTTTAAGGGAAAAGAGAATGAGGAGTATGCCATCAAGATGTTTCTACATTACTTTTGCTTCCCAAAACTACCAAGGTATACCATGCCACACAAACCGGTTACACTAATTATGTTCAACAATAAGGACAGAACTAAACCCTTTGGTGTAATGGATGTAACCCCATACATACATGAGCAGCTGAAAGAAGCAGCTAAACATTGGGAGCAAAAAAAGTATATGAATGGATCCCAGTTTTTAACCAGGATTATATATCATGTACTAGGAATGGAAGATCAGTTGAAGCTGGCTCCAGAAGCACAATATTTCAGAAGTCTAATGACAGGAATCAAGAGTCCTCCCAGGAAGATGTCTGAGAGAAGCAGAAGGACAAACCAACATGAGGGGAGCAAGAATGAAAAGGAAGGTAATCTCAGAGGAAGTGGTCCCTGTAAAGAAAAGAAGGTTGGATCCAAGAAAAGTAGAATTAGAGCAGGTTGAAGCAACCAAAGAAGAACATGAAGCTGCTCAGAAACAGGTTCAATCTTCTAATGACCCTCATCCACCTGAGACCAGTAAAGAGCAGTTATATACTTATCTGACTCAAGGTAATAATAAAAGAGCAGTATATGAAGCACAGTATCAAAAGATGTTGGAGGATTATTCTTGCAAAGCAACAGATTGGGTTCAAGAGGAAGTAGAACATTATGAAGAACTGCATGATCAAATGATGGCAGCTGAGACAGAGGAAGTATTTGTTAAAAAGGAAGTGGAGCTATTAGCATACTTCAAGGAGCTACAAGGACCTCCTAAAACAAGAAATACAGTCGTAGCAAAGAAGAAGGTTCAGAAGAAACCGGTACCAAAGAAGAAGCTAACCAAGAAAAGTAAAGGGAAATCAGTGATTGAATATGTAATTATAAAAGAGACAGAAGAAGTGACAATAGGAGAAGAGCAGATGGAATCTACTATTGTGGAAGAATCAAAACTGGAAAAATCTGGCATAGCAGGCTCTTCACAAATATCCTCAGACTTTGAGAGTGATATTGAAAAATTTTTATTAAAAAGTTTGAATTTATCTATCCCTAGTACACCCAATGTGATAACACAGACCATTGAAGAGAATAAAACACCAGAAGACATGAGTAAGAAGACACAGGAAAAGCAAGTCCAGGAAGAATCAGCAAAACAACTCAGTCCTGAAGAAGAAATAAGGATGATGAAAGGTAAAGCAGTAATGATGGAAGACGAGGGTGAAGTGAGAAAAGAGTTCAGCTGTGGATTAATAGATTCAGGATTAAAGTCAATATGGACAAGACCTTCACAACAAACCTATTTCAAATTGAATGAAGGGAAAGTAGAAGCAGAAGAAAGAGCACAGATATGCAGTCAAGCCAATAAACAAAAAGATACAGCTCAAGTCAAGGAAATAGAAGAGGAAATAGTAGAAAAAGAGAATGCTCAAGAAGTAGAAGAGGGGATTACAGAGAAAGAGATCAACCAAAGCATAAAAGACATCCTGAATGATTTGAATCATAATGAAGAATTCACAAATACAAAAGATCAAGGACAAGAGGAAGGCTTAGATCTCATGGATATAGATGAGCAAGAGGCAAGACAGGAAGAGCAGACAAGTAATGATCAGACAAAACTTGCTGAGGAAACTAATTCAACCATAATTCAGGAAGAAGGAGTACAAGTAAAAGAAAGACAATTCTTTGAAGAGGAACGACAAGTGATGGAAAACAAGAAGGTAGAAGAAACAAAGACAACTAGAGATATATCAGAACAGGAGAATAAGGATGATCACATATTGGAAGATGAAGAAGAGGTGACAGATCAAGAAAAAATGGAAGCAGATAAAAGTCTTGAAGAACAAAAGACTCAGGACCTAGAGTATGAGGAAGAAGATGAAGAGGAGAATGAATGTAAAGAAAATAAGCAGATAGAAGTCAAACAAATGGAAATAGAAGTTGGGTTGGAAAGGATACCTAAAAATATAAGATCTGCTTGCAAGATCATTATGAGCAACATAGAGCAATTCAGACCATCCAACAAAAACATGATTATATCAGGTATGGTAGGTGAATCTGAGTTTGAAAAAGGCAGTAGTATCATTAAGGAGCACAGGAAAGAAAAAGAGCAATTGACAGAACAATTGAGGATTGTAAAGAGAAAAATGAGGAATTAACATATAGGATAATTGGTTTGGAGGAATTAGAGGTACAACAACAAAATAAAATCCAATATCTTGAAGAGAAGTGTGCAAAAAAGAACAGAGCAGAGTAGTAAACTGGAGATGGAGTTAAAGAAAATTGAAGGCAGATACAGAACTTTACAAAGTTCATATCAAATCATGGTCAAAGCAAATGAGAAGATCAACAAACTATTAATGGAAGAAGGCCAGTTGAAGGAAGAAAGCAAGGCTGATCAGGTGACACAGGAGGAAAGGAAGAATTGCACAAAGAAATCATGAGATTGCAAATAGAGTTGAAAGAAGCCAAGGAGCTGGAGAAACAGGCTAGTACACATGCTGCTACCTCAATGAGGGGTTACAACAAATTACATATGGACATAGAGAAAGAAAGGAGTGATTGGTAGTCAAGCTTAGAAAAGGAAAGAAGTAATTGGATAGCAGAAAGAGAGATATGGGCATCTCAAAATAGAAGTTTAATGATAACAATAGAAGAGCTGTAGAAAAAGCTAGAAAAACCACAAGCTCAGAATGAAGAACAGATAGAGACTACACATACAGAAAATTATGAAGTAGGAAATGATGAACGAACTCAACATGACAGTGAACCAGAAAATAAACAATCAGAAGATGATTATTCAGAGGAATTTGTCCAGAAACTTTTGACAAAAAGAGACTCAGAATGGATTTCATTAGAAAAATGCATGATGAATATGAGGATCAGATTGTTACATTTGCTTTAAATAAAGGGATAAATTCTGATCAACATCATTGGGCTGCAGATGGACTAGGCATACCCTTGTGCATGATTATGGAAAGTATTAAAAACTATCAATTGGCAAGGGTGGGATTACCTCCAAATAAGTATCTAGAATACGAAGAAGATATCAATGTGACCAAAGAGTTATTTGAGAAAGCTAATCCCAAATGGAGAAATAGATGGTTGGACGCAAATAAAGAGTGCAGGAAAATATGGAAGGAAGCACCTATTCAGCTGAAGATTAATCCAGCATACTGCCTAGTAGCAAGGAGAAGAGAGTGGACAGTTTTCTTGGAAAGAAGGAGAAATTCCATCCAAATGGTTGAATTTTCCAAAGATAGCAGGTCCAAAGGTAGGAACATGGCCTACAAAAAAGTATATGGTGGACACAACTGAATCTGTCATAGCCACATATAAGGATGTTAATGATCCAGCATGTATTTTACTAATCAGAATAATGAGACTCATTTTGGCATGTATAGAGACTTACACAGATACAGATGTCAGAATCCTAAATTACATTGGCTTCAATTCTCCTACTGATGCTTTATTATTTGATCTCAGTGAAACACTTGACAGGATATGTCTGATGGCTTATTATAGTAGAGTAATATTTTTGGGCAACCATTATCTCCAAATTTTTGAAGATGCATTTGATTATGGGTTCTTTGAAAGGGAATCAGAGATATTTGGAAACTTGTCTGTAGTCACAAAATCTCGACTCACTGCATATGAAGCTGCCTACACAGAATACTTGAAAAAAGATGTAATTGATAAACCAGAGGCTACTGTGTAGTGGAGGAAAGCATTGTTTGAGATGGTAAACAACTTGAATGTTACTAAAAGGAGAAGCCATGACCTATTGTCACAAGTTTATCAGAGAAAGAAGAAATAAAGGGAGCATTCAGTGTATATGAGCAGGAATGTCTTTTGTCAGGAGCCAAAAGGTCTAGGAGGGGAAGAATGTTGGAAGAAGTAATTTTTTGAAGTACTTTTGATGGAAAATAATTGTAAAATGCCAAAAACTTGTAAAAATATTTATGCAACTGATGTTAAAATAAGGAAGAGTCTTCCTTATGTATAGTAGAATCCTATGTAATTTTTCTAGAATTTTTGGAAACTCCTAGATAGCATATTTTTAGAATAAAAGAGGAAAGGACCAAAATTCAAGTGTGAAAAGGGACACTTGAAAATGTATAAAAGACAATTTCCTCTATTATGAGAGGGTTGGTTATTTGTATTACATGCTATCCAAGCAAAGAAGAGAGAGTTTCCTGCAGAAAATCGTGTTTCTTCCTTTTGTGTGATTTCTTTGATTTGTTGAGTCTATTCTATGTGTATCCATGGAGATTTGTGAGCTTCTATTGTGTGTTTCTGATGAATGTGTATCAAGAGAGCTGATTACTGACATAATGAGTGAGAAATTGATGAAGAATGGTGTTGGAGATGAAAATCATCTGATTTCACAGAATCACGATTGTCTCGTCTGAAGGTTACAAGTATCATTTTTGAGTTTTGACTTCATGGTTGTATTCTACTGAGAAAATAACATGTTTTAGACACCAAGATTATTGAAAATGGTG
Organism: Ceratopteris richardii; assembly: GCA_020310875.1. Lineage (NCBI taxonomy): Eukaryota > Viridiplantae > Streptophyta > Polypodiopsida > Polypodiales > Pteridaceae > Ceratopteris > Ceratopteris richardii. The sequence goes on along the minus strand of CM035414.1, from coordinate 65,675,240 downwards.
GAGTATTGCTCAAGATAATTCAAACCCTAGAAATTCCTCTTCATCTTCATTATTCTCAAAAATCCAGCCAATTTTCTCTTATTTCTTGGATTCTATCATATAGAAGGGGCTGTGGTCTCATGTATACTTCCAGGATTGACAAATATAAGATGTATTGTTGATTCTTTATACTAAATGATTGGAGAGGACAACTCCAAAGATCAACAACGAACAACATCGAAAGGATGTCACGTAATCATTGTAACCCTTTTTTGATAATAGAAGAGGTGATTGGAAGAGAGCGACAGAGGCGTCGCCCGACTGTGCATCTGGGCAATGTGTGTGGAGATTGATTCTAGTTCAATTATTTACATTGTTGTATCATCTGTGTTATCGTTGTTGGGTATTGAATAATCATGGTACTATGTTAATTTTCGATTGAGTTATTTATGAATTGCAAGTATAATGGTGATGATAAGTTAGTAGATATTAAGTCTCTGTGTATTCGGGTGTGGTGATTGTTACACGCTATTATGCACTGGGGAATAGTAGTTGAGTTTGTCACAATTGTCAAAACATTAATGAAGAGATTAATACAGTAATGAAGTGAATGGGAAAATACATAAAGGGCGTCTGTATTACAGACCCTTGACCATCCCAAGAACACACGTGCAGTCGAAACATAAGTTATAACTAACTCAACAAGATACCAAATTAACACACCTAATATGACACCAACCATCATTTCCCCGGCCCCTCACTTCCTCTCATATACCACTAATCCGTTATACTCCTTTACCGTCTCCATGCAGCCAACCTCCTTCTATTCTTTGTGCATCATGGGATTCGATTGTCTCTTACGACTGCCTATAACCCAGAGGCAAATGGAAAAATAGAACGAGGGCATCCTTCCATAGTGAAGGCTATTTCAAAAGCATGCCATGGAGATATTGGACAATGGCCAAAATATCTCCCATTTGCTCTTTGGGCTGATGGGATGACCTACACGAGAACAACTGGTCTTATGCCGGCTGAACTCATGTACAATCAGAAACCAATATTTCCCATACACCCTTAGATAGTTAATTGGATGAGTTTATATTGGGAAGATAATGTTTCAAGAGAGGAATTATTAGCACTTAGGATCAAACAACTAAAACAAGGTAACAAAAATTTAAAAGAAGCTATTAAAAAATTAAAAACATCACGATTGAAAAATAAAATATATTTTGATAAGAAACATCGACTGAGGTCGCAACCAATAGAGAGTGGTGATTGGGTACTTGTATATGATAGTACTTTCGAGACTCAATATGATGCACACCATAAACTAACTAAATGTTGGTTCGGGCCATATGTTGTTGTTTCGGTTTTTGAAACAGGTACATATAAATTGCGAGAATTTGATGGTACTGTGTTAAGAAATGTAATTGCAGGGAAAAGAATAAAGTTATTTAAAAGAAGAGCTATCAGTAAGTTTGAGTTAGACAAAGACTTCTTGGAGGATGAAGAGGAAGATGAAGAATAACCAGGTGAATTAATTCTAATTATTCTTTATTGTTTATAAAAATGTTTTTTCTCATGCATTTCATAATTAGGGTTTTATTTGTTTTTGATATAAAGAGGAAATTTATTAAAGTTACGTAAATAATGAAAAAGAAATTAAAGTAGGGATATGTATATAAGTTGAAGGTATGATTTATGGAACTTATAATATGTTGTGACGATAGGAGAGAGGAACACTTGACCTGCGACCCTTAGTAAAAGTGAATTTACTTTATACTAGTAGACTTCTTTATTTTTTGAACCCGTTTAGCAAATGAGATCCTAGTTCTGACTGTAGCATTCTTCTAGATCCTCTGCTCTGATCAGGGGTTAAACCTTTCCCTAAAAAAAAAGTTACGAAGATAAAAGAAAGAGAAAAATGAGAACATCAAGCAGTACATTAATGGCTACTGCAAGATGGGAAAAAAAAAAGAATACAAGAAAAAGAAAAAGAAAAATATGATTCAGTTGTGGTCTCGAAACCACTTCTAAAATACAATGCAGGCTATATGAGGTGGAGGTCTATTGCAGAACAATTAGTTAGATGTATCTTATGGCAGACGTCTAAGAAATAGAAGAAAACATACTCATATAAATTAAATTTTACTTGTGAACATGGTCAATGGAATGGTAAGTACCATTCCAGAAAAATATGATTCAGTTGTGGTCTTGAAACCACTTCTAAAATACAATGCAGGCTATATGAGGCGGAGGTCTATTGCAGAACAATTAGTTAGATGTATCTTATGGCAGACGTCTAAGAAATAGAAGAAAACATACTTATATAAATTAAATTTTGCTTGTGAACAGGGTCAATGGAATGACTGTTATAAGATTTCTAAATTTATATTTTTTGACTATATGCATTGATCGAAATCACTGCAGGTTAGCCCATCGAGGGTGATGTGCAGGTTTGGTGGGGGCAGATGTCAGAAGGATTTCCTCACTCGAATTAACATATGGAAAAATAAAAATGTTTTGATTCAAAGTTGATTAATTGATCTCTCTCAAATATTATTTTAATGCAGGAAAACAATTGAGTAATTTTTTTTCTCTCTTTTGTACCTACAGGCAATAAAGATCATGAGGAGCTGAACTGAACAAAGATCTTCTTATCTAAAAGCCTCAAGTTTATAGTTGGATACAAGGAAGTATTATGATATATCTTTTAATCATGCTCATATGTGTGTATATGCATGGGTATGTGTCATGTGTATGCATGAACATTGATGTTGATTACAAGGGTGTGAATGTATTACAATGATTATGGATATTTATGTTTTTGTATGTGTGATTTCTTAAAGATATGAAGATATGTATATAACTATTGTTAGTATATGATCAATGTCTACCCCTCATGATTGTATGCACATTTTGTAAGGCCCCCTTTATGAGGAGAAGCCAAGCGTGCATTACCCAATTGATGGGAATCCCAACTTGAATGTTGGATGAAGGTCATATTGGACCATGTAAGGTATTATAAGGAAAGGGAGTTACCAGGGTCCCCAATTGTGGGGTCCGGGGCAACAGAGAGCAGCCCCGGCTGGGGGGTCCAAGGGGTCCAGCGGGCCCCCTGGCTGGCCCCCTGGTGGGGGTCCGGGGGCAGCGCCCCCGGCGCGACGGTAAAGGGAATATTCCATGGAATATTCCCTATCGGAGTCAGAAATCATTTATATTTGTTAGGTCGGTTCAACCAGTCTAAGCCGTGTATGGCAATTACGCGGGCGGTGGCCGCCCACGCTCTACCGCCCATGTATAGCCGTCCATGGCAGACCACCCATGATCCTATATATACATGACTTCTGCACTACCTAAGACATTGAGTTGAGCCAGCATACCTCTACCTTGTATCTCCCTATCTAGAGTTGTTTAGATCACCATTTAAGCTCTACCTTGAGAGCGCACAGGTGGACAACGCCATCATCTTTGTACTTGCTGCTAGTAGGAAATTGTTGAGATTCTCCTATATCTATTATCTTCTCTGCTATTGCTCCTGTGTTATATTGCGTAACTATTGTCTTACAACTATGTATGCCCAAATAAATTCCTACTCTTGTACAGCTATACTTGTCTACTTAACTGTATTTATGTTGTTAAATAAATATGCTTAAGTTGTGTTAGATATGAGTAGTGAGTTATTAGGCCTTTATGCTTGCCTTCTTCGATGAACAAGAAAACTTTAAGAGCATAAAAATTTTTTCTTATGAGTTTGCCTATAGGTAAGTTCAAGAACCATTTGTATACTTACTTTTTGAATATAGCTATTTATGTTTCATAGTAAAATCATCCTACCCTATTATTAACCTATGTGATTATTTACCTTAGATTATCATTTTAAAATAGTTACTTTATCCTAAGTCCTTTGTTAAACCCATGTGTAAATTTGTGCTTATAAACCTTTGTTACTTCATGATTAACATATGTTTAATTAGCTATTAAATAATTATTAAAGATAACTATTAAATAACTATAATAAATAGTTAACTAAATAATTATTAATATCTAAATCTAATAACTAATATTTTAATTATAACATATATATAGAATAATTTAATAACTAATATTTATTAGTAAATAACTTCATAATTTAGTAAAAATATGTTTTTATGTATACATTTTATTATTACATTATACAATAAATGAGTGAGGGTTAAAATGTTAGCTACTTTTTTTACGTGTGCATAGAAGAAGTGTGTGATGTGTAATAGTTATCTAGTGGATGCATGTGTTTAAGTGTGATATGTGCTAATTAACTAAATGCATGTATTCGTTAACTATAAGAGTGCATGTGTGTACGAACTCTTATGTATGAATATAAATATGAGTAATTGAAATGTGAATTCTTCCTAATGTATCTTCTGTAGATCATTGTGAAGAAAACTTGACGAGCACTGAAGAGTATTTGACAAGATTTACGAGATAGAAGTTTCTTTTATGTCGTTGATTCAAGTTCATTATATGATCTTTGAATTATAAATTTGTGTATTAAGATTTTGTATAGGAATATCTTTTAAAAGCTGTATTAGAAGTTTTTACAAGCATTTATATATGACTAGTTTTGGTTCTAAAGTTTTAGCACTTCCACTATACAATTTAATTAAATTCTTATATTGCGCTTTCTTATGTCTGAGAATTTAGCATCTACAAGTAAGTCTACTACTAAAAATAAAGAAATAGATAGTTCTTTTATTTTAGGTACTTTTTTACCTGCACCTATTGAAAGTATGTTTACTCAAATCAGTGAAAACGAGATTAGTAACGAATTAAAAGTAATAGAAATAGTTAAAGATCAAGTTGTAGATGAAACCTTACGTTCTTTAGAATATGATCATAACTTATCTAGAGTTTTGCCTTTACTCTCAATTGTCTTACCTGAACCAAAAAATAGAGAAGATTTGTTTCTTCCAACCTTAAAAAGAAATACTCTTCCACAACAAAAAGAAAACGCCATAGTTGATCTCATTAAAGATAGAATAACTAACGAAGAATTAATTTTACCTTCATATTTAGATGTTATATCTATGTATAGAAACGCACTTCCATATGGACCAAAGAGACTTACTTTTCATGTATACGAATATTGCATCTACAAGTAAGACTTCAACTAAAAAAGAAATAGATAGCTCTTTTATTCTAGATACATTTTTACCTGCTCCATTAGATAATAGTACTACACAAATCAACGAGAGCGAGGATAGTGTAGTTTTAGAAGAATAAGAAAAAGTTAAAGATCATGTTGTAGCTGAAACCTTATACTCTTCATCTTATGATTATAGATTGTCTAGATTTAGAATCTTTTGTTCAATTGCTTTCCCCGATTCTGATGAAAGAGAAATTTTGTTTCCACCTTCCCCTAAAAGGAAAACTCAATCTAAAAACAACGATACAACTCTTAGTCATGCATCCACAAGGCTTTGGCTTAAGTCATTCACCTAGTTGGAGAAGACAACACACTTTTATTTTTATTTTTTCTCATCAAAGGTGTGGACTGGTTTTAGATGTCCATGTAGTGGTCCTTGAGAGCCATCTTGAAATCTGGAATACTTTAGAAATGGACCTCGTTTGGCCCCTCAAAGTGAGTTCCAAATCTGCAAACCTTCTTGTCTTAGATGCCTACATTCATAGTAAGTGAAAACCATAAGTGGATGGGTGAAAATGTGTCTCCTACCTTGTGCACTAAGGTCGAAAGCAAGAAGTTTTCGAAGAATCCATGTGTATAGAGAGCATTACTTTGCCCTCTACTCGGACTATTGTGTGTACTCTCCTCTCTATGCAGGAAACGATATAAATGAAGCTTTTGGCAACCTTCTTGAGCTTTTTGGGGTATGGAGATGCTGGATGTGATGATGAAGATGAAGCCACACAGGATGAAGTTTGCGCTTCCCAAACTCCTGAAATGCACTAAAGTCTAATGTTCTCTTACTCCTAAGCCAATGGAGAATGCAACTATGGGGATGAGCTCTCAGAAATTCAAGAAAAGCTTCACAAGAGTCCTGACAGCCAACTTCATGCTTCCGTGCATTCATCCTCCCTAATTTGCTATAAGATACATAAGATGATAGTCATCCTCTTCTCTTTGAGATTTTCTTGACCATCTATAATAATCTAGAGGGTGTAACATGATGAAAAGAAGTTTCTTTTAATGTAGAATTGGGAATCACTATGACCATACATAATATAATTCAATGAAAGGACAACAAACGCGTAAGCGAACTCCTCATGCAGATTTTGCAAAGCCATCCGTGTAAGGAAAAGGCATCAACATAACATGTTTGAAGGGTATATGGAAAGCCATCAAAGTTAAGGACGAACTTAGACGACATCGTCTCATCATTTTTGTGAGGGTTGCAAAATGGATGAACCCTCTAGAGAGATGTGCAAGTTCTAAAAGGCAAAGACATCAAACAATCGTTGTAAGCGTCCGGATGGTGTAGTTGGTTATCCCCTAACCACCTGAGGTGCTAGAGGTATGCAATAACACACAATGATAGATAAATTCCTGAAAACGCACACCACAAGCGTCCGGATGGTGTAGTTGGTTATCACGCTAGTCTCACACACTAGAGGTCTCCGGTTCGAGTCCGGGTCCGGACAAGCGGTCTATATGTGGACATGCTCTCTCTCTCTCTCTCTCTTGCTTTCTAGTACACCCTACCCTCCTTTTGCTTGCTAGTACAACGTGCCCTGCATTTCGGTACAAGCGTACAAAAAGCTCCAAAGGACACATTTGGCTAATGTCTTTTCTGCATCAAGGTTGATAATAACCATGTATTCCATATGTTGCTCATTGAGGACAGGTTCATACGATAATAGTAAAGGGTATGTATTGGAAGAAAAAGGCACCTATAACATTGCACATGTTGTTCATATATATCTTGTTACAATAATAATAAAGGGTATTGTAAGCTCTAGGTTCTCATTTTATTGTAGTCCCTATTTTTTTCTATAAATACAATTCTGCGTCTTTAATCCATAGTTTTAAGCAGAACCCCAATGAAATTGTGAAAACAGCTGCACGAAGGTTTAATCAGTATGTGGGTAGATGTCCCATAACAGAAAGGCCTACGCAACAGATGGATTAACAAACGAAACTCTGAGAACATTAGTCTATGGAAAAAGACTACAGACGTTGAATGAATGTCTGCAAGAATGTATCATCTTAGAGGACAACCTAGCAGATGATCTCAAAAGTACAACCAGCCCTACTAAATCAGAAGACACTCGAAGCACAATAACATCCAACTTTCTTGCTTTCTAGTACACCCTACCCTCCTTTCGCTTGCTAGTACAACATGCCCTGCATTTCGGTACAAGCGTACAAAAAGCTCCAAAGGACACATTTGGCCAATGTCTTTTCTGCATCAAGGTTGATAATAACCATGTATTCCATATGTTGCTCATTGAGGACAAGTTGAATGATTCCAACTACCCATTGTTATCTACCATGTATTGGTAGAAATAGGCAGCTTGAAAATAGGGGAAAAAAGGCCAATTAGAATTCTCAAGTGAAGAAGAAGGGAGTACATAAGGTGTCAATAATACAAACTGAGGAGGTAACTTTTCTTTCTCTTGGAATTCATCTTAGGCTCATGAAGAGGATGCATAGTTAATGACTACAAATTGGTCACAAAACTTAGGTGATCAAATATCTTTTAAAGCAACAAGAAGGAAAGTTGCTCATCGGTCATCTAGTCCCCCTTTATCTAGCTCATCTGTATGGAACATCATAGCCTAAGGAAACTTGGAAATTCTTACTCTCTCGACTGCAAAACATAGGGGGTCAAATAATGAGAGAAGATGCTTATTTATCCTCTTCCCAAAAACATTGGAAGGGTTGGGGGGGGGGGAGAGAGAGAGAGAGAGAGAGAGAGAGAGAGAGAGAGAGAGAGAGAGAGAGAGAGAGAGAGAGAGAGAGAGAGAGAGAGAGAGAGAGAGAGAGAGAGAGAGAGAGAGAGAGAGATAAGGATGTAATACCATCTATGGGGGTAAATGACTCCTTTAAATAAGTTTATTGTACTGTTAAAATGCACTTTTACATTACAAGCATTTTAAGTTCTTTCGGGTTCTTGGGAGTGGTAGGGGTTTGATAAATCAGAGGCCTTGTAACTTGATTTTCCCAATTAATTTATCCAAACTGCAATAGGTTAACATTCAACACTCTGTTTAATCCAAATTACTGTCAAGACTCTGGTTAGTCCTCTCACAGACTTACTATTCATACTCAAGTTAATACTGTTCACTGTGCATCACGTAGCAATTACTGATTTACCATCACACAAACGTATATCGTCAACAGAACCTTATGTGTCAATCACAAATTAATGAAATTAAACAAAGGTAAGGACGACAATACTCAGACTTCTCGAATACTGCACTACGACTTCTCCACAGACCGCAATCGCCTAGACAGACAGTCTGGCGATCTCGCTTGTCGTTACCAAAGCGTCACCGCAATGCCTTTTTATTAGTTGATAAGCCGATACATCTCTTCACACGACCTTTCGGTTCGTGCGGAATATGAAACCTTTCGGTTCACGCGGGCTACGAAATCTATAGGAATTATGAAAATACAAAATGCCAATCCGGCGGCTTACACTGGCACGCATGGTGGACTTGAACCCGCAATGGAACAAAATTTAGGGTTCATCTACTATACCCTGCATATACATGGTTCGGGCTAATTTAAAGGTTCTGGAAATTTTCTGCTTCAAACTATCCAGCATTTGCTTTAAAGTATCTGGTTCAACTAACTGCGTGTCAGTACGAACAGAACTGGCCGCAATGACTTGACTCATCAAAATTTTTGTCTGCGTCTGCAAAAAGGCCTCTTGTAAGTAAAAATCATTTGCAAGGGCAGCATCACGACTCAATTTCATGTTTTCAATCTGCTTGTCGATTCTGGAGAATCTGTCAGCTTGAACACCTAATTGCTTTTCTCTTCTCTCCAGCTCGTGGGCTTGATACTAGATAGTTTGGTAATATGCATCTCGTTCCTTTCTTACCCCTGCTATCTCCTTCCTCAGTTGATTGGTTGAGTTCATCTGAGCCTTAAGAGTAGAATTTGCCTGGAACAGGTTGGCATTTGCATTCTGGAGTTCTATATTGGTCTGTTTGGCTAAATCAGCCATCTCCTGTCCTTTCTGCACAACTTCATCTAGCTATACTCGCGTTTCTTCCAATAAATTCCCGAGCATCTTCTTTATCCTGTACTAACTGTTCCATATGTTGCTCATTGAGGACAGGTTCATACGATAATAGTAAAGGGTATGTATTGGAAGAAAAAGGCACCTATAACATTGCACATGTTGTTCATATATATCTTGTTACAATAATAATAAAGGGTATTGTAAGCTCTAGGTTCTCATTTTATTGTAGTCCCTATTTTTTTCTATAAATACAATTCTGCGTCTTTAATCCATAGTTTTAAGCAGAACCCCAATGAAATTGTGAAAACAGCTGCACGAAGGTTTAATCAGTATGTGGGTAGATGTCCCATAACAGAAAGGCCTACGCAACAGATGGATTAACAAACGAAACTCTGAGAACATTAGTCTATGGAAAAAGACTACAGACGTTGAATGAATGTCTGCAAGAATGTATCATCTTAGAGGACAACCTAGCAGATGATCTCAAAAGTACAACCAGCCCTACTAAATCAGAAGACACTCGAAGCACAATAACATCCAACTTTCTTGCTTTCTAGTACACCCTACCCTCCTTTCGCTTGCTAGTACAACATGCCCTGCATTTCGGTACAAGCGTACAAAAAGCTCCAAAGGACACATTTGGCCAATGTCTTTTCTGCATCAAGGTTGATAATAACCATGTATTCCATATGTTGCTCATTGAGGACAAGTTGAATGATTCCAACTACCCATTGTTATCTACCATGTATTGGTAGAAATAGGCAGCTTGAAAATAGGGGAAAAAAGGCCAATTAGAATTCTCAAGTGAAGAAGAAGGGAGTACATAAGGTGTCAATAATACAAACTGAGGAGGTAACTTTTCTTTCTCTTGGAATTCATCTTAGGCTCATGAAGAGGATGCATAGTTAATGACTACAAATTGGTCACAAAACTTAGGTGATCAAATATCTTTTAAAGCAACAAGAAGGAAAGTTGCTCATCGGTCATCTAGTCCCCCTTTATCTAGCTCATCTGTATGGAACATCATAGCCTAAGGAAACTTGGAAATTCTTACTCTCTCGACTGCAAAACATAGGGGGTCAAATAATGAGAGAAGATGCTTATTTATCCTCTTCCCAAAAACATTGGAAGGGTTGGGGGGGGGGGAGAGAGAGAGAGAGAGAGAGAGAGAGAGAGAGAGAGAGAGAGAGAGAGAGAGAGAGAGAGAGAGAGAGAGAGAGAGAGAGAGAGAGAGAGAGAGAGAGAGAGAGAGAGAGAGAGAGAGAGAGAGAGAGAGAGAGAGAGAGAGAGAGATAAGGATGTAATACCATCTATGGGGGTAAATGACTCCTTTAAATAAGTTTATTGTACTGTTAAAATGCACTTTTACATTACAAGCATTTTAAGTTCTTTCGGGTTCTTGGGAGTGGTAGGGGTTTGATAAATCAGAGGCCTTGTAACTTGATTTTCCCAATTAATTTATCCAAACTGCAATAGGTTAACATTCAACACTCTGTTTAATCCAAATTACTGTCAAGACTCTGGTTAGTCCTCTCACAGACTTACTATTCATACTCAAGTTAATACTGTTCACTGTGCATCACGTAGCAATTACTGATTTACCATCACACAAACGTATATCGTCAACAGAACCTTATGTGTCAATCACAAATTAATGAAATTAAACAAAGGTAAGGACGACAATACTCAGACTTCTCGAATACTGCACTACGACTTCTCCACAGACCGCAATCGCCTAGACAGACAGTCTGGCGATCTCGCTTGTCGTTACCAAAGCGTCACCGCAATGCCTTTTTATTAGTTGATAAGCCGATACATCTCTTCACACGACCTTTCGGTTCGTGCGGAATATGAAACCTTTCGGTTCACGCGGGCTACGAAATCTATAGGAATTATGAAAATACAAAATGCCAATCCGGCGGCTTACACTGGCACGCATGGTGGACTTGAACCCGCAATGGAACAAAATTTAGGGTTCATCTACTATACCCTGCATATACATGGTTCGGGCTAATTTAAAGGTTCTGGAAATTTTCTGCTTCAAACTATCCAGCATTTGCTTTAAAGTATCTGGTTCAACTAACTGCGTGTCAGTACGAACAGAACTGGCCGCAATGACTTGACTCATCAAAATTTTTGTCTGCGTCTGCAAAAAGGCCTCTTGTAAGTAAAAATCATTTGCAAGGGCAGCATCACGACTCAATTTCATGTTTTCAATCTGCTTGTCGATTCTGGAGAATCTGTCAGCTTGAACACCTAATTGCTTTTCTCTTCTCTCCAGCTCGTGGGCTTGATACTAGATAGTTTGGTAATATGCATCTCGTTCCTTTCTTACCCCTGCTATCTCCTTCCTCAGTTGATTGGTTGAGTTCATCTGAGCCTTAAGAGTAGAATTTGCCTGGAACAGGTTGGCATTTGCATTCTGGAGTTCTATATTGGTCTGTTTGGCTAAATCAGCCATCTCCTGTCCTTTCTGCACAACTTCATCTAGCTATACTCGCGTTTCTTCCAATAAATTCCCGAGCATCTTCTTTATCCTGTACTAACTGTTTCAACTGTAGAATTTCTGCATCACAAGCACTTAATAAATCATCTTTGGTTCTTAACTCAGCCAACGTAGCATCTCTTTGATTGATCAACGAATCCTGTTCGTCAAGTCTAGCCTAGAGCTGTTGAATCTGTACATGCAAAGCATGGTTTTCAGCCTTCACTGCATCTACTTCCTCTTGCAATGGAGTAATATCCGCTTCTAATACATCAACTTTGTGTTGTAGTTCTTGTCTGAGATTGTCAGTAACCTCCTTCATCTGCATTGGTAGTTGCTGCGATAATTGGATCAACATACAACCCATGGATGCTAACTCAGTATGGGGACCGGAAGAGAAAGAGGAGGTAGTGGCTAGGATGATGAAGCTGCTGGTAAGGGAGGGGAAGACAGTGGAGAATAAGTGGGAGAAGAGGATGAAGTAGCAGGTTCTTCATGAACAATCGGTTGAACAGGGATAATGGGCTTGACCGGAGGCATTGGTGGAGGAGTGGGCATAAGAGTGTTGGGCACCAACACTATTCCAGCAGGTTGCTGCGTAGTCACTTCAGTCCGGTGAATTACAACATCGACCAAGGTAATGATTTCATTTATTATCTCTTCAACAATGGCTTGCACATCCACCTGAGTCTGCTGTTGAGATTCCTCCTTAGAAGAAATTGCGTCAGATGCGGTGGCAAACGCACTCTGTTCCTGCTGCTTATTCGGAGAAGATGGACCAAAAGATTCCACATGGATTGAAGTGGCAGTGTCATGAAAGATTTTCCTCATGCCCGGTGGTGAAACGTTGTTCTTGACTTTCAGAGGTGCTTATCCTTCTGCGTTTCTGACGAAGGAGTTGGAAGATATCTTCATCAACATCTTCTGTATCTTTGAGCACTTGGGCAAATTCTTCATGGTACAAGATTGGAGCTCTCGGCGGGGGTTGCGTGGCTTGAATGGATGGAAACAGAAAGGTAAGGATATGTGGTAAACGCGAACGCGGAAGCTCTCCCTTGTTAACGTGCTTAATAACCGTAACGCATTCACGGTGAATGCGCGAGAAATAGAACGAGGCTAAATTAACAGGCTCACGAGAAGCCATGTCAATCATTGAGTAAAATGGGTGTGAAATCCCGTAAGTGCGTTTCTGTAAATTAAAGATAGCAACAAGAAATTGTAAGGCGGTACGTTCAGGGACAGGGTGACACAAAATGGCGTATTCATTCAATGAGGACCGTGGGAATAATTCGACCATGGTGGCAATAGTAAGGAGAGGACCATTCTCCATGCCTTCCCTGGGCAAACGAAATGCTGTAGCGAATGACGCTATTGTGATTACGACGCGCGATGGTAAACATGTAATTGGCCAACTCTGCTCGGTAGCAGGAGTGGTGGCAATGGCTGCAATAATCTGTGCATAATAAGGGTGACACTCCACTGAATGCCAAGGCAATTCAGCGAAGTTCAACAAGCCGCGGATATGCAAGAACTCACTCACATCATGAGGGAGTGTTGCTCTAGCACAATGGTAAGTACCACGTTAAGAAGCTTCACCTCCTTAATGTCAATCCGTGGGAGAGGTAGGAGTGATATGAAGATCGTGAACGTGAGATGATGTGAGAGTGAAGGTGAGAAGCACAAAGATGCACACAAAGTTGTGAGGTCTGATTTTTTTGGAGATGGAGATGATGATGCAATGATGAAGATGGAGTATGGGGAAGGTGAAAAACACTAAAAACTAAATAAAAACAACAACAAAAACTGAAATTTTTACCTTCCAACGCCACTTCTTGCTATACTCTTACCATCACCCATTCGTCCTAGACTCGATCCCCGGCAACGGCGCCAAATTTGGTGTTGCTCTAGCACAATGGTAAGTACCACGTTAAGAAGCTTCACCTCCTTAATGTCAATCCGTGGGAGAGGTAGGAGTGATATGAAGATCGTGAACGTGAGATGATGTGAGAGTGAAGGTGAGAAGCACAAAGATGCACACACACATACACACACACAATGAAGAGACAAGCAAGACACAATGGAAGGTGGGAAATTAGCTCTATTACTCAAGAATAATCTTACAAGCTCAAACTAGCTCTATGCTCACGCTAACCAAAATGAACCAACCTCAAAAATGAGCTCTCTAGCTCTTTTTATAGTTTCTAGACTAGTTTTGACCGGTTTCACATCTAGTGACCGGCCTAGTTAAAAAAATAGGTCCTAGAGGCGATTTGGAAGGGTAAACGATGTCTAAAAATAATGAAAATTGGTACGAGCATTCTACCTAAGCTCCTCAAGCTCGAGGACTCCTCGGCTTGCACAAAATGGAGCTATGGATTACAAAATGGGGTTTTCTATGATACATATGTTACAATTAGTGATAACAATCACTGTTGAATGTTTGGAGAATTAATAAGAAATGTATTTGTTTGAAAAATTGATCCTCCTGGCTCCCTGCTCCTTCTTTACATGCTTCCGTGGTGTCTGTGCCTCTGGCTGCTTCCAACAGGGAGTCCATCACGGAAGGTAGCAAAATTGGCTAAAGCTTTGGCATGATGCGCACACGAAATCACAAGAACACGAATACACAGCAAACACAAGAAACACAACGCACAGAGCACACAGACACAATAGCGATTAACAGGGAAAAGAAGAGGATTAAGTAGACACTTGACAATGGGAAGTGATCAGAAACCCTTAATCATCACGCGATGTTGAGATGATAACCTTCATAATTACGGCGGGCATGCATGAGCAGAATCAATAACACAAGGTGGCGATTAATTATGATTATGTATCAAAACGAGGAGCTTACGGTCTTATTCAACTAACATGCAACAATAAAAAAAGAAAATAAGTGACATGCGGAAAAACGAAGGACACATCAGCGAGGATCAGGCGCTTGGTGATACGGCTGCAATTTTGAATCATTGATCACTTTAGGAAGAGGAACTCCGGTCAAGGTAGTCAACCAAAAAGTAGCTGGTCCCACTTGCTCACTAATCCGGTAAGGACCGAACCACCGTAATTTAAATTTTCCAGCAGAATGATTTGATTTAGCATTATAAAACAGCACAAGTTGGCCCACCGTAAACACAGAAGTCTTGAGGAAATGATCATGAGTCTGGGCTTGCCGCAATTGAACTTCTTGAAGAGTTAGAAAGCTTTCCCAACGATGGTCATCCAAGTCTCTGAGTGCTTCCAACCGAAATGGCAAAGAGTTTTCGGTAACAGCTTCTGGGTTATGGCCACGCGTAAGCTTGGCACGACAATCTCCATAGGCGCAATTGCTTCCATCCCATAAGCAAGCTTGAAAGGAGTCAGTCCGGTTGCAACTTTGTATGTAGTCCGGTATGCCCATAAGACTGCAGGTAGTAACTGATCTCATCTTTCTGGTGATTCCACGATCAATTTGCGAAGCATACTTAACAACATCTTGTTGGTACTTTCAGCTAAACCATTAGCACGAGGATAGTACGGTGAACTGAATTTATGCAGGATTTGAAAAGTGTGTGTTAGTACTTGCATTAAATTGTTAGCAAAGTGTGTGCCTTGATGTGTCACAAGTTCTAGAGGTAATCCTTAACGCGGGAAAACATCCTTCATCAGGCATTTTGCCACCGAAACAGCTGTAGCGGACCGTAAGGCTCAAGCTTCTGCCCACCTGGTAGCATAATCTGTACAAGTCAAGATGTAACGATTGTTGCTAAGGGTTGTTGGAGGTGTGATTGGTCCAATAAAATCAAGACCCCACTTCTGGACAGGTTCCAAAGGTAATATAGGTTGTAGAGGAAAAAAGTTTCTCTGTAATGGCTGGCCAGATCGCTGACAAGTGTCACACTGCTGCACAAACTGAACTACATTTTTGTACATGGTAGGCCACCAAAGACCACTTTGCAGAATTTTTCGGTGAGTGAGATCTGCTGCAAAATGTCCACCGGAGGGTATTGAATGTGCCATAGTGATGACTGAGTTTGCTTCATGTGGCGGAATGCAGCGAAGTAATACACCCGTATGATCTATGTAGTACAACTGTCCGAATCTGCGACTATAAACTGCAATTTTCCGTTGCGTAGCAGGAGGAGTGTGAGGGAGAAGACATCCATCAGTAAGGAAGGTTAATAACTGATCATAGTAGGTAGGTGGCCTAGGAGGGTCTGGAGATTTGTCACAAGCCATTTCAGTAACGTAAATTGCTGGTGTGGTGTCATCAATACCCACCGGAGCTTCACCAAAATCCAACCGAGAGAGAAAATCGGCTAATGCATGGGCTGTACTAGGTCGATGAATCACTTTGTAGTCGAACTCCTGTAGTAACAAAACCCAACGAGCCAAGAGACCTCCTAAATGTTGCTGCCGGACCAGATATACAAGTGCAGCATGATCCATGTGAAAGGTGAATTTTCCGCCTAGCAAATAATGCCTGAATTTCTTTACAAAATATACCAATCCGAGGCATTCTCGTTCAGTCACAGAATAATTCCTTTCTGTAGGAGCAAGTTGGCTTGCATAGTAGACAGGCCGAAACCATTTGTCCGTTTGCTGCATTAAAATACTACTGATTGCTATATCTGATGCATCTACAAAGACATGGAATCGGGGGTCCCAATCAGGAGGTTGCAAAATGGGAGCTTGCGTCAATAATCCTTTTAGACGATCGAATGCAGCTTGGCATTCCGGAGTCCATTCGAACTGTCATGGAGTACCAGTCATTAGCCGATTTAGTGGTGTTGCTAAATGGGCGAGCCACTGTAGATGCCTGCCATGCCACCGGATTTGACCCAAGAAGCGCATAACCTCTTTTGGCGTTGTAGGAACGGGTGCTTCCAACACAGCTGCGACTTTGTCTGGATCAACTTGGATACCTTGTGCCGATATGATATGTCCAAGGAGTTTACCACAAGACACCACAAAAACAGATTTTTTTTTTAATATAAAGGAAGTTCGGCAATAGCCTACTCTCCCGGACTTGAATTAAATTAAGAAACAAAGGTACAATAGAAGGGGACTAGCGCCCACGGGACCCCCCAAATCCCACAAAGCAGGGGAAGCTTGAATGAATCCTAGGTTGCATTACAGAGAAGGTTAATCACCCTCTCATCGCCCTCATGCGGGGCCCACTTGGGTTTGAGCTTGTTGTTGATCAAAAGGAGGACTTGATGGTGCCTGAAGGGGGGGGATTTCTTACTGTTAACAATCCTTTTGCCAAGGAGGAAAAGTGATTTCTCAATCGACCACTCCCTGGGGGGATCGCCGAAGTTGAGAGCACACCTCTCCCGCCAAATTTTCCACAAGACTTCCCCTCTGATGGCGTTCCAGAGTGTCGCAGAGCAGCCGATCGCTTCTCCCAAAAGGACTTGTTTCCAACTAAGCTGTTTTTGAAGTCTGATTTTCATTCCAACCGTCTGCCAGATTCTGTAGGAGTTGGGGCAAGTAAGGAAGATGTGTGGGACATCTTCGATAGCCCGGTGGCAGCGTTTGCACCAAGGAGGAATCCCACAAAGTTTGCTAGCCTTATGGTTGGTCCAAATTCCTCGATGAAGAATTTGCCATAAGAGGACAGACTTCTTAATCTCTATAAGGGGGTGCCAGATACCCATGAATTTCATGTCCCACCGAAGCCGCGTCCAAGACAGGCTCCACTTCTTGTTGAGGCTGATCTGGTGGTCAGTCGTTTCTTTGATGTTCGGGATTTTGAGTAGGCTATTTCCATTGTGCCATTTGAGACCAAGCGAGTTCGGTGTGTCGTGTCCCATGAGAAGGCGAGTCTTGTGACGATCCCATGCTAGGCATCGGCTTTGCAAAGTGTTCCATTCTACGTAGGAGATGTTTATGCAAGGGTCAATATCCTCGAAGTTGATCCAGCTGTTGGTGTCATGTTTCCAGAGGTGTTTCCATTTTTTGAATCCTTTGTTCCATAACCTCTTGGCATTTTGAATGTTCCACGACTCCACACTCCGGATGCCATGTATCGGAAACCAGATAGAGTCGTTTTGTCTGATTCCGGCCGCCCACTTCCAGTCCTCACTAATTCTTGTGAAGCTTTTGACTTTATTCCAGCCCTTCCAAAGGGAGCACACGAGATTGGAGCCTTTCAGGAAGACGGGGATCGGGGAGAATAGCAGGGTCATGATGTCAAGATTCTTCCAGTTTGGGAACCCCATGAGAGCCAACTCATTCTTGTTTCTGAAGATCAGCTTGGCCCACGAGGCCTCCCTATTGCACCAAGCCTTAATCATCCATTTGGCTGCCAGTTTGTTAGCCATACACCCAATGTCCAGGATACCAAGCCCCCCGCTATCTCTAGGGCTAGTGCAGATGGCCCATTTGATTTTAGGCACCCCCCTTCTGTTATGATCGCCCGTCCAAAGAAAGTTTCTACAGATACTATTCAGTTTGGACAGGCCCTGCTCATTCGGTCTCCAACAAGAAAGGAAATAGATGGTAGAAGAGAGGAGGAACGTGTTGATAACCATCGCACGCCCAGCGAGATTGATTTGCATACCTTTCCAATAGTTGAGCTTGTTTTCGAGTTTGGCCAACACCCAGTTCCATCTCTGCTCCATAGAGACGCCAAACCCCAAGGGGATTCCAAGAAGTCGAAAGATTTGGCCCTGCGGAATGATTTGACAGCCATGATCAATGAGAAGGCCAGGATGATGTCCCACAATAGCCCTAAAGGCGGTCTTAGAGTGGTTGATTTTGGATCCAGAGGCTTCACAAAAGGTAGCAAGACACCTCCAGAAAGTCTCCAGGCTGGTATTATCATTGTGAACGAACGCGTTCATATCATCGGCAAATAGTCTCATGATGATTTGACTGTGGTCGTGAGGCAGCCGGAGGCCTTTGATATTGCCAGTCTCCACATGGTGTGCCACAAGTCTGCTCAGCCCCTCAGTGGCGATGGCAAAAAGAAGGGGGGCCAGAGGGCACCCTTGTCTAATAGATCTTCTAAGAGGGATCGCCTTCGAAAGTTTGCCGTTAACGTTAATTTGGGTCGTTGCGTTTCCGAGAAGGGTCGCGATCATCTTGGTGAATTTCTGACTACATCCGAGATCTTGGAGCGACTGCAGAATATAGTCCCATTCTAGCCTGTCGTAGGCTTTGTCAAAGTCGATCTTGAGGAAAGCCACATCTTGATTAGACTCATTTGCAAATTGAATACCTTCCCAAATATCCATAATGGTTTCCAGTATAGACCTGCCTTTGATGAAACCTTTTTGGTCCTCACTAAGCCAAGATCTCAGGTGGCACGAGATTCTGTTGGCAATGACTTTGGCGATGATCTTGTATCCTGTTTGGAGCATCGTAATAGGCCGCCAGTTCTCGATTCTGTTCTTTTCCCCCTTCTTGTGTATCAACTTGATAATTCCATTATTTAGACAAGAAGGAAGAGCACCAAACTTTAGCGCTTCTTGCCAAACCATCCGAAGAGGGGTGGCAACCACCAACTTGAAGGATTTAAAGAACTCGTTAGTGAGTCCATCGGGTCCCGGGCTTTTACCGAGAGGGAGGGCATCAATGACCTCAATGATTTCTGATTCAGAGATAGGGGCATGAAGCAGGGAGTGGAGGTTGGGCGGTATCCTCCGGGGGGAAACCCTAGAAATGGCAGCCATACAGTCCCTTCTATGGTGGGAGAGGGGGTTCGAGGTCCCCAGGAGTCTCGTGAAGTGCCCTTCGATGATGCCAAAATTATCTTCTTCCGAATTGCATACATTGCCATGTGGGTCTAGCAGTAGGGGGATCGATTCTCTGTTGTGTTTCCTTTTAAGGATGCGGCACATCTCTTTGGTGGGTTTATCGGCCTTGCCAGCCCACCACTCCTTGAAGAAAATTTGCAAGTTTTTCCTTTGTATTTCTTCCTCGTATCTCAACACCGCTCTGATTTTTCGGAGACCTTTCTGGGCTTGGTGTTTTCCTTTGTTCACTTCCTCCTCGAGCCGCCAGAGCCTGTGGTAAAGAGCTTCCCTACGAGCCCGCCGCACAGTCTCGAGCATCTTTTTAGTTCTGATCATGATCTTACGAGACTTGTCGACCGCACTTCTCCAGCACTTGGTTGGGGCCAAGCCAGAGGCGAACGCCACCTTCCACACATCGGCAATTTCTTGATGGACGGAGGGGAGAGAGAATGTGGTTGCGTTGGCATGGAACCACGGAGCCTTGCGGATTTTGTTGGAAGGTTGAAAAGTGATAACGATCGGGTAGTGATCAGAGATAGTGAGGTCAATGCGTTGCGTGATGGTAGGGTGGCCCCACTGATGAGTGAAACTCTGAGAGATGTAGCATCTGTCAAGTCTAGCTTTCCTCAGGTCCTCGCCTGCTTGGAGATTCGACCAAGAAAAGCCAGTCGAGTCTTTGAATTCAACCAAATCCAAGTGAAGTTTGGTCATGTCCCACGTTTCTTTCTCCCGACTGTCGATGACCCTGCCCTTGCCCATCCATCTGTCCGTAGGGTCCTCCACCATGTTGAAGTCTCCACATATAAGCACGTTGTGGGGAAGCGAGTCGAAGGAGGCCCAAGTGTTCAGTCTCTCCAAATCCCCGTTAGGGGCATACAGAGAAACCATAGTAACACAAAGAGGAGCACCAAAAGAAACAGCAATCCAACGGTGACTTACATCTTCAATGGAGTTCTCAAGCTTTTCAAACCAGAGTTGTTTAACACCGATAACCGTTCCTCCAGACCCCCGCTGGTGCTTCGTTGGGATCCACACATGGGCCGAGGAGACCTGTCTGAGCCGTTTCTGGAGGTCTTCTCCGTCAATTTTAATCTCTTGAATACATATAAAGTCTGGGTTTAGGCTGATGTCGCGAAGCCATTGACCAATGATGGTCGCTCTTGAGGGGTCGGTTAGCCCTCTAGCATTTAGCGAGATGACAATCATTTTTGTATTGATCCCTCTTTGCGGGAGGGAGCTTTGTCCTTTCTTCTCTTGGCTTCATCTTTCTTTTTCGCTCGGATCGGATCCCGAGTTAGCAATAGGTTCTTGTGGGGGCTTTTCCACGGTAACTCCATAGGTTGTTTTCCTTTGCGTGATGCCTCCTGCTGGGAAGAACAGGACACCGTTTTCAGCTCCGTTTCCGGAATAGTCGATCCGATGATGGAGCTTTCACTATCCATGTTATCTTCGTTGCTGGTAGCAAAGCCGTCTTCTTTGCTTGTAGTGTAACCCTCCTGCAGGGTTTCTTTACTGTCAGGGATCTCCAGGCCTTTGACCTCGGTGTCCTCCTCAAGTTGGTTCCCACCTGGGTAGTCAAACTCATTGATTTCCTTTTCCAGATTGCAATACAAGTTGCTGGAGGGGGAAACAGACTTGTTGTTTCGCTCAGAGGTTGCCCTAGGGCTTCTTTTCCTTCTTCTTCTGACTTCGATGAACCCGTCTGCATCAGCTTCTAGATTACGGGGACCCTTGAATTCCTCTACTTTCGTCGAGTGATTCAATGCTCCATTGCTGTCTTGAGCATTTTTGGGGGCTTCTTGATTTGGCTTGCTTTTTCGTCTCAAAGGGCAATCTTTGATCCTGTGACCTTGTTGGCCACAGCGAAAGCACGCGTTGGGAAGGTTTTTGTAGCTGATGTCTTGCTCCCATACATCCCCTTCGCCCAAGTCCAGTTTGATCTTCGATGGGAGTGGCATACTGAGGTCAGCCTCGACACAAATTTGAGGGTGCCACCGGGCGTTGAACGAGTGTCTTGCTCCTTCATAAATGAGACCACCAATGTCCTCGCGTGAGGCCAACGGCTTGCCGATAGGAGAAACGATGTCCCATACGAAGTTGTACAAGAAGTATGGCAGGTTAGGGAGCTCAACCCAGAGGGGGTACTGAAGCGTTTTCGATTTGTCGGGAGTAAAATCAGGGGACCATCTGAAAAGGCACAGGGTCGCCCGGCCGAGTTGCCAAGTGCCGACACTAAGGGCTCGAAACGCCATATCTTCATTTTCAAAGACTAGCAGCAAGTGGCTTGCCGGTAGGAACTGACACTTACAAACAACTAGCCCGCGGGGGAACCACTCGTTGCGAAGCCACTGACGCACAGTTTCGAGCGGGGGCTTAGGGCCGAACATTTGGCCGACGAGGCAAACTTTCTTGAGCTCCTCCTGCGTTGACAAAATTGCGGATCTATTGAGGGAGACCAAGGGGGGTTCTGCACTCTCGAGGGTCCCTTGGGCGGCACAAGAGCCCCCCTCCAACAAAGAGGCCAGGTTAGCGGTCTCCCCGGGAGGAGGGACCATATTGCTTCTCACAAGAGAGGGGGACGCCAAATCCATGACAAAAGAGGGACACCCCAGAGAAAGAAGAACTTTTTCTAAAACTCTGAGAAGAGAAGCATCTAGAAAAGTCCAAAAATCCCACAATTAAAGTAGCTCTCTTCTTTTTTTTTTTGTTTTTCTCTCTTTTTTTTTTCTTTTTTCTTCTTTTCTTTTTCTTCTTTTTTTTTTCTCTTCTTTTTTTTTTTAATTAAAGTAGCTTCACGAGTGTTAATGTTCTCGAGATAGAGGCTTTTAAGTGCTCCTCGATAGATGGTGAGGGACGATAGCTGAACCTTCCGCGATGGACGGTTTGGGACCGAGACACAAAAGAAAGCTCCTTCGCAGTGGCACGCATGCCATGTGTACCAGCTGGAACGACAAACAAGCCTCGAGTGTCGCGATACGACCCTTGACTGTCGCGATACACTCTCCAAATCGCGATAGACGCTCCGTGAGTTGCAATCGACCGGTCTCTGTGATAGACCCTTGACTATCGCGATAGACACACCAAATCGCGATAAAGAGTCCCTGTGTCGTGATCGACCAGACTCCTGCGTGTTACGAAGCACCTTCAACTCTTTTACTCTTTTAAATTTCAGTCCTTTTTAAGTCAATGGATGAAGCTGGCTTGCGCGCAAAACTAAAAAGAACAAAGTCCCAATGATTGACGACAGTCTAAAAAGATCGATGATCACTCTTTTTTTGAAAAGTAGAAGGTTTAAGCATATCGAGCGCCCGCTTTGCACGCGACAGAAAAGTGGTCCGCACGTTTGAGCGTGAAAGGGGCTTGAAACTCCGTGATAGGCGGGAAAGGCAGTTTGAAAGCCCACGATAGACGGGTTCCACTAGCGCGATAGATGGTTTCAAGCCCACGATAGACGGGTTCCACTAGCGCGATAGACGGGAAAGGCAGTTTGAAAGCCCACGATAGACAGTTTGCTGCACACCGCGCTAGATGGATATGATTTTGCTTTGCGATAGACGCTTCTCCACGATAGATGGCTTGCTCCGCACCGCGACAGACGGGCTGTCCTTTTGCGACAGACACTTACTCGATTTGCAGGCATCACTCCATCGCCGCTCCCTCGATCAGCACGAAGCTATTTGGTCACAATGCTTCTCTTCACAAGACTTGGATAACCTTCTCTGCTCCGCCAGTAGCAACACTCAGCGACACTTCAACATCTTTGCTCCGCCAGTAGCAGCACTCAGGGACGCTTCCGTCAGCAGCAGCACTCCGCGACACTTCATAACGCACGCTCCAGATTTAGCATTTTCCTGTAGTTCACCATCGCTGCCATTGTTGCGCTGCCATTTACAGAGTTGATCTTAGCACCATTTACAGAGTTGATCTTAGCACCAAAAGATGAAACATTGCGCAGCTTCTTTATTCTCTCTCCCTCAACCGGTGCATCTCTCTCTCTCTCTCTCAGTGAGTTTAAACACAAAAACAGATTTTGACGGTTCAGACAGGGTCAGTATTCATGACATTTCTCAAAACAACACCGTAAATGATACAAGTGCGCTGCAATCTTGCCGAATAAGAAGAAGTCATCTAAATAGACTTGTCACGGGAACAACCGTACAGGCTGCTGGACTCCAGTTATCGGCTACAACTTGAAGATCTATAGTACGTAAGGAAATCAGATCTTTATTGTTCATAAAAAATGCCTCTTCTTCATCGTCAGATAAGCCATCCAACATGTGGACCGGCTCTGCTACATAGGGTTTGGCATGAAGTTCACAAGGCTGAATAGCATCCAGTTTGACAACATATTTACGGTGGTTGTCTTTAAAAGTCAGTTCATGCGCTGACCAATCCTGTATAACTTTAGCCTGTTTCAACCACGGTCGACCGAACAGAAGATTATAGTCGAGGCTGGATTCTGGTAGTTCTAAGACTACAAAAGTCATTTTCAACGTTGTGCCCTGCAAAGTAATCGGGATATTCCTTACAAGTCTCACCGAATGGACTCGGGATTGATGTGCCATTCTGACAAAGAATTGAACGGGCTCAATTTAGGTCCACCCTAACTTTTTGCAGAGAGCTGCAGTTGCTATGTTCACACTGGAACCGCCATCGATTAACACTTGCGTGATCTTGTGATTTTTATGCCAGACAGTGATTAAAGGGACATAATGATCCACCCTAGAGTCAGTTTCTGGTTGTATTGTTGTAGTCGCCGGAGTATTGGACGATTCAAGGCTGACCTGTTGCTGAAATTGTTACCTAACTCCGAGCACCAGAGCGAGTAGTTGCCCCAAAGGAAGTGTAATTGAAGCCTTCGAGAGAACATTCCATACCTGGTTTGTTGGAATTGCATTCTTCACTGGTTCCGATAATGATTCTCCTCTTACTGGAGTAGAGTCTTGTTTATGTGCTTTCCCATTTGGCAGGGGATCCTGTGTCACCGGAATTGGATCGGGGAACATGGTAGGCTCTTTGGCGGTCCATTGGCTGGCTTTGGTATACATTCATGGATGCCAAGTTCAAACATCTCAGCTGCGGGTTGCAACTGGTTACCGGATCTTGTCTGGACCACTGTTGCTTGTGATTCCACTGGGGAGATATAGACCATGTTGGTCATCGGGTTTTGACGCTATTTCTTTCTTTTATCATATTCGGCTGCATCCTTGCGGAATCTCCGGATGTGGCCAAGTTCACCGCAAAAGTGACATCGAGGTGGTGGCAAAGAAGTATTTTCCGGTGATGTACCTGTCTGCCAGCGATTTGTATTAAAGTTGGTATTTTGTTGTCCTCGGTAATTCCTGTATCCTTACGGTTGATTGTTTCGCATCTGCGGTGGCACGTAGTGGGTTGCTGGCTATCCTGGTTCCTATATAATGGCATTTACAGCTGCTCGTCCCTGCACTTTAGCATTATACGCACAATTTTCGGTTGAGTGTCCGGTGATATTGCAGATGGCGCAATACATCTAATTAAGGGCACAAGTGGCACTGGGGTGCCCGGGATTTTTGCACTTAGTGCAATACATCTGTTTAGCCGGATCATCGGTAACATTTTTACTGGCCTTCAGCCACTCCAAGTCTTTGATGAATCCTCCAACCTTATGCTCCAGTTGCAGGGCCATCGCGATAACAGCATCCAGTGTCATAGCTCCCACACAGCGGATGGTCATGATTTGCCTTAGCTGTGGGATCAAACCATTAATAAACCATTGGGTTATAACATCATACGGTAAATTAGCATGTGTCGGAGGCAATTGTCTTAAATGAGTTCTAAATAATGTGGCATATTCCTGAAAAGTCTGGTGCAGCTTCTGTCGATTGTTCTGCAGATAGTCGAAGATTTCGGCAGGGTTTTTCTTCAACCGGAACCGCTGTAAAAATGCATCTCTTACCGCCTCATAGGTAACGAAATGATTGAAATCATACTCTATTAACCATCGCGCTGCTTCATTGACTAATGTTGACTGAAACACGATGGCCTTGTATGCTGGATCGGGTGGATGGTTCAGTACGGCATAACTTATCTCAAAGGTATGTACGTGTGCATCAGGGTCGTCACCTGGAAATCCATCGAACTTTGTGTAAGTTACCCCTGTTGGAACTGGTCGTAGTGGAAGGGGCTGTTGCTGTTGCTGTTGTTGTTGTTGTTGCTGCTGCTGCTGTTGACCACTCATGGTGCTAGCTGTGGTACCGTGGTTGTCTCTTGAGTTCTGAGGAGGTGTTTCTGGTCCTTCGGAGTCTGTATGGTCAGACTGCTCACTTTCCGGCTTGAAAATAGCGTTTAATCTCTTACGGATCTCCAAATCGAAGAGCCTATCCTCAGCTTGGATATCCCAGGTAGGAAAATTTGCCCCGAACAGTGGTGTTCAAAATGAAGATTCACCAGGGAGTATCACACGTTCATCGAAAAACTGTAAATTCCCTGCAATTAGGACCAAACTGTCACCGGAATTTGTTGAACTTTCCCCAAAACAGGGTATTCTTTCACCGGCAATGATCTCTCTGGGTAACACCACTTTATCCTCGGAAAAGTTTGAATCCTCACCAGACGGTGTCGGGTCAACTGCGCACTGTGTCCCTGTACACTCCGAAGTTTCTGTACCTTCTGCAGACTGTACCATAATTACACCGGAACCTACCAAAATTTCCTCCTGTGTCACCGGAATTCTACCGGAATTGCTACTAACAAACTTTGTTCCTTCGACAACTGGACTTAACCGGTCTATGCTTCTGCCGACTGGGGGTGTCCCTAACAAATTTAGTACTGTCCAGGGATGCTGGTCTCTCCTGTACTTCGGATACGACTTGCCGGACTGTGTGGCCGACATATATCACCTCTGCACCACTTGTGTACTACTCCACCTTATTGATCATTCACAGTTCTGTGCCACTTTCCCACAGACGGCGCTAGTGTTAAAATGCACTTTTACATTACAGGCATTTTAAGTTCTTTTGGGTTCTTGGGAGTGGTAGGGGTCTGATAAATCAGAGGCCCTATAACTTGATTTTCCCAATTAATTTATCCAAACCACAATACGTTAACATTCAACACTCTGTTTAATCCGAATTACTGTGAAGACTCTGGTTAGTCCTCTCACAGACTTATTGTTCATACTCAAGTTAATATTGTTCACCGTGCCTCATGTAGCAATTACTGATTTACCGTCACACAGACGTATATCGTCAACAGAACCTTATGTGTCAATCACAAATTAATGAAATTAAACAAAGATAAGGATGACAATACTTAGACTTCTCGAATACTGCACTACGGCTTCTCCACAGACCGCAATCGCCCAGACAGACAGTCTGGTGATCCCGCTTATCGTTACCGGAGCGTCACCGCAATGCCTTTTTATTAGTTGATAAGCCGATACATCTCGTCACACGACCTTTCGGTTCATGCGGAATATGAAACCTTTCGGTTCACGCGGGCTAGGAATCTATAGGAATTATGAAAATACAAGATGCCAATCCGACAGCTTACAGTACATATGTAGAATTGTAAGACATGTTGTAGTAAATGGTGCTTTAAGTCAAGCGTACTATTATTGGAACAAGTCTATGACAAGCCTAAGTATTGGCTTGAGTCCCACAAAGTCATAGAAGAAGCCTTAAAATGAAGACTATGTAAAGTTCACTTGTGAACTACCTCTTGTAACTTTTGAAGACTTTACTTAATGTAAAAGTGAAAGAATCTTAAGTGGTTGAGTCCACTTGATGAAAAAGGGAAAGAGGAGCCACGAATTCGTGATTTGTGGTAGGTAGATAATCAAATCAATCACTAATTGATTGGAGAGTGATTGAGGGAAGTTAGCCTCCCAAGCTCAACTATAAATAGATGGCAGTTTTAGTTGTGGTTAGAGAGACCTATGTGAAGACCTCCAAGAGCTTAGCTTTATGCCATATCAAGGTGTGATTCCAAGGCACACATATGTATCAGTAAGTCCATTGTATTGTACAAGCAATATACTTTCATTTTCATGATCATTTGAGTTCATATTTCCATGTTCTTGTGAAGTGTACTACTCACTGCCATATCTCTCAGTTTTCTTAGTCAGATTGCAGAGATGGTTTCTCTGAGCTTAGTGCATCATTTTTATTTGATTTAACTTGTTAAAGTTAGCTCTATAAGTCTAATATATGCTCACCAATTTTCATTTCATTTGGGTGTTTCAATTGTCAGTTATGTTCAGTTGAAGTCAATAGTGTCTGTTCATTTTCATTTCTCTGTCAGGTACCCAACTTTTTTACTCATCTTGTCAGAGTTATTTCTCAGTGTGTACGTACCCAAATTCAATGATTTAAAGCTTGTTATATTTCGCATACTGTCTAGTACATGCATACAAATTTGCATAATCATTGGATTCTTAAATCGGGAGCTATGTTCATTTTTCTGCTCACTTGTCTCATTATTGTAGCAGCTCGTGAAAATCGGGATGATGTCAACACTTGTTAAACATCTTTCTCAGTGTGTGGTTCATTATTTTTGATGAAATTACTCTTGAAAGTTAGCCCTTTAAGTTAACTAGACTTCCCCAAGAGGAATTAAGCTAATTGATGCTGTGCTCAGAGAATTATGCAAAACCCTGGACAGGTGTATGAACCAAAATAGCAAGTTCTTCACCTTTGAGCTAACTCCAACTTATCTATTTTGATCTATCTTTTTGAGAGTGATCTTCCAAGGTACATAGGGTGTCTAATACATCCATTGGCCAGCTAAACGGGCCCAACATATGCTCCTGGAGTTCATTTGGCTGGTGTAGATCAAGGATTTTGCAACACCTCTTCATCTTCAAGCACATACCTATCCATCTCTTCACAGTGGTATCAGAGCAAGGTTGGACAACATGGCAGATGGATTTCCTTCATCAATTGACAAATTGGACAGAGGTAACTACTCAGCTTGGTCATTAAGAATGGAGGCTTATCTTCAAGGTAGAAGTTTATATGGTTATGTGGCTGGAGATGAAGTTATGCCAAGTTTCAGGAACAAAAGTCAACCAACACAAGAAGAGAAAGAAAGATTGAGCACATGGTGCTCCAAGGATGCACTTGCAAGGTCTTATCTCCTCAACTCTATCTCATATTTTTTGTTGCCTCACATTAGAAGTTGTAAGACATCTCAGGAAGTGTGGGATGCACTTGAAGCTTTCTTCTCTTCAAGTACTAAAGCTAGGAAGCATCAACTATGGCTGGATTTCACAACTCTCAAGAAGGCTCCCAAACAAAATGTGACTGATTTTGTCACAAAGCTCAAGGACATAGGAGATCAATTGGGAAGCATTGGAGAGGTAATAGATGAAGAGCAAATTGTAAGGTAGGTCATCAATGGCTTGAAGGCAGATGACAAGTGGGAAGCATTCACCACAACTATGGATTTGTACATGGACATGCATGTACCTGATTTCAATACACTCATTGGACAACTACTTACTCAAGAGGCAAAGCTTATCAAAAATGGAGAAAGCTCTAAAGGTAATCAATCTTCAGCTTTATACACTGATAAAAGCAAGTCCAAAGATAACAAAGGAAAGGCAAAGAAAGTGGATGATGAAGCAGGTACATATCAACCTATGTAGGTAGAGGAAGACATGGCAGAGGTAGAGGAAGAGGAGGTAGACAAGGCAGGGGGAGATCCCAAGACTCCAACTCATGTTCTATTTGTGGACTAACTAATCATACAACTAAAAATTTCTTTAGGAATTCCAGGAATCAAAGAGGTAGAGGATACAATAGAGGAAGTTATGGCTACTCAAGAGGAAGGTTCAACAATTATCATGGCAACTACAACAACTACAATCATTCAAACTATCAAGGAGGCTACAAAGGAAGGAGAGACTTCAATAACTACATAGAAAACTCAAACAAAAAGGAATCATTATTGATCATGAACATGGCTATGCCACAAGGTAAATCTGATGTGCATGTTTTCTACATAGATTCAGGTTGTTCAAATCATGTGGCAGGAAATCTGGCACTCCTATCAGATTTAGAAGATCCAAGGAATAAGCATGAGGTACAAACAGGAAATGACACAAAACATCCTGTGGAGAAAATAGGCAATGTCAAAGCACCTGATGGAAACATCAACCTACTCAGTAAGGTACTCTATGTCCCTACCATTACAAAGAATTTGATAAGTGTTGGGCAGATAGTAGAGAAAGGGTTGCAAGTCAGGTTCACAAAAGCAGGAGCATTTGTTGAAGATCCAAGTCAAGGATTCAGAAGAATTACAAAAGGTGAAAAGGTAGGTAGATTGTTCACATTTGAATTACAAGACACTAGAAATATTGCTCTCTTTAATTATGGTAGTCAGAAACTCACAGAATTGGAAGTATGGCACAAAAGGTTAGCACATATTGGTGAAAGGTCATTAAAGCAAATTTGTAGGGACCAAAGTGTACTTGGACTTCCTAACTTGTCAAAACAACATATGATTTATAAGTGTAGTGCATGTCAATTTGGAAAGTCTCACAGGTTACCATTCATGAAGAAAGGTTATATACATGAAGAAAGGTTATATACATGAAGATCTCTTGGAGTTGGTTCATACAGATGTATGGGGACCTAGCAAGGAAGATGATTGCAGCAGATGGACTATCATATTCTTTATGAAACACAAAGATGAAGTTTTTTCATGTTTCAAAAGATATTTGGCTCTTGTGGAGAATCAAACAGGTAAATCACTAAAAAGGCTAAGGTCAGATGGAGGGGGAGAATACTTCTCCCATGAGTTTGATTCTTTTCTTCAAGAAAGAGGAATCAAAAGAGAGGTAACTACAAGGTACACTCCTGAGCAAAATGGAGTGGCAGAAAGGAGGAATAGGACAATTGTTGAAGCTGCAAGGTCCATGTTAAATGAAAAGCATTTGCCTAATTATCTATGGGCTGAGGCTATATCTACAACCACTGACTTGATTAACAGGTTGCCTTCAAAATCCCTTGATGGGATGACTCCATATGAGGCTTGGAATGGAAGAAGACCAAGCTTAAATCATTGTAAAATTTTTGGATGTATTGCTTTTGCTCATGTTCCTTCACAGGTTAGAGGCAAGATGGATCCAAACGCAGAAAGGTGTGTATTTATTGGATATGACAACAATCAAAAGGGTTACAGGTTACACAACCCTACCAACAAAGGATTCTTGGTAAGCAGAGATGTAGTTTTTGATGAAAACAATTCATGGTATGAAGATTCATGCAGGAAGGTCAATTTATCATATGATCTTGAAGGAGATTTTCCAAAGCTTGGTAGAGAACAACCAAAGACTGAAGAACAAGACACCTCGGAGGATGATGAAGAATCTCAGATGGAAAAGATCCAAGCATGGAAGTCTAAAGGTAAAGCAAAATTGCAAGAACTTGGACATGAGGCAGGATCATCACATCATGGCCTAAGAAGATCTATGAGGGAAAAGAAAAAACCAAAAAGGTATGGGTTTGACACCTCATTAGTAACTAAACATTCTATCTACATAGCACAGGACATAAACCAAGAGGATCCATCATCCTTTGAAGAGGCCAAAGCAAAATCAGAATGGAAGCATGCAATGAAGGAAGAGATTGAAGCACTTGAGGAAAACAACACTTGGGATTTGGTGCCCAAGACTTCATCCATGAAGGTAATAGGCTCAAGATGGGTCTATAAACTCAAGAATAATTCTGATGGTTCCATTAATAGGTATAAGGCAAGGCTTGTAGCAAAAGGTTTTGCACAAACTTAGGGAATTGATTATGAGGAGACCTTCTCTCCTGTGGCAAAGATGCCTACTATTAGGGTTTTGCTTAGTATTGCCTCTTCCAAGAATTGGAAGATACTTCAACTAGATGTAAAGAATGCATTCTTGAATGGTTGGATAACAGAAGAGGTATATATGGCACAACCACCTGGTTTTGAGAATCAAGTTTATCCTGATTATGTGTGTAAACTTAACAAAGCATTGTATGGTCTCAAGCAAGCTCCAGGAGCTTGGAATTTCAGGCTTGTTTCATTCTTGCAGGACAAAGGCTTTCAACCAAGCAAGGCAGATCCTTCACTCTTTATTAAAAAGAGTAATTCTGAGATCATCTACCTATGTGTATATGTAGATGATATTATATTGACAGGAAATGATGCAGATGGTATGAAGAAGATCAAAGATCAGATGAGAGAAGAGTTCAAGATAAGTGATTTGGGTTCACTTACCTACTTCCTAGGTTTGGAAGTTGTCTACAAAGATCATGGTTTGTTTCTCACTCAAAGAAAGTACATTAAGGACATGTTGGGAAAATTCAAGATGCAAGATTGTAAGATTGCAGGTACTCCAATGGAGGTCAATCACAAATTGAGCTCACATGAAGGTGAACTCATAGAGAACATCACATCATATCAAAGTCTAGTGGATAGTCTCAACTATGCCACATTAACAAGAGTAGATATATATTACAATGTGAGTGTGCTAAGTCAATTTATGCACACACCAAGGAAACCACACATGGATGCTGCCAAAAGGATTCTCAAGTATCTCAAAGGAACCATAAATGAAGGACTTTATTATCCTTATGTATCTGATTTAGGTTCGAAGCTATTTTCTGATGCAGACTGGGCTGGCTCCAAGGAAGATAGAAGGAGCACTTCAGATTATCTTACCTTTGCAGGTTCAAAGCTTATTTCATGGTCATCCAAGAAGCAACCCACAATTGCTCTCTCTTCTACTGAAGCTGAATACAGAGGTCTTGCCATAGTCACTCAGGAAGCTATGTGGATGAAGACATTATTCAAAGATCTTGGATTGGAGTTTGGAACTCCGACTATTTATGGTGACAATATGAGTTCTATTCATTTGGCTCCTAACCCTATTTTTCATGCAAGGACTAAACATATTGAAGTTCATTATCACTATGTACGAGAGAAGGTTCTAAGCAAAGAGATTCAAATATCATATGTGTCTACTCATCAACAATGTGCAGATATTCTAACCAAAGCATTGGATGCATTAGGGAAAAAAATGCACCCTGAATGGGCCTTTTAGATTAAGGAGTGATTAGTGATGGACCAATCAGAAGAGGGTGGTGGCCACAGTTTATGCCCTATAAAATACTAGGCTGAAGGGTGGAGAGGGGACATATTTCTCCCTTATTTAATGAGCTGCCTCTAAAGAGAGAATGAATCTCGTAACTCAGTTGGGCCCAAAAAATCAAAATTTCTAAAAAGTTAAAAAACTCATCATAACACTTGAAAATGGACCCCCCATTACTTTTTAGGGTCAAAAGTACTTTTTTTGACCCCAAATTCAAAATCCGTGCATGTTTTGAGCTGAAAAAACGGAGTTTTTTCAAAAACACTCAAAAAAGAGTTATTTCCCTCCTAAACCTCACATTTTCATACCCAGGTCCCAAAAAGTCATCTTTTCCCACTACTTTCACTCTGTAGCACACCATTGAAGCTCCTATTTCTACACTCCAACCTACCTGCATCTCCTATCTCGAATTACTGTTGTAGCTTGAAGACCTTTAGCTTCAATGGCAACATCGAAAGCTTCTAGGCTACCAAAAGATGAAATCCTCACTTTAAGATGTCACAATATCAAAGCCACAGATGGACAGTGGCTATCACATGAGTACTCCAAAGGTGCATGGGTGTACATGCAACCCTCTAGAGTTGGGCCTCATCGAGTTAGAGATTGTGGAAACTTAGATCTTCATTGGAAGGGAAAGTTACTTGGCTTCAAGAAGCACAGAGACAATGGGATGGTTGCTATTGTACAACATGTTTTTACAATGGCAACTATGAAACTTGAAAACTCTAGTAGTATGAGATATCCTGTGAACTGTAAGTATTACTCTACAATATTTTATGTTTTCTTGTGTCGAATATATTTCTGAACTATTTAGATATGTTTTTGTTTGTTTCAGATATATTTCCTTCTACTTTGGTGGAAGAGCAACCACTTCATAGTCTTACAGGTACTTTCTAGGCATTGCATGCACATGTTGGTGCACTAGTCTTTCCAAATAAATCTCCTGCTCAACTTTACCATGATAGAGTTTTCTTTTACACACATAGATATGTTGTACCCTCTACAATGAATGGTTTTGGAAGGTTAGAGAGAATTGAAGTACATTCTCTTCTTAGCTTGGAGTGGCCAAAACCTGATATATGGTCCGTATCATCTTTGAAGCAAAAGATGGTAATGGATATACATAACTCTTTGAAATTCACAAAAGTGTCTAGGTCTGTAGGTTTGCACTGGTCTGTTCCCATTCATTGTTTTGTATATTTATTCCAAGGATTCTCATTCCAAGAGACTTCAACCATGTTCATGTGTAAAGATATCACATATGAGCAAGTCGAAAGTCTTCTTGGTGAAAATTGGGGTTTGATGGAAGGAATTGCAAAAGGTGATAAATATCTCTGTAAAATAGGTGGAACAGGTATAGCATTTCGATATTTGAAACAACGTACTTCATTATACATCAGACTCTACTATGATCGTTGGATGTGCAAACTTGGCAAATGGATACCATTTCAAAGTTCAGAGGGATCTTTGCATTCATTTGAAATAAAGCTTAGATTGCCCAACAATGAAACAGAAACTATTTTAGTGAATAATCATTGGACCTTGGCTAATCTGAGAGAACACTTGATCATTATGGGGTTTGAAGGACTAACTCAATCCATCTTCAAAATTCAAGGACATAAGGTGAGAAATGTTTCATGTTTTTGTTAAAGTAATCTTTTCATTATTGTTTGTTTTACTTTAATGACTTCAATTTCTTGCAAATTGATTACAGGTGGGCAGAAGAATGGAATACAAAATGAAAGTCCCTGTAGATTGGAGCAAAGATGGAACAGAGCTCTCATTGTCATAGTTCTTTTGCAACCTGATAATGTCACTTCTTGGGCCCTAGTCATTGTATCTCATGGTTTTTGCACTTTCAAGAACCTTGTAAAAAGTAGGACAATTGATTCATGTTAGATATTGTATATACCTTATTCTCTGCAATGGTAATTTCAAAACTTTTGGAATGTCAAAAATTCTTTTTACTACTTTGAAATGTGGTTGCTCATGTTTTTTTCTGTGCATTATTTTGTCATCAAAAACTCATTTTTTGAAATTGCACTTCTTTATTCTATACTTTTAAAAGTGGGCCCAATCAATTTAAAAACTTGAAACTGCTATAAAAATGGTTCTATGTGCTCATTTCTCACATTTGCACTCTCAAAGAGCTAGAAAGCACAAACTACAAGCCTCTAGAAATCTCGCGCGCAAGCAATGGCTGCTAGCACTTCCACTCCCATGAAATCTCCTCGAGATCTATTCATGGAGTTTTTGGATACTACAGACTACAATGGTCGTACGGATTTGTATGACCTAGTCTGTAGAGTCCCTAATCTTGAAGGGACAATAGCCATGAATTCCGATGTGATTGATGAGATCACTAATTTTATGGAATTCTATATATTAAGATATGCCATAGATATTCCAGCATATGAGTGTAAATGGGTCCCCTGTGACCTGCTTTTTTACATTTATAAAGGAGATGAGGCATTTGCGAAGTGCTTAAAGCGTTTCATGGCTATTGCTGAGGCTTCAGGGCACCTGTTAGATGACACAGTGCCCTTAATTAAACAATTAAATAAGAAAAGGCAAATGGGAAGAAAATATCTTTCCTACATAGCAACAACAATCTTTTTTGTCAATGAGGAGCCCGAACCTTCACCCATGGACCTACCCCATCTTGTTACTGGGGGTTTTGTAGATGACAAGAAGGAACCCCAGACAGAAGCTCTCAACTTATTAGAAGAGAGTAAAAAATTATCCAAATAATTTCCTCAAGGAGTAGCGGACAAATAAAAGGAAGCCAATACACAGAAGAGTCCACCCTCCAACTTAGACCCCGTGGAACCCACTCTACCAGAGGTAGAGATGGAAATGTTTTCAGTTGTACTTGTCGATGGAGAGGAACTTTTGTTCCTGCAGAATATTGAGAAGGCATTCGGTGTACGCCTCGACGAATGCCTTAGTATTTTCTGCTCAACCTCGGATGTTCCCATGGACAACACTTCTGACATTATCGAAAAGGCAACAATTCCACTTGGTGATTCAGTTGCGGACACCATTGCATTTGTGTGTGAAGAGATTTTGAGCCATGCCAACCAAGATGCCACTGAAGAAGATCTAGCCACAGCAAGGGAAGGAATTTTGGAGAAGAAGATGCCAACATCCCCTGTTGTGGAGCAAAGTGGCATGGCCCATTCATCAATTCCACTAGATGCAATGGGAAGAGGAGAGGATGAAGACAGGCTTCAAGATGTAAGTCTCTACTGACATTTATGGTTGTCTCATATTCATACAAGATGTATCTATTTAATTTTATGATTGTCTATGTGCAAGAAACAATTGAAGTGGATAAATTTGCAGCAAGGAGTGGTGGTGACCATGTTTCCCGGGGCCATGGCTCTTCCTTGGCACAATACATTGGAAAATTGCCAAAGGAAGATTTTGTAATAATCCACAAGGACTTTTCCCCTCAAGGACACTTCATGACTTGGTGTATGAAGGCCTTGAGTAAAGTTTTGTGCCTATCTACAATAATGCAAGGGAACAATTGTATATTTCTAGTTAGGAAGTCCCTTGCCCTTACTACCCTAGGAGTTAACTTTAGAGGAAAAATATTAGGTCAAATAGGAATAGCTTCGGGTCTTGGATTGATAGACCCTCAATTAATATCCCAATCAGTTTTGATTTACCAATTGCCTCTATCTTTCCAGAGAAGAAAGAATGTAGTGGAGAGGCTCAAGGCCAAGAGCCAATTGTAAAAAATTTATAATACCAATGTTTTGTTTTTCCAATTTCCATGTGCATTGAATCTATTATATCTTTATGATTTTGACAATCTCATAACTTTTGCACAGTTTAATCAGTCTTTTTCCATTATTTCTTGTAATTTTTGTTGCCCAAAATGCATGCAATGGCTTAGGAATGCAAAAAAAAGGCCTGCCACAGAAACGCGGGGATGGGCCCTGCAATTTTGCAAGGCCCATCCCCGTGTTTCTATGGCAGGCCTTTTTTTTGCATTCCTAGGCCATCCTATGCACTAGGTTACCTGTATTGCAAGTCTATCTCCCTCAATTAGCACTTCAGTTGGGGAAATGTGGAACACTCTTCTTATGTGCAATAATTAGAGAAAGTTAAGACTCCTCTGGATGCACATAAGCATGCAGCAGTAAATAAGTACATGTATGTTCATAAACATTGCTTAGCTATTGGTCAGGGGGTTAGCATGTAGTGCATTCTAGCCAAGGCCAATCATATGCCCCAATGTGAATTGCATGTGTTTTCATGGCTTGGAAATGCCAAAAAAAGGCCTGCCACAGAAACGTGGGGATAGGCCCTGCAAAACTTTTGCAGGGCCCATCCCCACGTTTCTGTGGGAGGCCTTTTTTTGGCATTTCTTGGCCATGAAATGCATTAAATAACATTACCACTTACAACAAGTACAGAAAAAAGAATGATACAACTATGAAAAACACTTCAAAGACGTACTAGAAAAACACACCTACAAACATAGGAGAAATAAACTTCAAAACATGTACACTAAGAGATAAACACTTGGGAGAGCAAATATGAGAAGACAAAGATTATATTCATCATTTGGGATTTACAAAATATTCATCATATGGGATATACAAAAGGTTCTCCAAACAAGGGAGTACAAATTATGGTTAATGGTTATTCCCTCTAATTCTCCTAGCTAGCTGCAAATCTTTAGGTTGTATTGTCACTCTCTTTGCATGGATGGCACATAGGTAAGAGTCCTCCAACATTGATATAAGATACGCCTCTGTAGCTTCTTGGAGAGCTTCAATGGCTATCCCTTGGATACGAAGTCCAGCGCAATAGCGTTGGATCTCTTCCTTCACAACTCTTGCAAATGACCTTCATGGAATAAGAAGCTCCACAGACTTTTGATAGTGTTGAATCTCCGCAAAGGCTATGGTTTGCTTTCTGCGCCTTTGTGGTGCTCTTGCATTTGGGGGGATGTTGGGTTGTGGTCGTTGTGGTCTACGACGTGGTTGATAGTTCATATTTCTTCTTGGAGGACGCCTAGATGGTCCTGCCTCATCATTTACTTCCTCTGCCCGACCTTGCTCTCTTTCTTCATCGGTTGGTCTTTGTCCTTGTCCTGGGGGGAGTGTCTTGCCTCCTTGTGTTACTCGATGGTTCACGGGGATATCATCGTTGTTCCATGGTGGCTCATTTATACTTTCTTCATCTGAGGAACTTGATAAATTTGATGTCTCAATCACAACTCGTCTATGTCCTCGTTGTTTGGGCCTTGCCTTGATTGGTGTCCTGATTGGGGGCTCCTCATTAGATGCGGAAGGGGAATAATTTATTTCTTGGGATACATCTCTCTCTAGTGAAGCTTCATCCCCCCGCAATGCAATGCTACTGGATTGTGTCCCTGCACTCGAGTTTCGTCTTGAAGAGTGGCTTGTGGTTCGACGCTTCTTGTGGGGTGTCATCCATGTTGGGCGCTGAGTACCTTGCACATGGCTAGGGTAGACGACATGATCCTTCCTAGCAGTCTGCTTTGTGCGTGCCATTCTCTTAGGTTGTAAAGTGGTAAAATGAGGAAGGACACCTCTATTTATAGGCTTTCACTTAAGAATTGTCCTGTTCACATTTAAATGGATAAAAATTAGTTTTAAGACATTAAAAGTATATTCACAAAAAAAGTAGAATTTTATTTGAAGTGAAAGGGGTTATAAAAACCTTGAAAAGAATAATGCATTGTAAGAGTTTGGAAACTATTTCCAAGCAAAACCCTCGCGGACTCTTTGTGCACGCCATTGGGCATGATGTACGGGTCCTAACGATGACATCCACTTCTCTCTTGCAATATCATGTTGTAGTTTTCGTGTAATCTTTGCTATTCATGACTCACATGCCTTTTCCATTACATATTTTCTAGCAAATGTCGCACAAAAAAACCAATTGAACATTTCTTCTAAATAGTTTGATTGGATTAGACCACCCCCATGACGAGTGTTTTTAAAGTAAACACCTCTAGCCCTGTAATGTGACTTCTCCATTCCTTGTGTACTAAAAATTTCCAGTGACCCATATCGATTCATAAAATATGCTCCATGTGCAAAAAGAATATGCTATGATTTGGTCAATAAGATATACACATAGTGTTTAAGACAAAAAAAAAAATGTAAGCGAAACTTACTATGTAATGTGTAATGTTGCTTTCTCCCCAAGATGAGATGAATGATTGTGTAAACTCCTTCAAAGTCACTTGGAATAATTCTCGTTGTGAAGCATTAGTGGAAACCAAACACATCAAATGTAACAATTGATCGAACGATGACCAAGCCTTCTTTCGCTTGTTAATGAGATCAACCTGACTATCATTGTCTGTTGTAATTGAACAGAGGTCCTTCCAAAGCTCCCATTTCCCATCATCTTGACTATTCACATCTCTTCTAAAGAAACGTCGTGCCTGCTTCCCAGTCATTGAAACTTGTTGTAAAATCTCTTGAGACTCACCATACTTCTTAACAACTAAAGATACGTGGCCACCATGACAACCTATAGAATTCAAAAGATCTTCTATTTTTTGGATTGCTATTGTAGACCTCTCTAGTGGTTTCATTGCAAATGCATATTCAACATGGAGCTTCAAAAGCCTATCAAAGATCCTCATGAATGCATGCAAAGTACAAAAGTGAACATTGACTAATGGAAATGGGATAATGGGGTTCCAATCATTGCTTATTTTATCACGAGTCGGTTCCTGTAACATTGGACACCTCAAAAGTGATATCTCCCATTCCCTGTGATTCAATGA
The DNA here is from genome assembly GCA_020310875.1 of Ceratopteris richardii. NCBI lineage: Eukaryota > Viridiplantae > Streptophyta > Polypodiopsida > Polypodiales > Pteridaceae > Ceratopteris > Ceratopteris richardii. Next base: position 65,635,975 of record CM035414.1, on the reverse strand, counting down.
GTCTGTTTCATCAATTTCTTCAGAGTCATCAACTCTCGTCAATGCCCTTACATGTTTAGACTGTCTCTTAGTTCCTTTGTAACCTTGTGTACAATATGGGCAAGGATAGAGAGAAGATGCTCCTTGTTTACAACCTAACTTGCATTTTATACTCTTAAGTTCTCCACCCAAATGCAATTCTACCTCAAAATCACCTATATCATCTACAAAAAGCTTTTGCCCATGTATTTGAGAAGAAATTACTTCCGTAATCCACGGAGTCCTACTAAAAATCCATGAAATAACATTATTTGTTTCTTTGGGAACTTCTATAGCACCCAACCACCAAATCTCTCTCTCTGATTGCACACTGTAATTCAAATGGTCCCTCCCTCCTAAAGTTTCATCACTCATTGCATGGTCCATAATTTCGCTCATTAGCGTCACACTCAACCTTTCTAGTCGCCGACCCTTTATGATTTGACACTCATCAAGCTTTAGTATGAACTTTAACTTAACATTACAGTCTGCACAAAAGAGAAAACATTATCTTAATATGACACTTGAATGCAATAAAACTTCAACACCAAATAAAATGTAGTAGGGGTACCTTTGATTGTTGAAATATAAAAGTGAACCATTGCTTGTTGAAGCTTCTGAAGATCCACAAATATATTGTTGAATTTAGTGTAAGTAAATCCTTGTGTAGATAGGATTTTTGATTGCTTCTTGGGAATATTTGGATGATAAACAGAGGCAGGCATAGTTTCTTCTATGAATAAATATTGTCCAATAGTACGAGTCACATCCTCATTTGAAGTTTTTTTATTGATAGACACTTTATATGGGCATGGAAATATACTTTGAGAAATACCTTGTGATTGTAAGGCTTGCTTGAGAAGGGTGTACATTGCAGTATACCCATTTCTACTCATGCCCGCTTCATCACATATTGCCTGCACATCTTGCACTGTGATAAGATTTTTTAACTTCTTTGAAAACTCAGCTTCAACAACAACTCTAATACACTTTCCTATGCGTGAGTCTAAAGCAGAAGTGATTTCTTTGGTGTTTATACAACTATTCATCAGCTTGAATTGGTCTTGTGTTGTTGATGAAGCAGTTATGTCTTGAATAAACGACCTACACAATGAAAGATTCCATTACAAATCTTCATTAAAACATATAAAAGTAAAACAAACACTCACCTTGTTGCATATATACGTCGTTTGCGTGCTCCACCACCTTTTGAAAGAGCTTCAAAGGATGAAAATGCTCTTTTCCTATGTCTCATACCAAGTGGAGTCTCTTTCAGCTACTGGAGATTGGCAGTTAACTTTGAAATTGTGCTTTGTTTTGCTTCAATATTCTGTTCCAAATCTGCAAGTTGTTTTTGTAAAGATATGATTGTGCTTTCTAAAGTGATCACCCTCATATGATGGATGTGATATTGTTGGAACCAATACTTAGCAGTAACAAGTGAATGTGTAGATAATCGCTTGTAGTAACCTAATAGTCCAGCTTCACCCGCACCAATGAGCTGAAGTAAAGTTGAGAGGTTATGGAATGTTGGATGGTAAGAAGATATTGGATCAAGAGGATATAGTGAACCATGAGCCCAAAGATCAATACTTTTTTCTCCAGCTGCACGACATTCATTTTAGAATTGGCATCATTGTTGCATTGTGTATTTGGAGCAAACTCTCTAGGCACACGAACATGGATACTTGTTGATGCAGGAGCATGAGGACGTTCTACTGTGAAGTTTGTGATACATGTCAACACCATCTTTGCTAATGACCAACAATATAAAAAACAAAGATGGAAAACCGGTTGGAAGGGAGTCTAAAGCATATGTTTTTCTCAAAAAACGTGTTTTCTTGTATGTGTATGGGTTAAAGTGTATTTTTCCACTGAGTATGGCTGAAAATGATGAAATTTGAAAAAAGTCATTTTTTGGGGGAAGCATAGTCACGGATTTGATGATGTGGCACTTACTTTTGGAGGGAGTTTGAAAATTATACTTTTTCTAAAAGAAAATTCAGAAAATGGGCCCAAAAAAGTGACTTCTGACATATATATTAAAAAATAGGCTCTTTTGAGTTAATATACACTGAAAATGAGACTTTTTAAAAAAATTCATTTTTCTATTCAAATACATGTACGAGTTTGATGATGTGGAAAGTAGATTCTCTTTCTCTCTCTTTAGAATAAGAAAGACAGAGGCCTATTGAAGCCTAAAAAAAAGCCTACTCTAGCCTATTAAAAAGTTCCCTATTAAATGCACTTTATCCCCTTAAACAAGAACAGAATTAAGCTTAATCCCTAAAAATTAGGGATCCTTACAAGGCCCATGCAGGGTTCATTTTTTCCCCTAATGGGTACAAAGCTTTGCAAATTCAAGGCTATGATTGGTTTGCAGGTAATCTTGGAAGATTGGAGACCTCAAGCATACTTGGCTTGAGGGGGAGTTGTTGGAGCAAGTCTATGACAAGCCTAAGTATTGGCTTGAGTCCCACAAAGTCATAGAAGAAGCCTTAAAATGAAGACTATGTAAAGTTCACTTGTGACCTACCTCTTGTAACTTTTGAAGACTTTACTTAATGTAAAAGTGAAAGCATCTTAAGTGGTTGAGTCCACTTGATCAAAAAGGGAAAGAGGAGCCACGAATTCGTGATTTGTGGTAGGTAGAGAATCAAATCAATCACTAATTGATTGGAGAGTGATTGAGGGAAGTTAGCCTCCCAAGCTCAACTATAAATAGATGACAATTTTAGTTGTGGTTAGAGAGACCTATGTGAAGACCTCCAAGAGCTGAGCTTTATGCCATATCAAGGTGTGATTCCAAGGCACACATATGTATCAGTAAGTCCATTGTATTGTACAAGCAATATACTTTCATTTTCATGATCATTTGAGTTCATATTTCCATGTTCTTGTGAAGTGTACTACTCATTGCCATATCTCTCAGTTTTCTCAGTCAGATTGCAGAGATGGTTTCTCTAAGCTTAGTGCATCCTTTTCAATGATTTAACTTGGTAAAGTTAGCTCTATAACTCTACTATATGCCCACCAATTTTCATTTCATTTGGGTGTTTCAATCTTCAGTTATGTTCAGTTGAAGTCAACAATGTCTGTTCATTTTCACTTCTCTGTCAGGTACCCGACTTTTTTACTCATCTTGTTCAGAGCTGTTTCTCAGTGTGTACTTACCCAAATTCAATGAGTTAAATCTTGTTAGAAGCAACATACTGTATAGTACAAGCATACAAATTTGCATAATCATTGGATTCTTAAATCGGGAGTTATGTTCATTTTTCTTCTCACTGGTCTCATTACTATAGCAGCCTGTGAAAATCGGGATGATGTCAACACTTGTTAAACATCTTTCTCAATGTGTGGTCCATTAATTTTTATGCGATTACTCTTGAAAGTTATCTCTTTAAGTTAAATAGACTTCCCCAAGAGGAACTAAGCTAATTGATGCTGTGCTCAAAGAATTATGCAAAACACTTGACAGGTGTATGAACCAAAATAGCAAGTTCTTCACCTTTGAGCTAACTCCAACTTATTTGTTTTGATCTATATTTTTTAGAGTGATCTTCCAAGGTACATAGGGTGTCTAATACATCCATTGGCAAGCTAAAAGGGCCCACCATATACTCCTGGAGTTCATTTGGCTGGTGTAGATCAAGGATTTTGCAACACCTCTTCATCTTCAAGCACATACCTATCCATCTCTTCACAACTGTGCTATTTGTAATTTGATGGATCATAGTAGAGAGCATTGTATATAAAATACTTGAACTAGTCCCCTTTTGTAAATAACATTCATTCTTTAGAAACTCATCATAATATAGGAATAAGAGGATCTCTACATTCACCTCCTTCTGGATAGTGGCGATAAATTATCAAGGGTATGGATGAGGATGAAAACCTTTTAATCGTAATAAGAGAGAGTGTGGCACTTATCAGAATGATATAAAGGGGCTGTCATCCCTATTTTGTATGGATTAAAAGCACAAGAGGTGCAATTGTGTGGGAGCACAATAATATGATGGTAGGAAACAAGAAGCCAAGCTCAAGGCACCAATGATGAACATGGTGATGATTTCCTATGAAGATTGAGTAGCAACTCTTATTACCTGGTATGGTAAACAAATTTTGGCTGATGACGTGATTCTGTAGCCTATCCTTTAGGAGTAGCATAAAATGTACAATCAAGGATCTAGTTGGGCTTTTGAGGTCCCTCATTATTGTACTTTACTAGAGCAAGGTACTTCACCAAATAAGGAGCAGGTGGATCGGATACAGGCCATAGTGCCAAACGAAGGATCTTCACATCCGATAACATCCCTATATTGTTAAGAAGCAAAAGAATCTATGGACAAGTAGGACATTACTTGAGCTTCATAAAAGGTTCCTTTATCAATGATGCAACCAAAATCTACAACTATAAGCATTGTTCTAGACTCATGGTAGGTATTATGCAATTCCACTATTCAAATGTCATTTAGAGAACTTTATTGCTTACTTTGAGATAGGAATAGTTGGATCAAGGGTGCCAATACATCAAGTGGAAATGGACAAAGGTAAGTTAGTGGATTATGTTGTTCCATTGATTATGGTGTGGTACAAATCAAAACCCATTTCTTGATATTGCCACTTTGCCAATTTCCTCGTAGATAGGATGGACCAATTTTCAACTTGTGCCATTTTATGTATGCATGGTTAGTCAATATCGGGCCTAGCCTATTCCTTTTATCAAAGACATCCCTATTCAGATTTAGGATGTGACATTTCATATTAACTTTCCAAAAATATTCTCTCAAGAAGAAACCAAGGTGTGGCCATAGTATTTCCTGTTGGTGTTAGACATCTGCGGAAGTACACAAACAACACAAGGAAGAAGAAGAAGATTGGAGCACAACACACAATACTAGATGTATTACCACTAGAATGTACAAACATAAGTAACCCATTAGGGCTATAGGTGTATATACAAGCCGGGGGAGAAAAACCTCCTAAAGAGGGAAAAAAGTGTCCCGACGGTCCTAGTGTGTTCACACACATCACTGCCTAAATATATTAACAAATTATCCGTGGGAGTAATGCCATGAATAGGGAGCTGACACTCATGTATAAGGAAGTGCCAAGCTATGTGGAATCAATCCACAAAAGGAAGTAAGCCCAAAGGTTTGCGAAAAGCTTCAAACTTCTCCCTAGGCAGAGCCTTCGTGAAACGATCTGCAATGTTCTCCTGCGTGGGCACATATGCCAAGATGATCTCTCTAGCAGAGAACCTCTCTTTGGCATAATGATAATGCACCTCAATGTGCTTAGTGCAACATGGAACACATGGTTCCTCGCAACTACCAATGCACTCTGACTGTCAGTGAAGATGGTGGTGGCAAAGGACTGACCAATACCCAAATCAGCCATAAGGTGTCTGAGCCACACACACACACACACACAAAATAATCATTGTGAAATCTACCCTATACTCAGCCTCACAATTGGAAGTGGCCGGAGTAGGCTGCTTCTTGCTCAGCGAAGATATGCATGAGCCACCAAGCATGAAGCAAAAACCACTAGTGGACACACGAGTGTCATAGCAACCAACCGAGTCAGAGATAAAAAAAGCATGCAAATATGGAGGTGGTGATTGCCCCCCTTGGAATAAAACAACCCAAGTAGCCATGTACCACTCAAGTAGCGAAAGATGCGCTTAACCGCTTGCCAATGCTTGACACCTGGGAAATGCATAAACCTCCTCATTTGTGAGACAACAAACTGAATAGCTGGCCGAGTAATGCATAAGTAAATCAAGCATCCAACAATGTGCTGATAGAGAACATCATCAAATGCATCTCCATCATGATGAAGACTCAATTGTAAAGCTGTCTCCATAGGAGTGGCAATAAATTTACAGTCTTCAAGGCCAAAACAGTGCAATAATGTGTCAATATATTTCGTTTGACACAAAGTCATTCTACCATGAACATGCATAAACAGAATGCCCAAATAATGATGCAAATACCCCAAATCATACATATCAAATGAGGCATGCAAATTAGCCTTAAAATGAGCAATATGCTTCTCATGAGGACCAGTGAGCAGCATGTCATCAACATACACAACAATGATCGGAAGTACATCATTATCACGTTTCACATATAAGGTGCTTTCAGTTGGACTATTCTCAAAACCATGTGCAATCAGATAGGCATGCATATTTTCATACCAAGCACATGGTGCTTGCTTTAAACATATAATGCCTTCTTTAACCTACACGCCAGGTTTTCATGCCCTTTCTACACAAAGCCATGGGGCTAAAAAACATACACTTCTTCATGCAAGTCACTATTCACACTTGTTGTTTTAGTGTCCAATTGATGTATATTCCAACCATGATGAACTCTAAGTGCAGAGATGCTACAAAGAGTAGTCACTCAACATGTAGGTTCAAATGTTTCATTAGAATCAATGCCTTGTTCCTGCAGATAACCCTTTTCGATACCCTAGCCTTATACTTGTCAACTGTTCCATCAGGTTTATGCTGTAGCTTGTATACCCACTTAGTGCCAATGGCATTCTTGCTTGAAGGAAATTCACATAAAGACCAGGTACCATTTTTCATGATAGCATCATATTCAGATTCCATTGTAGCCATCCAATGTTCAGAATTTTGTGCTTCATCAAACGAAACAGGTTGAGTCTCATCAGAGAGACTAGAGGCAGCCATAGAATAGCAATATGATGCAAAAGAGGCACTATGAGAGCCTGAACAAGTACGATATGATAGAGGTGCATCTAATTTGTTATCACAAAAAGTCTACGCTAGCCATTTTGGCATAGTTTTTGCCTCCTCATTATCAGCTCTCTGATCAACAAGTGCATCATGTAAACCTGCATCAGAAATAGAATGATCTGCATCATCACATGAAACCTGTAAAGGCTAAGAAGTTGCCTCATTAGGACAAGCACTAGACTATCCACCTGTAAAAAGAGGCAGCAAAATATCATACATGTCTTTGGAGCTAACCGATTCGTACATGAAAGTAAAGGCTGAATAGCGTTGTCCACAAAAACAACATCGTGACTAACCAAAATGCGTTTAGTCTATTGATGATACAAACGATAGCCTTTGCTTTCAGAACTATATGCAACAAAAATACATTTTATTGCTTTATCATCCAATTTCCTCCAATGTTCTTAAGGCACTAATGCATATGCCAGACAACCAAAAACATGCAGATGAGCAACAAATGGCTTGCAACCATGCCAAGCCTCATATGGAGTGATATACTACATTCCTTTAGTGGGATACCTGCCAAGTACATATGTTGCACACATGACAACCACAATCCAGAAACTATGTGGTAAAGCCTCACTCTTGATCATACACCTCACCATCTCCATGAGTGACATGTTCTTTCGTTTAGCAACTCCATTCTATTGAGGTCTATACGGCACTGTACATTGATGTTTTATCCCACGTTTAACCAAAAACGCATTAAAGTCAAAAGACATATATTCCCCCCTTGATGAGAATGGAGGGTGTCCATTTTACATGTTGACAGATTTTTAGCCAAAACCAAAAATTGTTTGAAGCACATGAACACTTCCAGCTTTGTTTTCGATGGATATACCCATGCATGCCTGGAAAAATCATCGATGAAAGTCATGAAGTAAAGATATTTTCCAAAAGAGGGTGTCTGCATAGGACCACAGACAACACTATGAACAAGCTGCAATTTTGGAGTAGCTCGAATTAAACCATCTTTTGGAAAGGGGGAATGCTGCATTTTGCCCAAAATAGAGCCTTGATAGACATGTTTTCTAGGTGCCTCAAGTTTGGGCAAAGAGGACACCATTTTAGATTTCTACAGGCATAACAAACTAGAAAATTCAGATGACCAAAGCATGCATGCCAAAGATTTGCATCTTACATAGCCCGAGAATCATGTACAACACATGTTGAATCATTCATAGATTTTCATAATCTATGAGCTTATACAGCCCACACCATAAAATGCCTTTCTGGTTTCTTCTCATCTTTGGCTTCCTTCAAATGTGCAGCATTTGCAGATTTCTGCTTACTAGTAGATGAGCTCCATTTACCTTTGCCCTTCTCACTAGACAGGAAAGCTTGATCTGCAACACACATATTGGACCTGTTCTGCCTAGAGTGATCTTCCTACAACAGAATAGAGACTAAGTCGTCAAATGGCAAGGCATTTGGATTGCCTTTCATCATTTGGATTGCCTCAAATGACAAGACATATGTAGAATTGTAAGACGTAGTAAATGGTGCTTTAATTCAAGCGTACTATGCTATTTGTAATTTGATGGATCATAGTAAAGAGCATTGTATATAAAAAACTTGAAATAAGGCAATATCAACCAATCACTGACATGCTGCATACTTGTTTTTGGTACTAGTCCCCTTTTGTAAATAATATTCATTCTTTAGAAACTCATCATAATATAGGAATCAGAGGATCTCTACATTCACCTCCTTCTGGATAGTGCCGATAAATTATGAAGGGTATGGATGAGGATGAAAACCTTTTAACCATAATAAGAGAGAATGTGGCACTTATCAGAATGATATAAAGGTGTCGTAATCCCTATTTTGCATGGATTAACGGCACAAGAGATGCAATTGTGTGGAAGCCCAATAATATGATGGTAGGAAACAAGAAGCAAGGCTCAAGGCACCAATGATGAATATGGTGATGATTTCCTATGAAGATTGAGTAGAAACTCTTATTACCCGGTATGGTAAACAAATTTTGGCTGATGAAGTGATTTTGCAGCCTAGCCTTTAGGAGTAGCATAAAATGTACAATCAAGGATCTAGCTGGGCTTTTGAAGTCCCTCATTATTTTACTTTACTAGAGCAAGGTACTTCACCTAATAAGGAGCAGGTGGATCGGATACAGGCCATAGTGCCAAACTAGGGATCTTCACATCCGATAACATCCCTATATTGTTACAAAGCAAAAGAATACATGGACAAGTAGGACCTTACCTGAGCTTCATAAAAGGTTCCTTTATCCGTGATGCAACCAAAATCTACAACTATAAGCATTGTTCTAGACTCATGGAAGGTCTTATGTAATTCCACTATTCAAATGTTACTTAGAGAACTTTATCTTTAGTAACAATTTTTAAACAAGCTTTGTTAATCAAAGTTTAGAAGGAAGTCTTGAATGCTTATTTTGAGATAGGAATAGTTGGATCAAGGGTGCGAATACATCAAGCGGAAATGGACAAAGGTAAGTTAATGGATTATGTTGTTCCATTGATTATGGTGTGGTACAAATCCAGACCCATTTCTAGAGTTTTGATGTTGCCACTTTGACAATTTTCTTGCAGATAGGATGGACCAATTTTCAACTTGTACCATGTTATGTATGCATGGTTGATCAATCTCGGGCCTAGCCTATTCCTTTTATCAAAGACATCCCTATTCAAATTTAGGATGTGACATTTCATATTAATTTTTTTGTTATTGGATTTTTAAGGAAAGGGGATGATTATAACTTGCTCTTAGGAGATCCTTGAATCAAGGATGCAAAAGTGTAGCAAGATTGGGGATCCCAAGCAATAACTATCTAGAAGGCTCAGAAAGAAGTATACAATCACATTGGCTGATAGACATATATGTTCTAAGGATCAATTATCGTATGTTGCAGAACCCCCATACATGTTGAAAGGAATTGTCAATGATTGAGAAGCTCACTTCAATCCGACTTGTGGGAGTTCTACAAGATGAAATTTCCTCACCTATTGATGACTCTTTAGTACAAACTAGTGTTCATGTACAAGAGTATTAGGTAGAGCTTATTAACTTAGGATTTGATATTAAACCAAAGATCGTGAAAGTTTGTGTTGATTTGCTAGTAGCATTCTATGGCAACTTGTAGGCGTTGATTCAAGAATTCAAGGATGTATTTGCATGGGATGATTTCAACATGAAGGGTATTGATCCAAATCTCTAGTTATTAAACAACACTACAAGATGAATCCAAATTTTGAGAGAGAGAGAGAGAGAAGTTGTCTACGATTTAGAGATTTGATTGTGTTTTAATTATATTGTTTATAATGAATTGATTAACTAGTAACTAGAAAATAAAGAAAACGAATGAATATAAATACTTACTAATAATACAATGTAAATAAATTGACATAAATAATTATTTTTGGAATTCATTAAATAAGAAAATAAATAAATAGAATTAAAAATTGAGTAATTAAATGAAAAATATAATTATAGTGTAAAAAAACTAGGATTTAGTTAAATTAAAATATATAGATAAATCAAATTAAAAAGAAAAGTAAATAAAATAAATTAGATGTAATTAAAAAGAATTTAAGTATTTAGAAAAATAGAATTGTGTAAGTAATAAGAAGTGAAAGAAAATAGGATGTAAAGTAATTAGGAAAATAGAAATTGGAAAAAGAAGAATTAGAAAAATAAAATATAGAAAAAGAGATAAAAGAAAGAAAATAAAAAATAAAAATAAAGTAAACATAAACAAACTTATCATCAATGCTAATCTCATGCATTGCATCGAATGGCGTAGTTGGCACTTTCGAGCAAGTGACAGGTGCCTTGGTGGAGAGAATTCTTTCCCCATACTCTTTGATGTCACTTGGATAGTGCCATTTGCTTTGTATCTATATTCTTTGATCGATTCCTCCATTATCAATTGTGATGTATGAAGTCATTAGCCAAAAACATTTCATTGATTGTATGCATTTGTTAAGATCTTGTATATGATGATTATGACTCTTTTACATTGAGTATCTCCCGTTCTGCCCATTCCTCGCATCTGAGACTTCCACCATTACATCAGGATGCCTAAAAAGCACCTCACATGCAGCTCTATGATCATTGATGATGGAAGGAACCGATCCACCAGGCCATCACTCGAGCACCCCTCCTTTCCCTTTACGACAATGAGCACATCCTTTTCAGCATTTGTGGCTTTTTTTTGCTTAATGCAAAGAAGTTCATACTTGTTTGAACCTAGAAAAATTGATTCTTGGCATTTAAGTGTGGTAAAATTTTGGGTGAAATCATTTCTCAAGATGGAACTGCTATCAATTTAGATTAAGTGACAATATTATTGCAGGCCCCCTCCCTGCAAATTGTTAATAATTATTGCATTTTTTAGGTTAGATTTGGTGGCATTCATGCATTTATGCTTTTTGGCACATTTCGATTCCTTGTAATTGGTTGCAAGCTCTCGATTGGACTCATCATTTTCATGTGCTTGTTCATGCATCTAATGTAGCTATTGGTAGTGAGGTTATGTAGAAGACTGACCATACTCAACATTATGCCACCTATTGTGCTAGTTGTCAGCTTACTAGCATTGACAAAACTACTCTGTTATCAAACGGGAATGTTTGGGGTTAATATAATCTATAAAGAGGTTCTACCACTACTTGCTTGGCTGCTAGTTTACTTTTCATGTAGACTATTTTGCATTGCTCTATTTGGTAAAGCAATAAAATTTGGTAGGATGACACGATGGGTGTTACTATTGCACGCATTTGACTGTGATGTGGTACATTGCCCAGCATATCCGTATCATGTTTAGGCCAATGGTTTAGCAAAAATCACCAATAAAGTGTTGCTTATGAGTTGTAGAAGATGTTCCTTGACCATCAAGATAAGAGCAAGAAATATTTACTAATGGTCATCTAGGCCTATTGCATCTCTTATGAGATCTCCATAGGATTTACAACTTTTAAATTGGTTTCTATCACATAGAAGCTATTACACAACTAGAGTTTACTATTTCAAGCCTATGATTTTCCATCCAAGTCCAGTTGTTAATATTGACCAACACCCAAATCAGCCAAAAGGCATTTAAGCCACACACACTCAACAACCATTGTGAAAACTTTCCTATTCTTAGCCTCACCACTAGTTGGGCTTTTGAGGTCCCTCATTATTGTACTTTACTAGAGCAAGGTACTTCACCTAATAAGGAGCAGGTGGATCAGATACAGGCCATAGTGCCAAACTAAGGATCTTCACATCCGATAACATCCCTATATTGTTAAGAAGCAAAAGAATCTATGGACAAGTAGGACGTTACTTGAGCTTCATAAAAGGTTCCTTTATCAATGATGCAACCAAAATCTACAACTATAAGCATTGTTCTAGACTCATGGTAGGTCTTATGCAATTCCACTATTCAAATGTCATTTAGAGAACTTTATCTTTAGTACCAATTTTTAAACAAACTTTGGTAATCAAAGTTTAGAAGGAAGTCTTGAATGCTTACTTTGAGATAGGAATAGTTGGATCAAGGGTGCCAATACATCAAGTGGAAATGGACAAAGGTAAGTTAGTGGATTATGTTGTTCCATTGATTATGGTGTGGTACAAATCAAAACCCATTTCTAGAGTTTTGATATTGCCACTTTGCCAATTTCCTCGCAGATAGGATGGACCAATTTTCAACTTGTACCATTTTATGTATGCATGGTTAGTCAATCTCGGGCCTAGCCTATTCCTTTTATCAAAGACATCCCTCTTCAGATTCAGGATGTGACATTTCATATTAACTTTCCAAAAATATTTTCTCAAGAACAAACCAAGGTGTGGCCATAGTATTTCCTGTTGGAGTTAGACATCTCCGGAAGCACACAAACAACACAAGGAAGAAGAAGAAGATTGGAGCACAACACACGATACTAAATGTATTACCACTAGAATGTACAAACATAAGTAACCCATTAGGGCTATAGATGTATATACAAGCCGGGGGAGAAAGACCTCCTAAAGAGGGAAAAAAGTGTCGCGACGGTCCTAGTGTGTTCACACATGTCACTACCTAAATATATAAACAAATTATCCGTGGGAGTGATGCCATGAATAGGGAGCTGACACTCATGTATAAGGAAGTGCCAAGCTATATGGAATCAATCCATAAAAGGAAGTAAGCCCAAAGCTTTGCGGAAAGCTTCAAACTTCTCCCTAGGTAGAGCCTTCGTGAAAGGATCTGCAATTTTCTCCTACGTGGGCACATATGCCAAGATGATCTCTCTAGCAAAGAACCTCTCTTTGGCATAATGATAATGCACCTCAATGTGCTTAGTGCAGCATGGAACACAGTGCTCCTCGCAACTACCAATGCGCTCTGATTGTCAGTGAAGATGGTGGTGGCAAAAGACTGACCAACACCCAAATCAGCCATAAGGTGTCTGAGCCACACACACACACAAACACTCAATAATCATTGTGAAATCTACCCTATACTCAGCCTCACAATTGGAAGTGGCCACAGTAGGCTGCTTCTTGCTCAGCGAAGATATGCATGAGCCACCAAGCATGAAGCAAAAACCACTAGTGGACACAAGAGTGTCATAGCAACCAACCGAGTCACAGTTAGAAAAAGCATGCAAATCTGGCGGTGGTGATTGCCCCCTTGGAATAAAACAACCCAAGTAGCCATGTACCACTCAAGTAATGAAAGATGCGCTTAACCGCCTACCAATGCTTGACACCTGGGAAATGCATAAACCTGCTCATCTGTGAGACAACAAACTGAATAGCTGGTCGAGTAATGGATTATAAGTAAATCAAGCATCCAACAATGTGTTGATAGAGAACATCATCAAATGTATCTCCATCATCATGAAGACTCAATCGTAAAGTCGTCTCCATAGGAGTGGCAATAAATTTATAATCATCAAGGCCAAAACAGTGCAATAATGTGTCAATATATTTCGCTTGACACAAAGTCATTCCACCATCAACATGCATAAATTGAATGCCCAAATAATGATGCAAATTCCCCAAATCAAACATCTCAAATGAGGCATGCAAACTAGCCTTAAAATGAGCACCATACTTCTCATGAGGACCAGTGAGCAGCATGTCATCAACATACACAACAATGATCGGAAGTACATCATTATCACGTTTCACATATAAGATGCTTTCAGTTGGACTATTCTCAAAACCATGTGCAATCAGATAGGCATGCATATTTTCATACCATGCAAATGGTGCTTGCTTTAAACCATATAATACCTTCTTTAACCTACACACCTGGTTTTCATGCCCTTTCTGCACAAAGCCATGAGGCTAAAAAACATACACTTCTTCATGCAAGTCACTATTCAGACTTGTTGTTTTAATGTCCAATTGATGTATATTCCAACCATGATGAACTGTAAGTGCACAAATGCTACAAAGAGTAGTCACTCAGCATGTAGGTTCAAATGTTTCATTAGAATCAATGCCTCTTTCTTGCACATAACCCTTTTCGATAAGCCTAGCCTTATACTTGTCAACTGTTCCATCAGGTTTATGCTGTAGCTTGTATACCCACTTAGTGCCAATGGCCTTCTTGCTTTGAGGCAAGTCACATAAAGACCAGGTACCATTTTTCATGATAGCATCATATTTAGATTACATTGTAGCCATCCAATGTTTAGAATTTTGTGCTTCATCAAATGAAACAGGTTCAGTCTCATCACAGAGACTAGAGGCAGCCATAGCATAGCAATATGATGCAAATGAGGCACTATGAGAGCCTGAACAAGTACGATATGATAGAGGTGCATCTAATTTGTTATCATGCAAAGTCTACACTAGCCATTTTGGCATAGTTTTTGCCTCCTCAATATCAACTCTCTCATGAACAAGTGCATCATGTAAACCTGCATCAGAAATAGAATGATCTGCATCATCACATGAAACCTGTAAAGGCTGAGAAGTTTCCTCATTAGGAAAAGCACTAGACTGTCCACTTGTAAAAAGAGGCAGCAAAATATCATACATGTCTTTGGAGCTCACAGATGTCTCTTTCGTACATGAAAGTAAAGGATAAATAGCATTGTCCACAAAAACAACATCATGAATAACCAAAATGTGGAATCATGTACATAGATTTTTCATAGTCTATGAGCTTATACAGCCCACACCATAAAATGCCTTTCTGATTTCTTCTCATCGTTGTCTTCCTTCTTCGAATGTGCAGCATTTGCAGATTTCTGCTTACTAGTAGATGAGCTCCATTTACCTTTGCCCTTCTGACTAGACAGGAAAGCTTGATCTGCAACACGCATATTGGACCTGTTCTTCCTAGACTGATCTTCCTACAACATAATAGAGACTAAGTCCTCAAATGACAAGGCATTTGGATTGCTTTTCATCATCAAATGAAGAGTAGAAGCAAAACTATGATACGAATCTGAAAGACCATTCAGAACGATCTATAGAAGTGAGCTATCTAGTATAACTTCATAAGCAAAAATCAATTGTTAGTTCAAGTCTTTGATCTTTGTTAGAAAATTGTCCATAGAATCACCTTCATTCATATGCTCACTCTCCAATTGTTTTTGGAGGTAAGCAACATGAGCCTCATTCCTAGCCTCGTACAATGTGGTAAGTGTATACCAAGCATCCTTAGATATTCTGCAAGAGCGAATGTGAGGAATAATGGCATGCTTGGCAAACAAGGCTATCAATGCATGTGACTGAGCATCTTTGCCATCCCAACGAATTTGCTCTACAGTAGGTGCAACAGAAACTGAAACACGAACAGGAATCTGAAGAATATCAACATCTTCAACCATTTGAATCAGCTTCAATACCTATATTTGTAGTTGTAATGGGACGTTTTTCAACACCCTACAAAATGTTCCACGGTCCTTTTGCAACCAATATATGTCGCATCGTATAATCCCACAATGGGTAATTGGTATTGTCCAACTTATCCTCAACAGCCAACATATAGAATACATCGCTGCTTTTAGCCATCGCCAATGATTAAAATACCTTGATAGAGATGCTTATACTGGCAAAACCTATATATATCTTTGGCATAGAAAGACAAAATAGCCTACACAAGTGCTATGATAGTGCATTCAGAGGCCAAAATGAGTTCACATTGTGATTTCAGCAGCACATAATGAAGCTGTTTTAATCTCATAATCACCCTGAGTATGCTCACCAAATTTCATGCGATTCTGAGACTATGACCGGAGGGGTGTCGACGATGCCCTAGATGAAGTGATGACTTGCTCTGATACCAATTGTTTGAGTTAGACATCTGTAGAATCACACAAACAACACAAGGAAGAAGAAGAAGCTTGGAGCACAACACATAATACTTAATGTATTACCACTAGAATGTACAAAGATCAGTAACCCATTAGGGCTAAGGCATATATACATTTCCACGGAGGTATTTTAGGCCGACATTGAAAGTTTTCAACACTTCAACCTTATTGGAGGCTTGAGTGCAAGGGTGCACAGGAGGACATCACTTGTCTAAGGTGAAGAAGCACCACAAAGGTTGACTGCACAAGTAGTTGGAAGTAATTGGTTGCACTTGTGCACTTTTCTATCCTAAAGTGATACAGAGAGTGAGTACTTGTGTCTTGTTCTTGAAATTTTAAACATCTAGCTTAGTCAAGGCACAAAGAACTTTCGATGCAACATGTCTTTCTCCTTCTTCTTCTTCTCCTAGGAACACTCAACCCCTTTAAGGAAATGATTCCACCAACAAAATTTGGCATGCCCACCAAGACAAGGTAGCTTGAAAATAGGGGAAAAAAGGCCAATTAGAATTCTCAAGTGAAGAAGAAGGGAGTACAAAAGGTGTTGATAGTAAAAACTCAGGAGGTAACTTTTCTTTATCTTTGAATTCATCTTAGGCTCATGAAGAGGATGCATAGTTGATGACTGCAAATTGGTCACAAAACTTAGGTGATCAAATATCTTTTAAAACAATAAGAAGAAAAGTTGCTCATAGGTCAGCTAGTCCCCCTTCATCCACCTCATCCGTAGGGAACATCATAGCCTAAGTAAAGTTGGAAACCTTACTCTCTCGAAAACATTGGAAGGGTTGGAAGAGAGAGTATTTCCATGTGTATCTTTTTGTGTATGTCTGTGTGTATTCTGTCTGTATCCCTATGTGTATCTCTCTATGTATCTATGTATGTATCCCATGTGCATCCCCCCCATTATTTGCAGCAGGTTCCTTATATACTAGGTGTTCACCCCTTGCTCCTGGAACTCCCCGATCCGATTTCTTTTGCCCTCCTATATCATGATGGCTCAGATCATCTGATCTGTCCATTTGCACGAGGGAATTATACTCAGATCTTGGATTTGTGCCCCAAAATGGGTATTACATATGGTGATCATAAGCTGGCAGCATAAGTGTCTGTGGAGTTAATGTCTCGCTTCTTAATCCTCGTATGCAATCAAATATTCATGGGTGCATAACAAACATTGGACAGACACTGGTCAGGATTGGCTAGTTGTTTCTAGAACAAATATGCACAATCCTTTGGAGTTGATGGCATTGCTTACTTCAGACCCATCCCGGTACCAAATTGTAGAGAGTGACCCAACTCTAGAATTAGTCCAAATGTGTCCAAGAAAAGTGTTGAGCCCATAAAAGTCCTAAAGGTCAAAGTCAACTAGTCAAAGTCAAATGGTCAAAGTCAACAAGGTCAAGGTCAAAGTCAATAGGTGCAAAGTCAAAGTGCTAAAGTGCAGGTGTCAAAGTGCACAGGTAGTGCACAATTAATTGTCCACAAAGGGTAAATTGGAGAAAGTGGGTTGCAGGTTGCAGAGGTATTTTCAATTTCCCTAAGGTTCAAAGTGTGTTTTAAAGTGTTTTGGAAGGTTCAGGTGAACCCCCCCTTAGGTGCAAAAGTGAAGACTTAAAAGGAAATGTGAAGGTATGTGAAGCGGCAATGTACGCACAGGTGAAAGTATGCCCCCCCCCATTAAAATTTTGGGTTTTAGTCTAAAGTCACTACAGGACAAAACAGTTAGTCCTTGGCTACCACTTGTGAAGACAATCTTGGGACATCAAAGTGAGCACCAAGACACCATTGCAGTTAGGAGCGTACGTGATCGACACACTCAAATCAAGGCAAGGTCTATTCTTGGACCAATCTTAGAGTAAGCAAGAGAAGCATAGTCTAAGGGAAGCAAGAGAGAGAAGTGCAAGAGTCACCAGAGTGCGACGCAGAGAAGTGGAAGTGCAAGGTGCATGGAGAGTGACTAAGGATTTGTGCAGATAGTGCTAAGCTATACTCCCCCAAAGATCTCAAGGTCTCATTGTAGTGTGCGCGGCCGACAGAAGGTATTCACTCCTCCCCCTTTGTGGAAGCTTGGTGCAAGGTGTGCACAAGGATAAGCTTGAAGCAGGTGGAGGTCTGGTGCAGAGGAGGCCGGTGGCAAGAAGACTTTGGGATATTGGGTATTTTGTAATTGAGCACTCTATGTGATTGTGCACAGAAGTATTGGCTTGTATTTTGCTTCAAACATTGTAATTGTCTTAATCAATCGGCAGAAGCTTCCAAGGTGTATTTCCTCTTCTAGTCTTTTCATTTTCTCCTACAAACCCTCAAACTCCTTCTTGTCTAAGAATCCCCCAACAAAATTTGGCACGCCCGATGGGACCTCCAAGGAGATCTGAGCTTAGGAGAAACCAAGTGCAAAGCATAGAAGAGATCAAGTGTCGACAGAACCACATTGCTACTTCATCAAAATAAAGGTAAATATTCTTATCAAGTGTCTCATATTCAGTGGGCTATGAGCTGCTCATGACCGCAACCCGGTCCCAAACATTGAGGGTCACCTGCAAGCAAACAAGAAGGAAGGTTGTTAGAAGGTCCTCCAGTCCACTATCTTCAACATCATCAGTCAAGAGCATGGGGGGTCAGGTAGACTTGGAAACTTTACTATCTAGATTAAATATAAAGTTTCCTTCTTTCAAAGGCCTAGCTCAGGAGGATCCGGATGAACACATTAGAAGGTTTTTGGCACTATGTAAGACTAGAGGCCTAATGGGTAGGGAGGATGCCTTTTTGATTCTCTTCCCTGCCACATTAGAGGGATTAGCTAATAAGTGGTTCAACCAGTTTGCTGAAAACCATTTTACCACTTGGGATGTGATGAAAGATGCATTTAAAAATCAGTTCCAGCATGGCAACACTACGGAGATTATCATAGAAGAGCTAGAAAATTTAAGATTGGGTCCAGGAGAAAAGTTCCCAGAGTTTGTGACTCGGGCCAAAGCACTAATGGCTAAATTGCCAGATCCACCACACGATTTTTTTGTTAAGAAATGGTTGGCTAAGCCCCTACCAGTGGCCACCCAATGCAAAATTAAAGGAATTAGTGTTAC
This sequence comes from Ceratopteris richardii, assembly GCA_020310875.1. Taxonomy (NCBI): domain Eukaryota; kingdom Viridiplantae; phylum Streptophyta; class Polypodiopsida; order Polypodiales; family Pteridaceae; genus Ceratopteris; species Ceratopteris richardii. The sequence continues at coordinate 65,616,806 of CM035414.1, read as the reverse complement.
CTATAGCCTCCATAGAGGAGTTCATCAGCACAGCCACAAGCTTGGAGCAGATAAGGTACCAGTATGGAGCAACTTCTTCCCAACCAATATATGGTACAGAAATGGAGGATCCAGTGATACAGCTAAGGAAAGAGCTGGAGAGCTTAAAAAGAAATAAGCCCTACAAAGAGGAGGAGAATGGTGTTGCTCAGTTGAGAAGGGAGATTGAAGCACTAAAGCTCCAAAAGGAGGAGGAGGCCCAGGCAGAGGAGTTGGCTCAGCTGCGACAGGAGTTACAGGAGCTCAAAGGAGGTGGCATCAAGAGTGGACTTTGGTGTTCCATGTGCAGCAAGCAAGGTCACATAGTGAATGTCCTCTGTTAAGTGTGACTTGTCAATTATGCAGGAAAGTTGGCCATGAGGCCCATGAATGCCAATCAAGAGGAATGCCTGCAACGACATACTAGACACAAGGAGGACTCCCAACACCAGCAAATGTGATGGCTGCTGCACCAAATCAAGGTAACAACTATAATCCTAGACAGAGGAATAACTTTGGAAATGGGCCTAGGAGGCCAATCATCTATTTCAGATGTGGAGAATGCGGGCACTATCGAAGTAGGTGCACCCTACCAGAAAATGCCCCTCCTTGCAGGAACTGCCCTGATGCAAGAGACCATTATACAAATTGTTGTCCTAAGAATCAAGCCTCTTCATCCGGGCCTCATATTCAAATGATTTCGATGCACAAAGAAGAAGTGTGTGATCTGGTCAATGAGCCATCACCATCTACCAAGGTGGTGCAATTAGAAGAAATAGAATCTTTGACTGTGCAGACAAGAAGCAAGGGGAAGGCTCAAGCAGACATAGGACAAGGGTCAAAGATTAAGGAATGGAATCAAAACAGAGAACCATCTGAAGATAAAGTCACCACAAGTGCAGATACAAGTCAAAAAGGAGATCTCATATGCACCAGTGATGCCATTGAACATGCCTTCAACAGGGCTCATGAGGAGTTTGATAAGTCAACTGGAGCCCATGCTCTCAAGGAATCAGAGGCTTCAAAATTACTCAAGTCCATGAAAAAGGAGGTTAGTATTTTTGATTTAATAAAGATGGATGGGAAATTCAAGTCAGAGTTATTGCAGATAATTGATGAAGCTTCCACTACAAGTTTGGTGGCAAAGACTGCTGTTTTACATAAAGGAAAAATTGTAGGGGAAGCACCCCTTACAGATTATAAAAGTCCTTGGCTGATAGTATCTATCCAAGGTCATGAATTTCAAGGCGTTATTATGGATGGTGGTTCTGGCATTACCTTGATGCCTGAACATACAATGGAAAAGATTGGACTCCATCCTTCAAGGCATGCAAATTTCACTGTTACTTTGGCAGATCAGAGCAAAGTAAGGCCCTTGGGAGTGATCCCAAAAGTTCCACTTGAAGTACAAGGTAATCTATTCATTTTGGATTTTGTGGTTTTAAGATTGCCCCAGGTTGAAGGATAATTTCCCCTCTTAATTGGACGACCATGGCTGAGGCATGCAAGTGTCATTCATGATTGGGGCAAGGACACTATGTGGGTACAAAAGAAAGGGCAAGAGCTGACACAGATTCATTTAGAAGAGGGCCCAGATAATCAATGAAACACTAGCATGATGCAAACAGTTGGTATATGCATGGAAACAGAATCGGAGGATCAACCTCAAATAGATTTCGAGGAAGAAGAGGATATTCTAAATTGGCTCCAAGCAGGCAACTCTTCCTCTTGTTTTGGAATTTTTCTTAATAATTCTTGCACGACTGAAGGTTATGGTGAAGATAAGGAGAAAGTCCAAGTTGATGGATTGGGAGAGCCCATCACAGACCATAGAAGGGGCAGGAAGACACCCCTCAAATACAACTTGGAGGAGGATATGACAACCACAGATAAGGAGGTTATTGAAGCTAAAGGCAAGGTAAAAAATTCTAGTGAAGAATGTTCTTTCTCAATTCAAGAAATTCCTGCAAGATGGATGCAGGACAAGGAGGAATACATTGAAGTCCAAAATACACCTGCTTATGAAGCAATGCACGAAAAGCTAGTAGAAGAAGACAAGGTAGAAGATGAGCACGAAGATAATATGGTAGAGAGAAATCCTGTCCAAGAAATACAATTAGGCACTCAAGACAATAATCGGCCAGTTTTGGTAGCCACTTGGTTGTGGAGCCACCCAGGGCTCCTTGAAAAGGTAAAGTCATTCTTGACCCATTATACAGATGTTTTTGCCTGGCATTATACAGACTTAGAAGGAGTGTCTGCAACTTATGGAGAGCACAGAATCCCTCTGGTTGATGGAGCCAAACCCATAAGAGGGAAGAGTTATAGACTTAACCCAAAATATGCTGAAGCTTTCTATGTGGAAATACAGAAGATGGAGGATGCAGGAATCATCATTCCTGTAGAACACTCAGAGTGGCTCTCACCTATGGTTATAGTACCAAAGAAGAATACTAATAAAATCAGAATTTGTGTTGACTTTAGAGCACTCAACAAGGTGACCATTCCAGATGGGTTCCCAATGCCTTTTGCAGAGCAGGTCATTGAAGAAGTGGCTGGGCATGCATTATATAGCTTTATGGATGGATTTAGTGGCTATAATCAAATATCAATACACCCAGAGGATCGTGAAAGGACTGCTTTTATCACACCTTGGGGAACATATGTGTATGTAAAAATGCCATTTGGGCTCAGAAATGCTCCAGCCACCTTTAACAGAACGGTCAATCTCATTTTTGGCCCCCTATTGCTGGAACCACTTAGAATCTTCATGGATGACTTCTCTTCGTTTTCAGGTTCTCACAAAGAAACTCCTCTAGATTGTTTGGACCATCACTTGAGGCAGCTGCAGAATGTTTTCAAGAGATGCAGGGAGACTAAGCTAAAGCTCAATCCAAACAAATGTCATTTCCTTGTGATAGAAGGAACTCTCTTAGGACATGTGGTGTCGGCTAAAGGTATGGCCCCGGATCCTGACAAAATCATTTCTATATTAAAGTTGCCTAAACCTAAATCTCCTAAAGAGATTCAGAGTTTCTTTGGGCATACTGGATACCATAGAAGGTTTATAAAAATGTATGCAGAGATAGCCAGACCACTGGCTAGACTTACAGGTAAGGAAGTACCTTTTAAATGGGAAGAAGAGGAGGAAAAAGCATATCAAACATTACAGTCAAGGTTAGTGTCTGCTCCTATTTTGATCACACCTGCGTGGTAAAAAATCTTTCATATACATGTAGATGCCAGTGCCTATGCAGTGGGGGCAGTTTTGACCCAACCTAGTGAAGAATTTAAAGTGGACAGACCAATTCAATATGCTAGTAGAATCTTGACCAAGGCTGAAAGGAATTACAGTACTACGGAAAGGGAAGCCCTAGCAATGGTTTTTGCTGTCCAAAAATTCCATCATTACTCATGTGTACTTGAGCCAAGAAGACTCAAGGACTTGTGCCAATGAGACTGTACCTCAATTGCCACACAAGTGCGTATAGTGGGTACTTAACACACATCTAATTGTCAATCCGATAGAACGACGTACCAAGTGTATGAAGACGTATGCACACGTGATGGAAAATGAAGTGGTCAAGCTAGCATGCATGAGGAAAGACTAACTACCTCTCACACTCACTGAAATACTGAAAGTGTTTGCCGTTGAGCCTCTTACAACAGTTTTCAGAAATTCAAGGATTTCTCCCAGCTCCGAACTCCGAATATAGGCAATAGGGTACTCATTTCGAAGCTCTCGCCGAAACGCACCTACTGGAAGTGGTTTCACTCGATTCTGACAACTCTGCTTCAAGTTATGGCTAAAATGGTGAATGGCGGGAAGCACCCACACTCACACCACAACTCCTACAAGCTCACACACACACTACAGCTGCTCCAAATCAAGGGGAAGGGGTAGACAACAGTCATACGCCTGCATATCAAGCAACACATACACATACAAGACCAAAATGAAGATCAAAATCTGCAAGGAAGAGGCAAATTCGAAATTTCAGAAGAGCTCCTTCTTCACAATGGCAAAAAAAGTCTCTACAAAGAGTCAGAAAGTGACTTATATACATGTGCCCTAAGTTTGGTCCTTTCACACAAGAGATCGGCACTTTATTCACTAAAAGACTAATCTCCTACTATTTTACAAGGGATATTTTACAACAACTTGGGATTATGCAACTAGAGGACTCCTCTAGTGCATTTACATGGCTTGAGGGAATTCTTGAAGACCTCAAAAAAGAAAAAATAGGCCCATCATTTTGAAAATTTTGGGACTCCACTCTTATGTCTTTGCTCTGCAACACTCTCCCCCTCTTTGTCTCTGTCGTCCCTTGACAGGCTTTAGCTTCTCGTTGGCTGCTTGTTTAAGTCTTTTGAGTGCACCCATCCAGTGGTCGAAGAAGCAATAAGGACCATTAGACAATTGGGTATCTTATCCGAGGTTTGTCCTTTACTTCTGTTTTTGGCTTACTTTAAGAGTTCTGAATACACGCACCCAGTGGTCGGAGAAGCAATAAGGACCGTTAGAGAATTTGTTATTTTGTCCGATCTATGTCCTTTGCTTTTGTTTTGCCCCTTGGTATTCCGTATATCACATATCTGGGTTGTTGTATTCAGTTGGGTTTCCACGCACGCCACCAGTGACCTATGTCTTGCTTGTAGTACTCTGATTTGTCCTGGTTGCAAACATGTGACCCCGTTGTATTGCTTTGAGCCTATTTTCTTTCTTTTACCGCGCAGGACCTGGATGATTCGCGTTGTTGCCTGATGCGTTCCCCTGCGGGGCTTTGGGCAGAGGGTGGTTCTTTTGTTATCATGATCTTCATTCTTTATTGAGATGTTTTTGACTTTGATCGTCTTCTTCTTCTTTTCTTGCTTGATTCCCCTTCCACACGTCCCTCCTCCTGAACTCTGTCGTCCTCGACAGGCTTTTTGTGGCGACGTGTGTATGTTTGTATGGCATGTTGCTCTCTTTGATTTAGCAGATTCGCGTGACACAGCATGAATTCCTTCCATTGCTGAGACTTTACTCCGTCTTCTGGTGCTTGTCTATGATCAGCAAAGAAACTTGTTTCATAGGCCACCAGTCGCGCGTTCAAGTTGGAATTCATTTTGACGAAGATTTCTGAATCAATTTCAAAGAAGCCAGTGAAAAATGCTTCTTCGAAATTTTGCATATATGTCAAAGGCAAAAACATTAAGCGAGAATAATATGCCATGATAGTTAGTCGGCTGGGAATAGTAGATAAATAAAAAATGAGTGCTTCCTATCCTTGTGTAATGCCGATGAAATTCAAAAAGGTATATTTGGCATGTTGGAACACTTTGAGTACCGTAAGCATCATGCTGAATATTTTATTTGTCATTTTTACCGCTAAATCTGGTACTGTAGCATATCTGGCAATCCAAAATTCCATAGATTTTACCATGTATTCCTCGGTCGGTAAGTAATTATGTGGCGGACTAGGTAATAGTGGATAATTGAGCCACTGACTATTAATGCTACCCTGGCGCTGGCCTTCCCAAAATTGCGTCCAAGAGCGTCTGCGGGGCACAGGACAAAAAGATTGATTTACTTGAAGCTCATATGGTGATGCTTCCCATTGTACCCGCAGTGTAGGATTCTTTTCCAAAATTTTCCTTCTCTAAACGGGATCTGCCTTCTCAAATTCTTCCTGTGTATATGTGAAGGTATCCTGCCTGAATTGGAGGTTGTTATCCGGATCTTTATTTGCCGTAGACCTTATATAATGCCGCGTTTGTTCTTTAAGTAGACCATATGGTACATTGAATGGTTTCAAAATTTCCTCTAATTGTTTATTGTCGATTTGAGCTTCCTTCATGATCTTTATGATCTGATCTTCAAACTCAGCAGTGAGTTGGGACACCAGTAGTGCCCGTTCTGGTCGGCTCAGTTCTGTAATTTCTCGAGTGTTAGGTTTAAATTGAACCTCCTTTTCCTCCCTTATCGGTGAATGATATGAGGGGGGAGAGAGAGGACATACCTCATTCTCCACAGTAGCCTCTGCGGACTTCGGAACTACTGGTGTCCCCTCGTGTTTCGTTTGTTCTAATTGATCCTGTAGCTGTTTTATCATCTCTTTCTTTTGCTTGATTTCTTCTTGAGCCTGCAAAATTGTTGATTTATTTTTTTTCTATTTCTTCAGCTACAATGGCGAGCTGATCGGCATCTTCTTTACAATGTAATAGGTATCTGTTTTCTGCTTTTTTCCATTTAGCTCGTAGAGCTGCAGTGTCTTCCATGTATCTGCGTTCCCATTCAGCTATGGTAGCTCTTTCCTCTGTTAGTGCATATTCATACTTAGCAACTTTGTCCTCCAATTCTTTGATATTCTGTTCTGGTTGGGCTTGCATTTCAGCCGGTTGATCGCTTAGAAGTGCAGTCATAAGTTCCTTGTTGCGTTGTCTTAAGCTTTCCGCTTCCTCCATGTACACTTTGAGCTGAGATTCTAGGATTTTGCTTCGTGCACTCATTCGTGTTTTTTCAACCTCATTCACTTCTAACTTCTTTGAGAGTTCCTGGACCTGTTCTTTCATATTCGTATTTGCCGCCTCCAGTATGCTGTATTGTGTTTTGACTTCTTGAAGTTCCTTTTCTTGCCTCAAAACTCGTTCCTTTTTAGTTGATAACTCGGTGGAAAGATTCTTACCCCAATTTTCAAGATCCTTCTTCTCCCGCATGGCTTGGTCATAATCCTCGTCAGCGTCAAGCATTAGTTGCTGTGTGTCTAGTGCTGTTCTAATCATATCTTGCACCACAGGCTTGAGCTGAGCGATATCCACATTCAGCCATGTCTTAGGTATATCCGGGATTTCTCCTGTTTGTACATCTTTTCCTTTATCTACGTGGATCGTTTCGTTGTGTGGTTGTCTGATCTGTAGTTGGACTTGTTGTTGTTCTTCGTCTTTATCCACATCAATAGTTTTAGTGGCACTCCCTTGAAATGTAACATCCATGGATGAAGGCTCTGCCACAACTCTAATGGGCATGAACGGTTCCTCTTCTTCTGTTCTATCTTCCTGCGTCTCCTTCTTGGGTATCTTCATGGATACATTTCAAGGTGGTGTGGCCTCCTTGATTTGAATGTTGGAACTTTCAATAAGTTTTAAAGTATGCTGACCTTCCATTTTTGCTTCCTTGCTTCTGGTACTTTGATCAACCTTCGTTGTGTGATCCTCCTGCTTGAGGTCTTTTTGTTCTTCGTTATAGTTCACTTCATTCAATTCCTCCCATTGTCCGTCATCTTTTGATTCGCTTTGAATATCTACATCCAATAACGAAGTATTGGGCTCCTCTTGGCCGTCCAATCCAGAACTAGAGTTATCTAGGCCTATTTCCCGATATCTATGGACTTTTGTGAGTTTGCTCTTTGTTTCTCTTGCTTGTTCTGACTGCTGATAATGATGACCTTGTACTGGAAGATTGATTTGCCCTCCTGTGTACTGATGAGTCTCTTCCAGGGCTTTAGCTAAGTCTTCTTCCGTTATTTGCTTCTGTCCTTCAACAGTAGTTTTTGGGAGTACATGTATGTAGCTCAGTGATGAGTAGCACCTCCTCTAATGTCAATCCGGGAAGACGTGAGGATGGTATGAAGACCTCGAGCAAGTGGCAGCACAAGTGCGTGAGTGAGAAGCACACAAGCATGCACACACATACACACACACACACACACAGCAAGACAAAGAGGGAGAATCAATGGAGTTCTTAGATTACTTTTCAAGAAGCTCTTACAAGTTTGTTTCAATTACAATCTAACCTCCAAAATGAGCTCTCTAGCTCCTTTTATAGTTTTTGACTAGGTTTTGGCCCTGTCCAGACCTAGTGTCCGGCCTAGTTAAAAATTAGGTTCCAGGGCCAATTTGAGGGCTTAAACGGAGTCTAAAAAATACGAAAATTGATATGTAGGTACTTCTAAGGCTCCTCAAGCTCAAGGACTCCTTGGCTTGCACAAAATGGAGCTACAAAAATATGAAATGGTATTTACAATGATTGTTAGTGATAAGAATCACTGTTAAAAGATGTTGATTTGGAAGAATTTTGAAGGGCCTATCTGCCAGATTTGCGTCGACTGCTTTGTCTACTTACTCCTTCACTTTGTTCTGACTCTCTCCGCTGGCTTCCTTGTCTAGTCGGTCCTTGGGTGCCCATACTGCTCTCAACACCCCCCCCTCTCTCGCGTCTGTCGTCCCTGACAGACCCTTGTTGCTGGGAGTGTTGGATGTAATATTCCACAACCTGAGTGGCAAGCTGATGTTCTTGTATGCGTAGTCCTCTGGCCAAATCTGTCATCATACGATCCCAATCGATTGGTCCTGGAATGTCCGGATGTGGCAGACGTAACTGATCTGCATGGATCGCTTGTTCTACTGCGAATAGATGTAGCAAATGTGTGGGTCTGGGAATGAAAATTTCGGAATTGTATTCCCAGAATCCCGTAGAGAACATTTCCTCAAATGTCTGCTTGAAGCATGCGGGCAAGTACTTTATTCGTGCATGCCAAGCAAAGATGATAGTGACCGAGGGGGTTTGGCTCATGTCGTAGACTAAATCCTTGTTGCCTTGAGAGAATCCAGGGGCAGAGATGTATGGAGCTTGGACATTCCGAAAGGTTTTGAAGACAATGGTCATGAGCTCGAATATCTTCATACACATTTTCGCTGCTATGTCGGGTACATTATTTAGACGTGTAGACCAGTGCCGAATTGTTGATATCATGTAGGCTACGGTTGGGGTCCCTCGAGGTGGAGCAAAATGTGGGTAGTTAACCCAAGCCGAGCACTCTTTATTGTTGTGCACCTTGATTGCAAATGCTTGCCAGGATCTGCGACGTACCACTGGACAATAGCATGGATTGTACTTGATATATAGTGGCATGGTTGCCCAGGTACTCATCATCTCTGGGTAATCGGTGAGTAAACGTGCACGCCAATTAGGTTGGAAGATCGAGCCAGCACGTGCATCGGTTGGTAAATCCCCTATCTCAAATTGAGTGGCGAATGTGGGCTCCTTCCCTGTATGTCTTTTGACTTCTGCATTATAATCATGTAGTAAGACAAAATAAGGCATGTATTGCGACTCTGATGTTGTGATTAACCGTTGATGGGATAAATTTTGAAAGTAGGAAGACCGAAGGACAGTTTCTTCCAGATTTGTGAGAGATTGCATTTGCACGGCCACACAATCATCATGTGTCTTACCCACTTTCTCGACCCTTTTGACCCAATCTGGAACTTGAATTTCTAACGTGTCTTGTCCTTCTTCCGTAGTTCGACCACCAGGCGTCGGCATAGGCTCGTATGGCTCTTCATAGCTGTCATCGACGGGGATTTCCACTACTGTTTTAGGTTCTGGTTCTTCAATGGGCGAGGGTGGCCATTCATATGGGAGGAGGCGTGCTTGGAGTTCTGCCACCTGTTTCCGGAGGGTCTCCATTTCTTCTGTAGAGTGTTGCAAGATTACTGGCTCCTGTTGAGCGGTGGGGACACTGGCTATCTGTTTCTTTAGATCTGCACATTCAGTCTCTAGTTTTTCATATGACTCCAAGAAATTTGCATGCTCCTCAAGTAAGATGCGAATGTCTTCTGATGGAACTGCTCTATATCTGGTAGGGCTAATGGTTGCTCCTACGGTTCCTTCCATAGCCGCTTCAAAGTTGTCTTGGTTTTGTTGTTGAAGTCGTTTGTTCTCTTCTAGTGATGCGGCCATATGCTTCCTTAATAGCCCAATGTTGCGTCTGAGTGTAGCGTTAGAGATCATTTGCGCTTGAAGCACTGTTTCTAGTTCTTTGACTGCTTGGTCATCTACTGTTGATGTCTTTGATTCCAGTTCGGAGTGAGCCTGCTGTAGGGTGGTATGCTCGGCTAGGAGCGTGTGGTAGTCAGCTTCAAGAGTGGTGACTCTAGCTTGTAGACGTTGAGATTCTGCCTGGAGGGCAGCAGTGCGTTCTTCCAATTGATGGTAGTCTTGTTGTAGCTGATGTGCACACTGAAGTAATGTGTTGAATGTGCTATTTACATTATGAGATTCAAGGGGAAAAGTTTGAAATGCAAGGGAGGTGGGATTGGGTAGGGGGGTAGTGAATGCTGTGTGTGCCAATGATGTGAGTGGTGAGGTGGGGGGCAAGGGAGGGGAAGATGGTGGAATCGTGGGGAGAGGTGCTGTGGTTGGTGAAATGTCCATTGGGTCAGACAAGGTGGTGTGTGCAGGGGCTACCATGTAGGTGGGTATGGTAGGTGAAGTGAGTGTGGTGTTCGTGTAAATTGATGTCGTTGCGAACATCGGAGAAATGTGCCTCGGAAACATTGGAGAGCGGGTGAACTGCTCCACAACGGACGGGTATTGGGGTGGCGCGGTCAGGTTGAAAGAGGTGTAGGGGCCAGATGGGAAGTGAGGGTCATGGAATGGAGGTACCCGTATTGGGGGATAGGTCGGGAAACACAGGGTGCCTTCTGTGGGTGCTGGGTTTCCAACTACACTTGGAATGATGGCCAGTCATGGGTTCAGAGGATAGACGGGACGAAGTGTACAAGGGATTGGTGATGAAGGAGAAGAGGGTGTCTTGTGAGGTGGGTTCTCGAAATGAGAATGATTTGAATGAGGATGGGTTATAAGTGAAGGTAGAGGTGATGACTGTCGTTTCTTCCAAGGTGGGAGGTGGTGGTGGGGGTGGAGAAGGTGGTGATGGAGGATGCTGGGGTGAGATGGGTGATGTCTGAACGAAGGTTTCAGCGGAGAGGTCAGTGGTGGTTGTGGGGGTGGCTGTGGTCTCAATGGGTGCTTCTTGTTCTGTGACGGGTATCCTAATAGTCTTACCTGCTCGTGGTAACGTGTCCACTCTGCGTTTGTCATACCTTACGGACTGGCGGACTGCGGTGTGGACAGCCTCCGGAACTCCTAAAGAGTCTGACACTAATTTGAGGGTGTCAATGAAGTGTTGGTCCACCCCTTCATCTGATAGCATTTCTTGCATCAAAGCTTGACCTGATACCAGAGAGAGTTGATGCCTTTCCTGTACTGCTTTGATTGTGTCATATAACCTTCGTAGTTGAGCTGTATATGCTGGTGCACCTACAAGTTCTGGCACTTCTTGTTGCTCCTCTTGGTACTCTTGATCATAATCCTCCTCATCATCCTCCTGTTCTTCATCTCCGTCATCCTCTGCATCCACTTCAACAGGTGTGACAGGTGCTTGGGATGTTGTGGCCTGCGTTTGCACGTTTTCCGCTTGTTGTGCCTCTTCTGCCTCCAACTCTACATCTTGTAGCAGTTGTTCGAAATCTTCATTAGTGAGTTCTTCCAAAGGTGCACCACTAGGAAATTCAAGATCGGTTGGAATGGGAGGGAATATCAAAGTGGAACCATCGGTGCTGCGTCTTGGGAGTCGGAGTGTGAATGGTCGGACTCTTCGGGGTGGAGGGGTGACGTCTGGTGTTAGGGTGGCTCCACGTGGTTGAGCACATGGGACTTGGACAGTGCCTCTCATTTTCTTAGAAGGGGGTCCAGTGGATGTCCTGCCTCTAAACTGCTCTACCCGATTCCACATCAGGGCCCGTTGGATCGGAATGTCATAAGCCAAACACCTATAAATGATTCTTGTCAGAGCACAACAACCATATAAAACCTGTTTCCGCGGCCAGCGTTTGTGAGCTAGGTGTATCTGATCAATTATCCAGTGGGGTAGGTTGATGGTGAGGCTCTGTGTCTCTGCCAGATACAAGCTAAACCAAATCTTTTTGGGCGGCATGGTGAATCTATCTTGCGCCGGGAAAGCAAAGTGTTGCATGCACATGCGAAGGTGTATTGCAATATTAGGCGTCATGGATACCATGTCCTTGAGTTTGGTGAGACTTCGATTCTTCATGTAATCCGGTACTAGGGTTTCCTTTTCTGTAGGAATATGCATTCCGCGCATATCTAGAGCCTCTCTCACCAAATTGTTTGATAGCCTGAACCTCTTGAGCTCATTCCCCTTTGTCAGAGATGGAATCACAAATGAGCTTGCACCTTTTGGGTTCTGGTTTGGAGTCAAGGTGTTGATGAGATAGTAGCATCGCATGAAGTCAGGTTTTGGGAGTCGGGCACTGAAATAAGCACTCAATCCTGCCTTTTCCCATATCGGACGTAGACCTTCTGCATTTTGTAATTTCTCAAATTCTCTTGTAAAGAAATGGTATCTGCCTTGCTTCCCATTGAAGTCCAACTCTGATTCCGATAGGTATGTTCCTTCACCCAAGGGTCCTGCCACCTCGGTAAACCAATGTGAAGTCTTTCCCACGGGCATGGTGTGGCCACGCGGAGGGTCCGCAATAGGTATGATTTTGACAGCCTGCAATTCTTCTGGTCTTTCAATTGTCTCAGGCAAAACGGGTAAACTGTCCAAGTCCACCACTTGCGGGCTTGTTTCTGTGTGAGAGCTAGTTCTTGCTGCCTCCGCCATGTTGGAAATGCCGCAGCTGATTCTGTGAGAATATATGAATAAACGTTAACATTGCAATGGACACAAAAATGACATGGTGTCCCTTGTTACAACATTAACTTAAAGTTCGGGAGTGGTTAGGGGTTAATAAGTGCTCGGTGCTAGTGTGCGTAGTTAGGAGTTAGGTAGACCTAAGGGCTAAGCGAAATGATGTGATGTGAGAGTGAAGCGGTTAGTAGGTGGTCATGGATTTACAATCGGGGTCCGGGGGTTTGTTACAAGTCTTGGGCTGCCAAATGCAGTGGATGGGTTTTGCTCGTGGTTCCGTAGAGACTCTCGAGAGCTTTATAGGTGTGTCAGCTTGAACATGAGACCTTTTAGGGACCCATTTACAAATGATTCTGTTCGTGCTCATGTGCCTTGGTGTTGAAAATGAGTGGATGTAGGCTGTGCGAGTGAATGGATCATGCGGTGTAGGGTGTGTTCTTGATGTAGCTATTTGAGCCCGCAAACAAGCCTTAGGCACCCAAATTTGTCTTGATTGTGGGCTGGCCTTCATCGACTTCTTGGGCACCCAAATAGACTCCACGTTAGCAGATGAGCTTCTGAAAGACTTCTTATTATTATTATCGGGTTGTTGGTCACTAATGAGAGGCTTTGCCCGTGTGGTTGGCTTAAGTGCAACCGGGTGTTCGCCTTTCCGCACCCACACTTGGTTCACTTGCTGAGACATTTTGCTACGCAGGTACTTTTGATTTCCGGCATAGGTAGTACTCTGGTTCTTCTGCCTTTGATCCACCTTCGGTTGCTGCCTCCTTCTGACCTTTGGAAAAGAAGGGAGTTCCGTTGCATCCCTGACTCCTTTTTTGCAACCATCATTCCTCTGTAACACATAGTTTTGGACAAGAACAGCATGGTCATCTTCATGTGTACTCCTGGAAGGACCAGGAGTCTATGCCTTTCCTAGTTCCTTGAGTGCTCCATTATCTAACTCTACTGTAATTCGACTATGATTGACCCATACCTGAAGAAGTCCACTTCTTAGGTTCAAGTTGACTGCTTGGTCATAGATCCAGTCTTGACCCAAGACAAGGGGTTCCGTGAGGTCCTCATCTTGACACACTAGTACTTTAATTGTCATTGTCTCATCATGAATGTAGAGGGGAAGTTCCACCTCGCCCATGCAAGGGGTTTCCACGCCTCCCAATCCTATGAGATATGCTTCCACAGGATTGACAGTTAACTGCAACTCTTGACAGTAAGACACTCTAACAGCACTAGTGGCTGCACCTGAGTCAATCAAGGCTCTTACGGTCCTTGCACTCTTTCCTTGTCCTATATCTAAGGTTACGAAAGGACGTCGATCAGTTATCCTATGTGAGCTTGTTCCTGCGACTTCGCACATTGCCATATGATATCCTTGATCTGCATAGTCATTTGTTCTAGGCTGCTCTCTACCTTGCCTTCGTAATTTCATCCTTCTGATGCGTTCTAAAGCTCCTGCTTGAGCTTCTTCTCTAATTCGCTTTTCTTCCTCTTTGCGTTTCTTAGCAGTGTTGAGTCGGCTGAGCATTTCCTCCGTGAGGGGTTCCTGATACAACTTGACTCTGCAACCGCTAATGTAGTTTGGGAGAACATCACCCTCTAACGTGGCTAGTTGTACTGCTCCGCTCGTGGAGATCCTATTGATGATCATAGGTCCATAGCCTCTCTTTTCTAGCTTCCTTGCATGTTGTTTCAGTGTATAGACTAAAACTAGATCTCCTGCTTTCAAACCCTTATCCTTCACATGGGCATCAAAGTATGCCTTCTGTCTCTTCTTGGCTGCATATATTCCTGCAGCGGCTCTCAGTCTTGTTTCCCCTAATCGTTCAAGGTCAAAGATCCTAGAGGAGAGCTCATGACCTGTCCATTCGTGCTCTTGTGCTACTTTCAACGTAGGAATCAGGAAATCCAAGGGTAGCACAGCGTTTTGGCCGAATACCATCTGAAAGGGGGTGGCTTGGAGTACCGTTTTGTAGGCAACTCGGTATGCCCAAACAACATGGTGTAGCTGTTTGTCCCAATCAGAGCGTTTAGTGTTCACTAATTTCGTCAGTACATTGCATAAGATCTTATTAGTGCTCTCAGCTTGTCCATTAGCTTGAGGGTGATAGGGGGCAGACTTCTTGTGTATTACCAAGAATTCTTGGAGTAGATTTTCAATCACTTCATTTAAGAAATGAGTTCCTCTATCACTTACAAGCTCTATAGGTAGCCCGTATCTTGTGAATACATTCTCAAACAAGAATTTAGCAGTTGTTTGAGCATCGTTCTTTGTCGTAGCCTTTACCTCTACCCACTTGGTGAGATAATCTGTTGCAACAATGATGTATTCCGCATGAGAACCCTTGGCTGGGGGATTAATAGGACCTACGAAGTCTATTCCCCACTTAGAAAATGCACGTCCACCCATCATAGGTTTCAATGGCATCTCATCTTTTCGTATAGGATACTGAGTTCTCTGACAGACATCACACCGTTCACATAGGTATGTGCATCCATGTGAAGGGTCGGCCACCAGAAGCCCGCAAATAGTATTGCCTTGATCACCCGATCTGGTCCAAAATGTCCTCCTGCTACACCTTGGTGAGCGGTTTCTAAGATCTTCAGATATTCACTTTCATGGACACATAGCCTCAGGTAACCATCTTTACCGCGTTTGTATAGATTATCACCAATGAGTGAGTAATCCAGGGCTTCTTGTTCTAAACTCCTTTTCCTAGCCAGAGTCATGTCTGGAGGGAATGTGTTTGTCCTCAGGAAGGATACTAGAGGTTCGCTCCAATCTGGCACTATGGATACTTGATAAAGAGTAGCGTGTTCCACAGGTGGTTTAGTGCAGCAGATTGGGCATTCCTTGCACAACTTTTGGACATCAGCTTCCATAGTTGGCCAATGTACTCCGAGTCTCTTTAGGGTCTGTAAAGTTCGTTGCTTTGAATGGTGTTGCTCTAGTGCACCTACATGTGCTAATTGCAACCATTTAGAGTACTCATCCTCTTCTACGCAACAAGCCAAGATCCCTTGATCTGTGTGCTTGTACATACTTCCTACCATGATGTGGTACTTTTGGGCTTTTACAACCTCTCTATTCCGTGTGTTTACCACTGGATGATTAGGCCCGTATGTCAATACTGGTACCAATGGCTTAGCCCACTGCGGCACCACTTCCAAATTAAACAAGTAAGCATCAGGAAGGTCATCGGATACTCCTTGTGGGGCTTCTCCCGATGTGAGCCTAGAAAGATGATCAGCTCTCAAATGGGTCCTCCCTTTTCTTACCACAACCTCAAAATCATATTCCATTAGCAAGAGAAACCATCTTACTAATCTTCCTGTATTGCATGGCTTGTTTACGAGATATAACAATGCCTGATGATCAGTAAAAAATTTAAACTTATTTGCAAGCAAATAGTGTCTAAATTTCTTAACTGCATATACCATGCCTAATCCTTCTCGCTCTGTAGTGGTGTAATTCCGTTCAGCCGCATTCAATTGTCTACTGGCATAGGCAATTGGAAGATCCATATTACCTTCACCAGTAGGTTGTGCAAGCACACATCCAATAGCATAATTGGATGCATCAACATGAACATGGAATGGCTTATTCCAATCTGGTGTGGTCAAGATTGGTGCTGAACACAATCTTCGTTTAAGCTCCTGGAAGGAATTCTCACATTCATCCGTCCACTCAAAGTTTGTCAGAAGTCCGTACATGGGCTTTGCAATGACAGCATACATGTGTATAAATCGTCGGTAATAACCACAGTGCCCCATGAAAGCTTGTACTTCCTTGACATTCTTTGGCCTAGGTAGCTCTGCTATGGCTCTCACTTTTTCTTCGTCGGTAGATATGCCATTCTTTGACACTATGTGTCCTAGAATCTTGCCTTGCCTGACCATAAAAACGCACTTTTCTGGGTTCAGGCAGACTTGATATTCTCTACATTTGTCAAAGATTTGTCTGAGTTCAGGAATATGGGTTTGTCTAATATTGGAATGAGCACAAAGATCATCAACATAGACTTCTAAACTCTTCCTCAGGAACTCCTTAAACACATGGCACATCAGCCTCTGGAAGGTAGCTGGTGCATTGGTAAGCCCAAATGGCATTACTCTAAAAGCAAAAATGCCCCATTCTGTGGCAAAGGCTGTCTTATGCTGATCCTCTGGAGCTATGGCTACTTGATTGTAGCCCGAAAATCCATCAAGGAAGCTGTACACTTCCTTGCCTGCCACTCTTTCTAAGAGATGTTCTATGATGGGAAGCGGATAGTTATCTCGAATTGTGGCTGCATTAACCTTTTTCAGGTTAATGCACACACGCAGCTTGCCATTCTTCTTGGGCACCACTACGATGGGGGATACCCATTCAGTGTGCTCAATTTCATAGATAAATCCAGCTTCAACCAATCTATCTATCTCTTCCTTGATCTTAGCAGCGTAATTATCATTATATGTATAAGGCTTTTGCTTAGAGGGTTTGGCATCTGAAGTCATGGGGATGGTGTGTGAGCATATATCGGGGTCAACACCTTTCAAATCCTTGTAACTCCAAGCGAATACATCTCTGTATTCTCTTAGCAAGGCTATCAACGCATGCTCTTCTTCCTCTGTTAGGTCATGGCCTATGTACGTGCATCTCTCCTCTCCTTCTTCTATGGCCACTACTATTTTCTTGGTGGTCTCTTTGTTATCATAGGCCTCTCTTGATTGTGCCTCTCGTTTAGGCATTCTTATCATGACTCTCCTGTCATCTATCTCATACTTCTTAAAATTTTCTGGGACCTCAAACAAAGATTCTTCCTCTTCTGGTGAGGCTTCTCTCTTCTTTCGTTTCTTTCCTTCTTCCTTCGGGGTCACATGTGTTGCTAATCTTACATCATTTGTAACCTCTCCATGCCTCTGGGGTTGAAATTCTACTTCATGGAAGTATTCTTCATCTGATGCAAATGGTGGGTCCATAATGATTGACTCTAGATCGGAGTCACTTGCATCCTCAAATGCATCAGGGCTAGGTTCGTATTCTTCTAGAACTGCCTCTCCCATGATTGGCTCTATGGAGAAGACTGAAATGTCATAGCCATCCTCATCACAGTGAGGTGTCCATTGTTCTTCATTGATGGCTACGTCCATTGTTGCTAAAATTTCTGCCCAACCGTGAGGTTCAAATTCTTCGTCTGGAAAAACTACAGGTGCATAGGCTGGGTCTTGGATTGATCTATGGGTTTCTTTCGCACCTACCTCTCTGGCTTTTTCTCTCTTCTCTTCCTCTACTGCTACTTTGCACATCCATAAGTGGGTGTCTTCATGCATCCAAGAGGATCCTGACCCTATGGAATGCACAGATTCCGTATCATCTTTGGCTCTATGGATGGGATTCCACTGGATAGGAGGTACATCTCTATGAGAGTAATCTTTGACATTGACTTTGGTCGTAACACCTAAGTGTTGCAGGTACAAGGAATTGGTCCCCCAGTCCTATACCACTTGCAACTGTCGCATGAATGGTCTTCCCAAAATCATCTCATAGGCATGATTTTTGCTGAAGTCACATATGGCAAAGCTATGCTCAAATTCAACACCACAAGTGGTGAGAGTTATACCTTCTAGCAATCCTAAGGGTCTCTCTATGTGGCCATCGGCCATTTGCAATTTCATTCTCGTTGGTCTGAGTGCTGGCTTGCCCCAACGCTTCCATAGGGAAGTAGTGGCAATTGCAACTCCTGCACCTGAGTCCAAAATTGCCTTGGTGGTGTACACCTGGTAGGTGATGGGAAGATAGGTGTTCCCTTCTTCACCTTCACACATATCTCCTATCTTATCCAAGGGGATTTCTGGCACTGTCCTATGGGATCCTTCCTGGGAACGTGGTTTTGCAACTTCAGTCACTTGACTGGCTACATCTTTCCGCGCTTCTGGTCTATCCTTAGGCAGTTCTTCCAAAGTGAGATCGTGCTGCACCTCGGTGTTCCTTACTACCTCCGAGTTCCTAGGTCTGACTGAGCCGTCGTTCCTTACCATGACTGTAGGTGCTCTCATACACGTGGACTTTGCTTCCCATGGGCCTGTGAAGTGGGGTAGCTCTTGTATAGAATTAGACTCAAAGTCCAATCTCTCGTGAGACTGAGTACTCTCATGTTCCCCGTAAATAGATGGGATGTCTTGTGGGAATTGGTCGTGTGCATCATCCACAAGTTCAAAAGGAGGGGCGACTTCACTTTCGTTATCCCATTTGTCTTCTTGAATCTCTCGTAGGAAGTCTGGTGCAAACCGATTCATAGAAGAAGAAGTGTCTGGCTCCGTAGAATTGGGCACATAAGCAACCTGGGAAGGAGGGCTTATTCTATCGTTGACTCTCTCCTTGTTCTCATAGGTGGCTGGAGCACCAGCTTCCTGGGGAGGATTACTTATTCTATTACTCTTCCGAGCAGGCTCATACGCTCCCTGAGAAGGAATGTAGGCAACCTGTGGAGGTACGTAAGCTTTCGAGGGGGGTTCATCTGCCTTTTGGGGGGGAAGATAAGCTTCTTGAGGAGGCACATGGGCTTCTTGAAGAGGCTGGCTTATCCGTTCTCTTGCCCTGTCCTTTCTTTGAGGGGCAGGTTCCTTTTCTGATTGTGCAATTAGCCTCTCTATTCTTTCTAGCAGTCCATCAAAGTGTAACTGCGTCTTAGCTGAACTAGAAATGTTAAATAGGCGGCTGGCCTCAAACATGGTCTGAGCCAATTCCACCATTTTGGCACAAATCTTAGTTCGTTCAAGCTCTAGCTCGGCTCTAGGGTAGCATTTTTCATGATCGGTTATGGTTGGCCCTTCTTGGATTCTGGCCTGATATGCTTTAAGCATCATGTTTAGGTCCTCGGGAGTGGGGTCTGCTAGGACTGATCCTACTCTAGGGGGTGGTGGGTGGGTTACGTGGGGTGTATTAGAGGGTGGAGGGATGGAGGGTGATGGGGATGGTAGCGGTGGGATTGTGTGAGAGTGCGGTTGGGATGTGATCTCTATGATTTTAGCCTTGGTTTCGCGTAAACTTTCCTCAAGTTCACTCATCTTCTTTGCCCATTGCCTTTTCATACGTTCACGGCTATCTCTCCAAGCTCTAGTCCTTTTCTTGGTTATGCTCTCAGTTTCACTAGCTGTTGGGCTCTTTTCTTGGCTTGCCTCTTGGTTTTGTTGCAATGCCTGAGCTCTAGTGACTACCTGCACTGGTGCAGTGGAAGTGACACTTCCTGTGGAATCTACCACTAACCCAATAACGTTGATAGGCGTGATTTTTGGCATATTATTAGGATTCTTAGGGCAATCTCGTAAGAGATGCTCTTTTCCACAGTCTTGGCAAAAGCCTTGGATCGTCACGGACTGAGTTTGTGTAGGTGGAGGTAAGGGACAATCACGAATGAAGTGATCTCCCTGACATCGGTAGCATGGTCCTCTAGGAAATGGTGGTCGTACCTGCCTAGGTTGGGGTCTAGGGTTGGGGTTTGTATACATGACGTTTGTATAATCTGACTCCCAACTAGGTTCATTTGGCTCTTCGCTGTAATAGGACTCACCATGTTCTGGAGACTGCATGTAGTAAGCCTGGGGACTATCGACATGTGTAGAATCAAAGCTATGGTCACTGGGATCACTTTCAGAAAGCAGTGGTGTTACAGGGACTATAGCTCTATTAAGGTTTTCTTCTGCAACAGCATATTTTACCGGAATCACATTGGCTGGAGCTGGGGGTTGTTGTGCTAACACAGGCTGAGGTCTTTGTTGGTTTTGGTATGGGTGCTGATAGGGTTGCTGTGGCCTGCCATATGGCTGTGGAGGGTACTGGTTCTGGTATCTTCCCTGCGGTGGATAGGGTTGAGGGTAAGTTTGCCTAACTGTTTGCTTATTGTAGGGGCAATCTTGTGCGGTGTGATTGGTGTACCTCCGTTCTATGGTGCAGTACTGGCTACTAGGATTTACTTGGGGCTGAGCCATAATGGGACACACGTTTGCCATATGGTCACCACCGCATGTATAGCACCTCTTCGTTGGGGTAAACCTCGGAATTTGTTTGCTAGAGACGCCTAGTTTTTGGGCCACTTTCTCTGCAAGTTCCTCAATTGATGTGGATTGCGTGGAAGAGTGACTAGATGCACTATCTGAATCTTTGTAGATTTTGGAAAGCTCTAGTTCTTCCCCTAGGTTATCTTCAATGTCAATGCACATGCGTACACACTCCTCTATAGTCCTAGGGTCCTTCAGATACACATAGGATCTCAATTTCGTACTCAGCAATCCATCAAGGAATAAGGCCACTTGTTTGGCAGGTGTGGGTAGCTCCGAAATAGGACATCTTTCAAGGTATTGCTTAAATCTTCTTCCTGCAAGTCTCACGGTTTCTTGAGGGGTTTGCTTGAAGCTATGAATCAGCGAGGAGGTATTGTGTCTTATGCCACTCTTAGAGAATTCAATAATAAATGCCTCTAGGAGTTGGTCTATGCTCCTGAACTGTCGCTCATCCAATGGCTGAAACCATGTAAGTGCTGTGTTCCTAAGGGTTAGACCGAAGGCATTGTACTGCGTGAATAGATCCTCCACTTGTTCAGCTCTCAAGACTTGCTTGAACTCCGCCACATGATCATAGGGATTTCCTGTGCCATCAAAGTAATTCTTCATGGACTTAACTAGCTAGGTTGGTCTCAACGTTCTTGTGTGCTCTCTAGGTCTCAGCAGAGGAAATCCATCCACATTTCTTTGGTTCCTGTGAGCTCTATGCATCTCAGGTTCTACTCGATTCGTCTCCGTCCTCGTTCTTTCTCTGCCCACTAGGTTGGCAAAGCTTACTTCTGGTCTATCTCTACTTCTGTCTCTTTGAGTTCCATGAGCTTGGGATGTTCCAGCACCAGGGTGACCATAGGATACATTCAATCTTGGTTGGGGGAAAATAAATTCACCCTTCCAAGTGTAAGCATGCCTATCATTTTCTGTCACCACAAAGATCCTTTCCGAAGTGTGATCTAAGTAGGTCACTCTACCTGGGCTATCCGGATCCTTAAACTCATAGATCATGATAGTTTCTATATCAGTTGGCTGATTAGATTTATACCTCCAGAAGGCTTCGTCAGTTTCTCGATTGAGGAGCAACTCTATGCTCTTGTTGTCTTGGGGAACCCACTCAGGTGTGATAATCCTAGTGAGAACAGATTTGCCTCGGGGTGTTCTAGGTTCTACTCCCATGTTTCCTTGTTCCAAGTCACCTAAGTCCGCTTTTGAGATTACATTTCCAAATTCATCTGTCCTATCTGGGTGACTGGTGACTACGTATATGGTTCCTTCTTTGTCCAGGTATGCACCGTTTTCAAACTTGACTGCTGGGTGCTCTAGACCAATGGATTGATCAGGATTCTTAATCTGTATCACAGATCTTCCTAAGCCGTCCTCATAGATGCTGGCACCTAATCGGTTGGTCCTAAGGTACTCCAGCTGTGTTTTGTAAGGGCCTTCTACCCTGTACAAGTAAGGCACTCCTGAACTTCCCGTAGGTCTGTCCATGCCTTGAGACATCTCTGACTCACTGGTCTCAGAGCTAGGGTAGTACGACTGGTGGCTCAGCTGCTGGGCCCAAGACCTAGCAGTGTGGTTTACACTAGCCTCTGAAGACCTAAGGCTTTGTCTCTCCCTTACAAGATGTCGTCCTGATCTAAGGTTCATATGCCTATCTAAGTAGCCCAATTCTTTGCCCAGAGTACAACCTCGTTGCTGGTTACTTTATATTAGTCACTTGATTCTTTTTAGTTATTTCTCGTGTTTAAGGTCTTGTCTGATATTACGTCGTCAGGAATACTTGAATGTTCTTCGTGCTTTTAGGTTGATCGTTCCACATTAGGTTCTTTTCCTTTATGTTACCGACAGTACAGAGATTAGGTTTTTAGCTTGAACTTGAGTTTTTAGGTGGTCTTCAACTTGATACCTGCTTATCGTCGCTCTGACTTACTCCTACCTCTCGTCGTTCTTAGCCTAAGCTAGGAATTGATAAAGGGAGTTGAGAATTTCCAACCTTTTGTTTCCTTCTTGGTTGCCTTGACTGCCCAGGAAGTGTGTTCCCAAGCCTGCACTTACTCTTGCTTAGAACACCTTTCGATGCTCTCAAAGGATCTGTAAAAGTTCCAAAGTTAGCTTAAAGATTTAAATTCCAAAGACAGAACCAATGATTTTCATTCCTGTAGCACACACACTAGCTTGCATAGTGATTTTTAAGAGAACAATTCTAAAGACCCCTGACTTTGATCCCCCTGGGTATGGTCAACTTCAAAATACCCTTTCCAACAAGCCCTAGAGCTCAAAAAATTGATTTCGTATGAAAAAGTTGTGACCGTTCAGGGTTCTAGGGTTAAGACAGGGTTCAAACAGGATCACTGTGCAACAGGTTTTCCCCAAGTTGTTTTCCTAAGGCCTCCTAATGTGCTCTAGAGTAAAATATTTATGCCCAAAAATTAGCCCAACACTTCAATTAACAAACCCTAAAAAATTTGGCTAAAATTGGCTGTCAATCGCGATGGAGAGGGCTGTCAATCGCGATGGACACTCAGTCAATCGCGATGGACAGAGGGTTCAGTCAATCGCGATGGACACTCAATCAATCGCGATGGACAGGCAGTCGGTCGCGATGGACAGAGGGTTCAGTCAATCGCGATGGACACTCAATCAATCGCGATGGACAGGCAGTCGGTCGCGATGGACAGAGGGTTCAGTCAATCGCGATGGACACTCAATCAATCGCGATGGACAGGCAGTCGGTCGCGATGGACAGAGGGTTCAGTCAATCGCGATGGACACTCAATCAATCGCGATGGACAGGCAGTCGGTCGTGATGGACAGAGGGTTCAGTCAATCGCGATGGACACTCAATCAATCGCGATGGACAGGCAGTCGGTCGCGATGGACAGAGGGTTCAGTCGATCGCGATGGACACTCAATCAATCGCAATGGACAGGTAGTCGGTCGAGGGTTCAGTCAATCGCGGTGGACACTCAATCAATCGCGATGGACAGGCAGTCGGTCGCGATGGACAGAGGTTCAGTCAATCGCGATGGACAGGCTATCGGTCGCGATGGACAGAGGTTCAGTCAATCGCGATGGACAGGTAGTCAGTCGCGATGGACAGAGCTGTCAATCGCGATGGACTGAGATTTTGCCAGATTTTCAAAAATTTTGGTGGAAAGGTGGTGTGCAGGGTTTCTAGTCCACTGTGGTGCACTCAGATTTACCAACAAGTGAAAATTTCTGTCAATCGCGATGGACAGAAGGCGGCGACTGCGAGACAGTTTCGACGAGTTTCGTACCTGCACAGGAAGCTGGAGATGGTGATTCAGCAAGGTCCTGCAAAAAGCAAAAACATGCAAGAAAACACACATGCAATATCGCTCTCTCGCTCTCTCACACAAGTGCAATGAGGGAAATGAGGTGGAGATGGGGATATAGTCAAAAGACTGAAATTTTTGCGATGATGAAAATGGAGGTGGAAGATGGTGATGAGGAAGATGGTGATGATGATGGTGAAGAAAAAAACAAGAAAATAGATGAAAGTGAAGAAAATACCTACAACTCCAACGCGTCAACTCTACGTCTTACCATCACACGCTCGTCCTCAAAGCTCGATCCCCGGCAACGGCGCCAAAATTTGGTGTAGCTCAGTGATGAGTAGCACCTCCTCTAATGTCAATCCGGGAAGACGTGAGGATGGTATGAAGACCTCGAGCAAGTGGCGGCACAAGTGCGTGAGTGAGAAGCACACAAGCATGCACACACATACACACACACGCGCACACACAGCAAGACAAAGAGGGAGAATCAATGGAGTTCTTAGATTACTTTTCAAGAAGCTCTTACAAGTTTGTTTCAATTACAATCTAACCTCCAAAATGAGCTCTCTAGCTCTTTTTATAGTTTTTGACTAGGTTTTGGCCCTGTCCAGACCTAGTGTCCGGCCTAGTTAAAAATTAGGTTCCAGGGCCAATTTGAGGGCTTAAACGGAGTCTAAAAAATACGAAAATTGATATGTAGGTACTTCTAAGGCTCCTCAAGCTCAAGGACTCCTTGGCTTGCACAAAATGGAGCTACAAAAATATGAAATGGTATTTACAATGATTGTTAGTGATAAGAATCACTGTTAAAAGATGTTGATTTGGAAGAATTTTGAAGGGCCTATCTGCCAGATTTGCGTCGACTGCTTTGTCTACTTACTCCTTCACTTTGTTCTGACTCTCTCCGCTGGCTTCCTTGTCTAGTCGGTCCTTGGGTGCCCATACTGCTCTCAACAATGTATCCTTTTGGTTGTTGGTGCGTCCTCCTCCGCTTGCTTGGCCTCCCGGAGTCTTTTCGTGCCTCTCATTCTAGGTTGAGAGCTAGTTTCTGCCACTTCCACGATTTTTGCTCCTTTTTTCCTTTTTAGCACAGTGGCGACTTTGACATACCTAGCCATATCATTTGAAGACGGCATTTCCTGCAAATGCTCTGTTATGCCCAAAGCGTGGTAAATCAAGATAGTCAAGGCCACACTGCCATTTAGAAACTTCTTATTATTCCATTGCTTTTTAGCCTCGAACAGTCTTTCCTGGATAAATGGTGTCAAATTGATTTGATTCCCGATTTGCTTAATGGCATGGGAGAGTAGTTGGACAATAATTTTCTGTGGTGCCGTGTATCGATTCATGTTGGGGAAGCAAAAATGTTGATGAATTAGTCTGACTTCCTCTTCTATATCAACTCTGTTAATGTCAACGAAAGTGCGTGTCTTTGCTCCATGACTTTCTTCTTTTATCGTTGTGACACCATCCTTTTCCCATCCAAATGCTTCCTTGATCAATTCATGTGTGAATTGAATAATTACCCATTCTCCTCCTTTATCCATAACTCTAGCTTCTGGCACCAGTGGATCATGTAGTGCAGGCTGTAGGGTGTTCATGACTTGCATGCATCTTTGGAAATCAGGTTTATAGATGGGTAATTCAAAATACTTGTGAATTCCTGCTTTCTTCATTATGTCAATGGTGGATTGCATCTCATGTAAGACCCTGAAATCCTGGGACATAATCGGAAAATGATGCTCTGTATCCATAATTTTGATGTTTGCCAAGAATAAGTAGTCTCCAACTGGTTGCTCATCTCTAAACCAGTGTCCCTTTGCTTTCGTGAGACTTTGGGGAGGAAATTCCTGCACCTCCTCTTGTACTGTTGCTTCAGAATCCTCAGAAGCCATCTGCACTTGTAGCAAAAAGTGAGTTAGTGTCAAAGGAAAGTATGTATCTGTTCAATGCATCGTAGTGACTATTGATGTTTTTCACTCCGTTTCCCATCATTGAGTGAGATCTCTTACCACCGTTTTTATAACTTTTCCTGAAAGAAGGCAATCGTTAGTATAGCCGAAGCATTTATTTATGTACATAGTAAGTCCATTCCTATCAAAGTGAAGCTAAGATCTAATCTCTCTTGGAGAATGTGCACCACTAGTTTTGTAATGTACATCATGTGCCAAATGCTTGGCCATGTAGTGTGGCCCTATTATGCATACTTGAGGTGCATTAGAGACTTCATGAGTGCAATGGAAATCTTTGTTTCTTCGCTCGTCCAATCCTCGTGGTTGCTTAGGTTTCCAGATCCATTTCGTGACCACTAAGAGAGGTCGTTTTGTTTCTTTGATCCGACCGGCTTCATGTGTTCTCTTTGCGTTCTCCAGTGTCCGAGTGATATTGGCATTGCTTTTCCGGTTTCTTGGATGACTCTTATGTAGTTTTGTCATTCGCCTTGTCTGATGTACTGCATCTTCCTGAGTCCTTGTAGCCTGTCTAGCTGTTTGTGTTACCTTTTTAGGAATCCATATCTGCAGTCGCGATCTTTGGGCTTCCATCAATGGTTTGGGGATCCATATGTGCAATAGTCCTTTTGGTGAGGATTTAGGTGTAGTTGACTTTGTGGTCCTTGCGTCCTTTTCAAGATTGGGTTCTGACTTCGCCTGGCTCTTTATCTGATCCTTGTGTACCCATTTGTAGTTTGGTCGTCCTACATATGAGTATCCGCAAGTGGTTTTCCCGTGTTGCGATCCTTTGGCTCGTCGAGTGGCTTCGATAGAGTAAATTTCTTTCATTGTCGGTTTTGCCCGGACGGAATGTGCTGATTCTGATTCTTCTTCAGGCATTGTTGAACTTGATGTGTCTGCTGCTTCTAGGTTGATTTCTGATATTTGAGTAGCCGGATTACCTTCTAATGTCGTTTTCGGACAGCTCTCAGGGCTTGTGATCATCTATGTTCGAATTAGAGGTTTTACTTCTAATAGGCTGAAAATCTCCTTATGCCCTATCTTTGCCGAAATGTAGCCTTGAGCTAGATGGATACACACTTCATTCTCAAGAATCCAGTCTTGTCCTAGAATTAAGTCTTCTATTAAATCCTCATCTTTGCACACTAAGACTTTCTGTTCCATGGAGGAATTGCCTAGGTGGAGGGATACATTTGTCGTTCCAATACATTCTAGGGTGTGACCTCCAATCCCGATCAATCGGGCTTTTGTGGGATTCAAATTTAATTGCAGATCTTTTGCTATTCTATCTCGCATGCAGCTAAGTCCTGCTCCTGAGTCTATCAATGCATCTATCAACTTGTACTCTGTCTTGCCAATCCCTAGGTTTAGGTAAGGTTGCGTTTTGCACACACCCGTTGTATTATGATTATCGACTTGGTAATTTGCCATAGGGATAGGCTCTTCTCCTTGGAGATAGCGTTCATCTCGTTGTCTAACCCATTCTTTCCGTTTCCTAATGCGTTCCAATGCTTCTTGTCGAGCTTCCTCTCTAATTCGCTCCTCTTCCCTCTTCCTATTTTGGGCACCTAGTAATCGTGCTAGCATTTGATTGGTCAAAGGTTCCATGAATCGTCTCATTCTACATCCACTGATGTAGTTAGGAAGAATGTCGCCATCTAGGGTTGCTAGATTGACTGCTCCACCAGTCGAGATTCGATTTATGATCAACGGTCCATATCCGCGTTTTTGTAATTTCTTGGCATGTTGTTTTAGGGTGTACACTAAGACTAAGTCACCTTCTTTAAGTCCCTTGTCTTTTATATGTGCATCATAATATGCTTTTTGTCTTCTTTTTGCTGCATAAATTCCTGCCACTGCTTGTAACCTAGTGTCATGTAACTTCTCGATTTGGTCTAGTTGTTGGGATAGTTCATGTCCATTCCACGCACACTGTTGTGCCACTTTCAGTGTTGGTACTAAAAATTCAATTGGCAAAATTGCATTTTGCCCATACACTAAGTTAAATGGTGTGGTTCCAATAGCCGTTTTGACACTTCCACGATTTTTGCTCCTTTTTTCCTTTTTAGCACAGTGGCGACTTTGACATACCTAGCCATATCATTTGAAGACGGCATTTCCTGCAAATGCTCTGTTATGCCCAAAGCGTGGTAAATCAAGATAGTCAAGGCCACACTGCCATTTAGAAACTTCTTATTATTCCATTGCTTTTTAGCCTCGAACAGTCTTTCCTGGATAAATGGTGTCAAATTGATTTGATTCCCGATTTGCTTAATGGCATGGGAGAGTAGTTGGACAATAATTTTCTGCCACTTCCACGATTTTTGCTCCTTTTTTCCTTTTTAGCACAGTGGCGACTTTGACATACCTAGCCATATCATTTGAAGACGGCATTTCCTGCAAATGCTCTGTTATGCCCAAAGCGTGGTAAATCAAGATAGTCAAGGCCACACTGCCATTTAGAAACTTCTTATTATTCCATTGCTTTTTAGCCTCGAACAGTCTTTCCTGGATAAATGGTGTCAAATTGATTTGATTCCCGATTTGCTTAATGGCATGGGAGAGTAGTTGGACAATAATTTTCTGTGGTGCCGTGTATCGATTCATGTTGGGGAAGCAAAAATTGATAGTCAAGATAGTCAAGGCCACACTGCCATTTAGAAACTTCTTATTATTCCATTGCTTTTTAGCCTCGAACAGTCTTTCCTGGATAAATGGTGTCAAATTGATTTGATTCCCGATTTGCTTAATGGCATGGGAGAGTAGTTGGACAATAATTTTCTGTGGTGCCGTGTATCGATTCATGTTGGGGAAGCAAAAATGTTGATGAATTAGTCTGACTTCCTCTTCTATATCAACTCTGTTAATGTCAACGAAAGTGCGTGTCTTTGCTCCATGACTTTCTTCTTTTATCGTTGTGACACCATCCTTTTCCCATCCAAATGCTTCCTTGATCAATTCATGTGTGAATTGAATAATTACCCATTCTCCTCCTTTATCCATAACTCTAGCTTCTGGCACCAGTGGATCATGTAGTGCAGGCTGTAGGGTGTTCATGACTTGCATGCATCTTTGGAAATCAGGTTTATAGATGGGTAATTCAAAATACTTGTGAATTCCTGCTTTCTTCATTATGTCAATGGTGGATTGCATCTCATGTAAGACCCTGAAATCCTGGGACATAATCGGAAAATGATGCTCTGTATCCATAATTTTGATGTTTGCCAAGAATAAGTAGTCTCCAACTGGTTGCTCATCTCTAAACCAGTGTCCCTTTGCTTTCGTGAGACTTTGGGGAGGAAATTCCTGCACCTCCTCTTGTACTGTTGCTTCAGAATCCTCAGAAGCCATCTGCACTTGTAGCAAAAAGTGAGTTAGTGTCAAAGGAAAGTATGTATCTGTTCAATGCATCGTAGTGACTATTGATGTTTTTCACTCCGTTTCCCATCATTGAGTGAGATCTCTTACCACCGTTTTTATAACTTTTCCTGAAAGAAGGCAATCGTTAGTATAGCCGAAGCATTTATTTATGTACATAGTAAGTCCATTCCTATCAAAGTGAAGCTAAGATCTAATCTCTCTTGGAGAATGTGCACCACTAGTTTTGTAATGTACATCATGTGCCAAATGCTTGGCCATGTAGTGTGGCCCTATTATGCATACTTGAGGTGCATTAGAGACTTCATGAGTGCAATGGAAATCTTTGTTTCTTCGCTCGTCCAATCCTCGTGGTTGCTTAGGTTTCCAGATCCATTTCGTGACCACTAAGAGAGGTCGTTTTGTTTCTTTGATCCGACCGGCTTCATGTGTTCTCTTTGCGTTCTCCAGTGTCCGAGTGATATTGGCATTGCTTTTCCGGTTTCTTGGATGACTCTTATGTAGTTTTGTCATTCGCCTTGTCTGATGTACTGCATCTTCCTGAGTCCTTGTAGCCTGTCTAGCTGTTTGTGTTACCTTTTTAGGAATCCATATCTGCAGTCGCGATCTTTGGGCTTCCATCAATGGTTTGGGGATCCATATGTGCAATAGTCCTTTTGGTGAGGATTTAGGTGTAGTTGACTTTGTGGTCCTTGCGTCCTTTTCAAGATTGGGTTCTGACTTCGCCTGGCTCTTTATCTGATCCTTGTGTACCCATTTGTAGTTTGGTCGTCCTACATATGAGTATCCGCAAGTGGTTTTCCCGTGTTGCGATCTTTTGGCTCGTCGAGTGGCTTCGATAGAGTAAATTTCTTTCATTGTCGGTTTTGCCCGGACGGAATGTGCTGATTCTGATTCTTCTTCAGGCATTGTTGAACTTGATGTGTCTGCTGCTTCTAGGTTGATTTCTGATATTTGAGTAGCCGAATTACCTTCTAATGTCGTTTTCGGACAGCTCTCAGGGCTTGTGATCATCTATGTTCGAATTAGAGGTTTTACTTCTAATAGGCTGAAAATCTCCTTATGCCCTATCTTTGCCGAAATGTAGCCTTGAGCTAGATGGATACACACTTCATTCTCAAGAATCCAGTCTTGTCCTAGAATTAAGTCTTCTATTAAATCCTCATCTTTGCACACTAAGACTTTCTGTTCCATGGAGGAATTGCCTAGGTGGAGGGATACATTTGTCGTTCCAATACATTCTAGGGTGTGACCTCCAATCCCGATCAATCGGGCTTTTGTGGGATTCAAATTTAATTGCAGATCTTTTGCTATTCTATCTCGCATGCAGCTAAGTCCTGCTCCTGAGTCTATCAATGCATCTATCAACTTGTACTCTGTCTTGCCAATCCCTAGGTTTAGGTAAGGTTGCGTTTTGCACACACCCGTTGTATTATGATTATCGACTTGGTAATTTGCCATAGGGATAGGCTCTTCTCCTTGGAGATAGCGTTCATCTCGTTGTCTAACCCATTCTTTCCGTTTCCTAATGCGTTCCAATGCTTCTTGTCGAGCTTCCTCTCTAATTCGCTCCTCTTCCCTCTTCCTATTTTGGGCACCTAGTAATCGTGCTAGCATTTGATTGGTCAAAGGTTCCATGAATCGTCTCATTCTACATCCACTGATGTAGTTAGGAAGAATGTCGCCATCTAGGGTTGCTAGATTGACTGCTCCACCAGTCGAGATTCGATTTATGATCAACGGTCCATATCCGCGTTTTTGTAATTTCTTGGCATGTTGTTTTAGGGTGTACACTAAGACTAAGTCACCTTCTTTAAGTCCCTTGTCTTTTATATGTGCATCATAATATGCTTTTTGTCTTCTTTTTGCTGCATAAATTCCTGCCACTGCTTGTAACCTAGTGTCATGTAACTTCTCGATTTGGTCTAGTTGTTGGGATAGTTCATGTCCATTCCACGCACACTGTTGTGCCACTTTCAGTGTTGGTACTAAAAATTCAATTGGCAAAATTGCATTTTGCCCATACACTAAGTTAAATGGTGTGGTTCCAATAGCCGTTTTATATGCAACCCGGAAGGCCCAAATTGCATGATGCAATTGTTTGTCCCAATCTGACCTTCCATTATTGACAATCTTTGTCAATACTGTACACAGTACCTTGTTGGAACTCTCTGCTTGTCCATTGGCTTGGGGATGGTATGGGGCTGATTTTTTATGAATCACTAAAAACTCATTCATTAAAGACTTGATTACTTCGTTGAGGAAGTGCGTTCCCCGATCACTCACAATCTCGATGGGTAATCCAAAATGGGTGAAAATATGCTCGAAGAGAAACTTGGCAGTGGTTTGAGCATCGTTCTTTCTAGTGGCTTTTGCTTCTACCCATTTGGTCAAGTAATCCGTGGCTACTATGATGTACTCCGCATGTGATCCTTTGGCAGGTGGATTGATAGGTCCTATGAAGTCAATACCCCATTTTGTGAAGGCTCTCGCGCATATCATGGGTCTTAATGGCATGTCATCTCTCCGAATTGGGTATTTAGTTCTCTGACAAGTCTCACAACTTCGTACATATGTTTCAGCATCCATATGTAGAGTTGGCCACCACAAGCCCGCAAAGAGAATCATTTTGACAGTTCTTTCAGCCGAAAAATGACCTCCTGCAGCACCTGCATGTGCCATCTCTAATATGGGTAAATATTCTCCTTCATGCACACATAATCTTAGTTGGTTATCTTTCCCTCGTCTAAACAATTGTTTGCCCATGAGTGTATAATCCTTGCTCATTTCCTCTAAGGATCGCTTTCTTGCTAAAATAGCTCCTATCTCATGCTCTTTCGTTTTGAGAAATTGTACTAATGTCTTACTCCAATTGGGCGCTATGGTCGAAAAAGGTAGAGACACATGATCTTCAAGGATCATCTCTTGGCATTCTGCACAATTGCTTACATGGTCGTGAACATTCTTTGGTAAGTCAGGCCAGTACACTCCTAATCTTTTTAGTTCTCGTATTGTTCCATGAGTCCCTTGGTGTGTTCTCCATTTGTTCACGTGTGCTTGCTTGATCAGTTGCTTTTGTTCATCCTCCTCGACACATCTGAGTAACACACCATTGGGTTCCTTGTAGTACACACTTCCTGCAACGATGTGTAAGTTCCTTGATTGAAGAATTTCTTTTTTGCTATTCCTGTTGATTGAGTGTTGAGGGCCATGGGTGAGTATAGGGATCATTTTTTTTTGCCCACTTTGGGCAAACTTCTAGATTAAACAAATAAGCATCTGGTAGATCGTCGGGCACTCCACTTGGTGGCTCTCCTTGTGTTAGCCTAGAAAGGTGGTCTGCTCTCACATGTGTGTTTCCTTTTTTCACTATTACTTGAAAATCGAACTCCATGAGTAGTAAGAACCATCGTACCAACCTTCCCATGTTACAAGGCTTATTGACTAAATACAACAAAGCTTGATGGTCTATGAAGAATTTGAACTTGTTTGCTAAAAGGTAGTGTCTGAATTTCTTCACTACATAGACCATCCCTAAGCCTTCTCGTTCAGTAGTGGTATAATTTCTTTCCGCTTGATTTAGTTGTCTACTCGCATAGGCAATTGGATGATCGAGCTTGCCTTCGTCAGCTGGTTGGGCTAGGATACATCTAATGGCATAGTTAGAAGCATCAACATGAATATGAAAAGGCTTGCTCCAGTTTGGTGATTTCAAAATTGGGGCTGTACTAAGTCTCTTTTTCAACTCGGTGAATGCCTTCTCGCACTCTTCTGTCCAAGTAAATTGAGTCAAGAGACCATACAAGGGTTTTCCTATTATGGCATACATGTGAATGAACCTACGGTAGTATCCACAATGTCCCATAAAGGCTTGCACTTCCTTTGCATTCTTGGGTCTTGGTAAGTCTAAGATGACTTTAATTTTGTCCTCATCCGTAGATATTCCATTTCTCGAGACTATGTGTCCTAGAATTTTCCCTTGTCTTACCATGAAGACACATTTTTCTGGGTTTAAGCAGACTCTATACTGCCTACATTTGTTGAATATCTTCCTCAGTTCGGGTATGTGATCGCATCTTTGATTAGAGTACGTGCAGAGGTCATCTACATATACTTCCATGCTTTTTTTCAAAAATTCCTTGAAAACGTGACACATCAATCGTTGGAAGGTATCCGGTCCATTAGTGAGTCCAAAAGGCTCACTCTGAATGCATACACTCCCCATTCGGTGGCGAATGCTGTCTTATGTTGATCCTCAGTCGCAATAGCTACCTGATTGTATCCGGAGAATCCATCTAGGAAACTATAGACCTCCTTACCTGCTACTCTTTCTAATAAATGGTCCGTGATAGGTAGTGGATAGCTGTCACGTATAGTGGCTGCATTCACCTTCTTCAAATTTATGCACACTCTCAATTTTCCATTTTTCTTAGGCACTACTACTAATGGCGATACCCACTCGATATGTTCTATCTCATATATGAATCCTGCCGCTAGTAGTTTGTCTATTTCTTCCTTAATCTTTGCTGCATAGACTTCATTGTATGTATAAGGACGTTGTTTGGAGGGTTTTGCATCTGCGGTCATTGGTATTTGATGGGAACAAATAGTGGGTTCTACACCTTTGAGATCCTTGTAGGTCCATGTGAATACATCTCGGTACTCTCGGATAAGGTGTATGAGTTCCTCTTCCTCCTCTTCAGATACATCTTTACCAATATATGTGCATCTTTCTTCTCCCTCCTCAACTGTTACAACAAATTTTTTTGTTTGTTCCTTGTTGTCATACGCTTCTCCGTCTCGTGCCTCTCGTCTAGGCATTTGAATAGCTACTTTTCTTTCCTCTACTTCGTATTTTTTAAAGTGTTCAGGAACTTCAAAAAGATCTGGGTCCGGCCCTACCTTACTCATGTCTTCCTCCTGCCTGTGTATTGCCGTAGCAGTTTCAATTGCTAAGATCTTTGTTGGTTCCAGTTCCTTCTGGTTCTGAATAGTATTTAAGTAGCTTTCTTCGGAATCAAATTCTGGTTCCATCTCTATGCTTTCATATTCCTCTTTCCATTCTTTTTCTAGGATTTCCCCTTCTTCTACTTCTTGAAGAACAACCATATAGAAGTTTACATCATAGCCTTCCTCATCTATGCATTCATTCATGGTCAAAACTTCCTCGTTTACGCATACATCTAGAGTTGCCAAAATTTCCATCCATCCATGTGGCTCAAAAATCTCATCAGGAAAAATTTGAGGCATGTAAGTTGGGTCCTCTACTGATCGATAGTTAGGGTGTCCTATCGACCACAGTTGTTTTTTATACTCCTCCTTCTTTGCTTCCTTGCACATCCATAACTGGGCATCTTCATGCATCCAAGATTGATCACTTGATCCAGCACTGTGAATGGATAGGTCATCTTCTTCTTTGTGGACTGGATTCCATTGTAATGGAGGGACATCTCGATAAGCAAACGTGTGCAAATTTATCTTGGTGGTGTTTCCTTGATGTTGTAGATATAATGAATCTCTGCCCCAATCTTGTACAACCCGCATTTGTCTCATGAAGGGTTGCCCTAATATCATTTCGTAGTTGTTTGCTTTCTCGAACTTACAAATAGCTAATGTGTGTTCAAACTCTACCCCACAGGTGGTTAGTTTGATTCGTTCCAATATTCCCAAGGGTCTTTCCACATGACCGTCTGCTAGTTGGAGTTTCATGCGAGTGGGTCGCAATGCAGGTTTTCCCCACTTTTCCCATATCTCCTTGGTGGCAATCCCTACCCCGGCTCCCGTGTCTAGAATGGCCTTGGTCATGTACCCATTGTGGGTGACAGGTAAGCATGTATTACCTTCATCTCCTTCACTAAATTCCCCCACTTTATCAACTGGAATTTGTATTGCGGATTGGTTTTCCTTTTCCTTTCCTTTCGTTTCCCCTTTTTCTGGTGGTGGTTCTAATTGATCTGCTAACTGTCTCCATAGTTGTGGTTTAAGTTGAAGCAACTCTTCCACCGTCAATTTGCATTGCACCTTTGTTTTCTTAAGTTCTGTTAGATTGTGTGAACTCTCTTCTGAGTTTCCTTTTTCCTTCCCATGCACTGTGGGTGCTCGTATTATTATAGATTCTCTTTCGTATTCTCCCATGTAGTTAGGCAATGTTGTAATGCTCAGGGCTTCCTCTCTACCTCTATCAAATCTTGATACTTCCTCATATGCTTCTTCCAGGTTAAGATGGGGTTGACAATCTTCCCCATCTATTTCATCAAAAGGAGGTGGACTGATTCCATTCTTTTTCCATTGCTCCTCTCTAATTCTATTCCACAAGTCTTTTGGCCAATCAGCATCTAGGTCTGGTATCATGGATACCTCTTCCTCTTGTGCTTTTATTCGTTCACCTTGATCATCTTCCCTTCTAGGTTCCTTATCCTTGGGTTGGATGCATTCTTCGTATAGACCCTGTGCGATCCTTGTTTCTAGTAAAATTGGGATTGTCTTTTCTAGAGTCGCTTGTGCTATTTCAATGAGTTTCCGACATATTGCCAATCTTTCTTTTTCTAATTCCCCTTGAGGATAGAGTTTTTCATGTTGCTCTATATTTGGGCCCATTTTGATTCTAGCTTGGTAAGCTTTCAACCACATGTCCAAATCCTCTGGCTTTGGGTCAGCTAGAATTGATCCTGGCTTCTCTTTCTCTGAGCTAATTTGTGGTGGTTCAGGGATCTCCTTATGCGTTTTTTGTCCTTTATGCTCTTTAAAGCCCTTAGTTTGTTTTTTACTGTCTTGGCTCTTATTTCTTGCCCATTTTTCTTTGAGTTTTTCTCGTCTTTCTTTCCATTTTTGTACTTTTGTGTTTTGGGAATTCTCACATGGGTTCTCAGAATCCTCAACTACCTGAATTTTAGAGCCTACTGTTTTATTGTTCTCTGGTTTCTCTTCCGGTTGTTTTCCCTTTTGTTGTTTTGCTTGAGTTCTAGTAATAGCCTTTAGTGGTACGGTGTACTCCTTATCACTTCCAGATCCTTCTATGACCTCAATCACATTAATTGGTGTAGTATCTTGAGTTTTTGCAGGACTCTTAGGGCAATCTCTAAAAAGATGTTCTCTTCCGCAATCACTGCAATATCCTTCCCAGATTCTAGGTGGTGGAGGGTTGTAAGGTCGAGGGCATTCTCTAATGAGATGGTCTCCTCCACATCTATAGCATGGTCCTCTCTGCATAGGTGGTCTAATAGATGGTCTCACGGTTGGTTGTGCTTTAGGAGCCGTATACATTAATGTGGTGGTCTCTGTTCCATAAACATGATCATAGTCCTCATACCCATAATAAGAAGCATCATATGCCGTTTCATATCCCATCGTGTTGGCTTCATATGGGTAGTACTCTCCTGTTGGATGTTCATATCCTAGGTTTGTTGATTCTACGTTGGTCATTGTCGATGCTGGAACTATCACTCTTTCTAAGTTTTCTTCTGGTTGAGCATACTTTACCGATATTACTTGTTGAGGTTTTGACAGTTGGGGTCCTAGCACTGGTTGTGGTGGTGGATACGGTGCTTGCTCGTATGGCCGTGATGCTTCTGCTGGTGTGGGGTATGGGTTGTATTTTGGTATCTCTCTACCTGGTTCCCTAGGCGGATATCCATAGGGTCTATACTGTGGCGGTTGAAAAGGACGTGCTTGCCTATTAAAAGGACAGTTCTCAATAGTGTGGTTGGTATATTTTTGTTCTATGTGACAATACCAAGAAGTCCCTTGTTGTTGCTGTCTGTGGTATGGATACATAGGTTGTGCACCGGCCCCTCCTCTGGCACACAAGTGTGTGGGATGCTCTCCTCCACATAAGTTACATCTCCGTAACATAGGCACTCTTTGAGCTGGATTTTGGTAAGCTCTTTGCCCCTGGACTCCTAGTTTCTTTGCTAATAGTTCAGCTAGTTCTTCCATGTTACTGGAGTTGGACGTGACAGTGCTTCTTAAGTCTTCTGATTTAGTGAGGTCGGTCGTACCTTTGAGGTCCTCGGCAAGGTTATCTTCCAAGTCAATGCACTCTTGAAGACACTCACTTAATGTTTGTAGCCTTTTCACATACACTAGGGTTCTTAGGGTTCCGTTAGAGAGCCCATCTAAAAATAATGAAATCATCTTTTGTTGAGTGGGTCTCTCAGTTACTGGGCATCTATCCACATATTGATTGAATCTTCGGGCAACAGTCTTCACAGTTTCATTAGGGTTTTGTTTAAAGCTATGGATTAAAGATGCAGAATTGTGTTTAATCCCTCTCTTTGTGAATTCTCCAATGAATTCTTGAAAGAATTGTTCCATGTTTTCAAATTGATTGGGATCTAAAGGTTGGAACCAGGTTAGAGCTGTCCCTGTGAGGGTGAGCCCAAAAGACTCATACTGCACAAAGAAGTCCTCTACTTGCTCCTTGCTCCGCTCTTAGAACTTGTTTGAATTCGGCGATATGATCATATGGTTCCCCTAATCCATCATAATGGTTTCTCATGCATTTAGCTACTTGGATTGGTCTCAATCTTCTCATTGGTTCAGGCGGTCTGGGCATTACAGGGAAGACTGGGGCAGCTGGTTGTAATGGAGGTATTCCTAGCTGTCCTCCTACTGATGGTCGTGGTCTGACCGGTGGTCGGTAATGGTTCCCTATCCCTGCGTGGGCCTGATTGTGTGTGTGCACTCCTGGAGTTGCAAACTGTACATGAGTACGGTTGGGCACACTTTGTTGGCTGGTCTGTCCTGATGTGGTATGTTCCGTCTCTTGTTGATTTCCAAAAGGATTTTGTGAGGTAGTTGCCTGATCTCTCTGAGGAAATATAGGTGCACCCATATATCTCAGCCGAGCCCTGTCTAGGGCACTCACAGGCCAATATCTCCTTTGATCGTTATCCAAGTAAGTGAGTCTAGTTTCGTCATCTGGGTCTTTCAACTCATAGAATGTCATGGGGCTTTCTTCTCTTCTTGGAACAGGTAAGTCGGTTTGAAGCAATAGGTCTGCTCCGTGGATCATATAGACTTCCAACAGGTAGTCGTCTTGAGGTATCAAATCTCCTCTCAAGACCCGTGATACTTGAGACCTACCCCTAGGGGTGGTCACAAACTCTTCAGGGTGTGTTCTTTCGGAGTTGTTTGGATCCGTAAACTCTCCCCTTTCGTTGATCCTCTCAGGAAATTCAGTCACAATGTAGATATGACCAATTTTGTCTACATAGGCACCTCCCTCGTACTTGACAGCCGGTCGGGGTACAATTGTGGCATTCAGGGAAGTTACCATCCTAGCCACAAATCTATTTAAGCCATCCAAGTAGATGGGGATCTCCTGGGCATTGGTGGACACATACTGTAAGGAGGTACGGTACTCTCCTTCAACAGTAGTCATGAAATTCCTATTCGGTGTTGGACCCTGCATGTCTTCAGAAGCCATGGGTAGTTCCTCCTCTGAATCACTAGAAGTCTCTGAGTAGGTGGAGTGATGACTGACCTGAGCAGCACTTCCCACATAAGATATGACACTTCTTCGACTACTTAGCACTCTTCCTGACCTCAAGTTCATTCACTCACCTAAGTCTCTCTAGAAATCCCAGAGATTCTCCTTGAGTGGCTCTTCTAATGCCTCTGATTGTCTACCAAAAACTACTAAAGTCAATCTGTTCGATACCGTTTCCAGACAATACCACACTAGGCGATACTGCCTTGGCTGCGATACGATACTAGCAGTTCAAACGATACGATATTGGATGCAATACGCGATACGATACTAGCAGTTCAACGATACGATACTGGATGCAATACGCGATACGATACTGAACATCCACACGATACGATACCATAATCCTTCCCGACACGATACAATTTTCGTATCGCGATACTATCCTTGTTACAGGGACGATACGATACTATGGCAAGCGGCGATACGATACCACGGGCTTGCACGATACGATACTAGGTATGGTATCGCGATGCTTCACTAGGGAATATGGCGATACGATACTGTTGGGGTCAACGATACGATACGAATATGCAAGGCGATACGATACCACGATTCACTCGATACGATACCATGGTACCCAGACGATACGATACTTATGATGGTATCGTGATACTATCCAGGTGAGCGGCGATACGATACCGGAGTGGTGTCGCGATACCAAATGCCAAGTGACACGATACGATACCAACTTAGCAAGGTAAGATCGCGATACCAACTCGGGGTCATGATACCAATGTGGTATCGCGATACCAAGACAGGTATCAAGCGATACGATACTTCGGCGAGTATCGCGATACAAGGGAGTTTTGGTATCCCGATACCAAACCTCAACCGATCACGATACTCAAGCCAAAGTGCAAGGAAATTCCAAGTTTTTTTGCACCCCCTTGCTCTCCTTACACCCCTCTTTACTCCTAGGTCACTGTGTCACACAAAGAGACTATAATGATATCAGTTTTTCCCCCCCGCGATACTGCACATGCCCTGAATCACGTGTTTATGCATGTTTAGAGAGTTTTTGGCCAAGGTTCTTTGTGAAGTCTTACCAGTGTATTGCTCTGCTTGCACCTGGAACTCAAACCCTAGCTTTGACAGCCTGAAAACCACGATACTTCACTCGCGATACCGGTCACTGCTAGCAGACGATACCAGAATACAGTGAAGTTTCGAATGAGCCAAAATTTTTTTGGTTTTTATACTTTTTTTGACAGAATTTGAATTTTGCTAATTTTCTTAGTGATTTTGGGGATTTTTTGGTGATTTTTGTCTACTCCTACTTCTCCTCTCCTCACTACTCCTCTTCTTCTAACCTAACCCTAACTCCTCCTTCTCTCCCTTCCTCCTAACCCTAAACCTAAAACTTATCACACACACCTCTAAGATGTGAAGTGACAAGTGCTGAAGTGATTGACTAATTGCCACAAAACAAATTCACTTCTACAAGTACGATTCTATCACACTCGATCTATAACCATCACGAAGGCACCTTGGTTGAGTGTTCCCCGGCAACGGCGCCAAAAACGTGTGTACTTGAGCCAAGAAGACTCAAGGACTTGTGCCAATGAGACTGTACCTCAATTGCCACACAAGTGCGTATAGTGGGTACTTAACACACATCTAATTGTCCATCCGATAGAACGACGTACCAAGTGTATGAAGACGTGTGCACACGTGATGGAAAATGAAGTGGTCAAGCTAGCATGCATGAGGAAAGACTAACTACCTCTCATACTCACTGAAATGCTGAAAGTGTTTGCCGCTGAGCCTCTTACAACAATTTTCAGAAATTCAAGGATTTCTCCCAGCTCCGAACTCCGAATATAGGCAATAGGGTACTCGTTTCGAAGCTCTCGCCGAGACGCACCTACTACAAGTGGTTTCACTCGATTCTGACAACTCTGCTTCAAGTTATAGGCTAAAATGGTGAATGGCGAGAAGCATCCACACTCACGCCACAACTCCTACAAGCTCACACACACACTACAGCTGCTCCAAATCAAGGGGAAGGGGTAGACAACAGTCATACGCCTGCATATCAAGCAACACACACACATACAAGACCAAAATGAAGATCAAAATCTGCAAGGAAGAGGCAAATTCGAAATTTCAGAAGAGCTCCTTCTTCACAATGGCAAAAAAAGTCTCTACAAAGAGTCACAAAGTGACTTATATACATGTGCCCTAAGTTTGGTCCTTTCACACAAGAGACCGGCACTTTATTCACTAAAAGACTAATCTCCTACTATTTTACAAGGGATATTCTACAACAACTTGGGATTATGCAACTAGAGGACTCCTCTAGTGCATTTACATGGCTTGAGGGAATTCTTGAAGACCTCGAAAAAGAAAAAATAGGCCCATCATTTTGAAAATTTTGGGACTCCACTCTTATGTCTTTGCTCTGCAACAACTTACTAGGAGTAAAATTTATTATTATAACAGCTCACCAACCACTAAAATACTTGCTCAACAAACCACAAGCCACTGGTAGAATATGGAGGTGGTTATTGTTGTTCCAAGAGTTTGATTTTTCTGTAGTCCATAGACCAGGTAAAGATAATATTATGGCAGATCACCTATCCAAAATCAATATGATGAATCAAACTAGTGGAATCAATGATGATTTTCTAGATGCTCATCTGTTTGTTGTACAAGCTCAAGGTTGGTATTATGATATCAAAATTTTCATTAAAACTGGGTTGTATCCAGAAAAGGCTAGTGCTATGCAAAAGAAGAGACTGCTAATCAAGAGTAGACCATATACCTTCATTGAAGATAAATTATATAGACAGGGCAAGGATGACAGGTTTCAGAAGTGTTTGGAAGAAGAAGAAGTGAGGGAAGTCCTTCACTCTGCACATGAAGGAACAGGTGGTGGGCGCCTTCCAGGGCATATTATGAGTCAGAGGATACTGGATGCTGGTCTATGGTGGCCTACACTATTTAAGGATGCAGATGAATGGGGAAAGGCATGTGATGTTTGCCAGAGGTGTGGACCTAAGCCAACAAAGCAGAGGCATAACCCCTTGGTTGTTTCCACTTCCTGGCAACCATTTGAGAAGTGGGGGCTAGATTTTGTAGGGCCCATCTACCCTCCCACAATTCCAAAAAGAGAAAAATAGCTCTTGATAGCTACAGATTATGTGACAAAGTGGGCTGAAGCTATTGCCTCCCCCGACTGCACTGCCCAAACTATTGCTGATTTCATTTATAGTAGCATCATTTGCAGGTTTGGATGTCCACTTGAAATTTGTACAGATCAGGGTACCCATTTTGTCAATAAAGTCTTGCAGGAAATTTTCAACAGGTATAGAATTCTACATAGGACCTCCTATGCTTACTATCCAAGAGCCAATGGACAGGCTGAATCGACAAATAAGGTTTTAATCTCAATGTTAAGAAAGGAGTGTATGTTACAGCCCACTTCCTGGGGCATTGCTTATCAAGGTACCCTTTTTGGAGATAGACGTCTGCGGAAGCACGCGAACATCACAAGGAAGAAGAAGAAGCTTGGAGCACAAACACACAATATTGAATGTATTACTAGAGAATGTACAAAGATAAGTAGACCATTAGGGCAATAGGCGTATATACAAGCCGGGGGGAAAAACCTCCTAAAGAGGGAAAAAAGTGCCCCGGCAGTCCTAGAGTGTTCACACACATCACTACCTAAATATATCAACAAATCCCCCCTAGGAGTGATGCGGTGAACAAGGAGCTGGCACTCATGTATAAGGAAGTGCAAAGCTATGTGGAAATCACTCCACAAAAGGAAGTAAGCCCAAAGCTTTGCGGAAAGCTTCAAACTTCTCCCTAGGCAGAGCCTTTGTGAAAAGGTCTGCAATGTTCTCCTGCGTGGGCACATATGCCAAGCTGATATCCCCAGCAGAGAACCTCTCCCTGACATAGTGATAATGCACCTCAATGTGCTTAGTGCGAGCATGGAACACAGGGTTCCTCGCAACTGCCAATGCGCTCTGACTATCAGTGAAGATGGTGGTGGCAGAAGACTGGCCAACACCCAAATCAGCCATAAGGCGTCTAAGCCACACACACTCAACAGTCACTATGAAAGCTGCCCTATACTCAGCCTCACAACTAGAAGTGGCCACAGTAGGCTGCTTCTTGCTCAACCAAGATATACATGAGGTACCAAGCATGAAGCAAAAACCACTGGTGGACACACGAGTGTCATAGCAACCAGCCCAATCTGAGTCAGAAAAAGCATGCAAATTTGGCGGTAGTGATCCCCCCTTGGGATAAAACAACCCAAGTAGCCTAGTACCACTCAAGTAGCGAAAGATGTGCTTAACCGCTTTCCAATGCGTGACTCCTGGGCAATGCATAAGCCTGCTCATCTGTGAGACAACAAACTGAATATCTGGCCGAGTAATGCATAAGTAAATCAAGCATCCAAGAACAGCATCAAATGCATCTCCAACATCATGAAGACTCAATCGTAAACCTGTCTCCATAGGAGTGGCAATAGGCTTATAGTCTTCAAGGCCAAAACGCTGCAAAAATGTGTCAATATATTTTGTTTCACACAAAGCCATTCCACCATCAACGTGCATAAACTGAATGCCCAAATAGTGATGCAAATGCCCCAAATCAGACATCTCGAATGAGGCATGCAAATCAGCCTTAAAATCAGTAATATGTGTCTCAATAGGACCAGTGAGTAGCATGTCATCAACATAGACAACAATGATCAGAAGCACATCATCAGAATGTTTAACATATAAGGTGCTTTCAGTTGGACTGTTCTCAAAACCATGTGCAATCAGATAGGCATGTATCTTCTCATACTAAGCACGTGGTGCTTGCTTTAAACCATATAATGCCTTCTTTAACCTGCAAGCCTGGTTTTCATGCCCTTTCTGCACAAAGCCACGGGGCTGAAAAACATACACTTCTTCATGCAAGTCACCACTCAGAAATGTTGTTTTAATGTCCAACTGATGTACATTCCAACCATGATGGGCTACAAGTGCACAAATGCTCCTAACACTAGTCATACGGCATGTAGGTGCAAAGGTCTCATCAAAATCAATGCCTCTTTCCTGTGCATAACCCTTTGCAACAAGCCTAGACTTATACCTGTCAACTGTACCATCAGGTTTACGCTTCAGCTTGTATACCCACTTAGTGCCAATGGCCTTCTTGCCAGGAGGCAAGTCACATAAAGACCATGTACCATTCTTCATTATAGCATCATATT
The DNA here is from genome assembly GCA_020310875.1 of Ceratopteris richardii. Classification (NCBI taxonomy): domain Eukaryota; kingdom Viridiplantae; phylum Streptophyta; class Polypodiopsida; order Polypodiales; family Pteridaceae; genus Ceratopteris; species Ceratopteris richardii. The sequence goes on along the minus strand of CM035414.1, from coordinate 65,572,926 downwards.
CAGATTGCATAGCAGCCATCCAATTTTCTGAATTTTGTGTTTCATCAAAAGAAACAGGCTCATTCTCATCACAGAGACTAGATGCAGCCATAGCATAGCAATCTGATGCAAAGGAGGCACTATGAGAGCCTGAACGAGTACGATATGACAAAGGTGCATCTAATTTGCTATCACGCAAAGTCTACACCAGCCATTTTGGCATAGTTTTTGCCTGCTCAATATCAACTCTCTCATCAACAAGTGCATCATGTAAATCTGCATCAGAAATGGAACGATCTGCATCATCATATGAAACCTGCAAAGGCTGAGAAGTTGCCTCATTAGGACCAGCAGTAGCCTGTCCACCTGTAAAAAGAGGCATCAAAGTATCATACATGTCTTTGGAGCTAACAGATGTCTCCTTAGTACATGAAAGCAATGGCTGAATAGCATCTTCCACAAAGACAACATCACGGCTAACCAGAATGCGTTTAGTCTGTGGATGATACAGACGATAGCCTTTACTTTCAGAACTGTACCCAACAAAAATAGATTTTACTGCCTTATCATCCAATTTTCTGCGATGTTATTCAGGCACTAATGGATATGCCAAACAACCAAAAACACGCAGATGAGCAACAGATGGCTTGCGGTCATGCCAAGCCTCATATGGAGTGATAGATTGCAACGCTTTAGTGGGACACCTGTTCAGTACATATGCTGCACACATGACAACTTCAAGCCAGAAACTATGTGGTAAAGCCTGACTTTTGACCATGCACCTCGCCATTTCCATGAGTGACTTGTTCTTTCGTTCAGCAACTCCATTCTGTTGAGGTGTATACAGCACTGTACATTGGTATTTTATCCCACGTTCAGCCAGAAATGCATTAAAATCTGAAGACATATATTCCCCCCCTCGATCAGAACGGAGGGTGCCTATTTTACATGCTGACAGATTTTCAGCCAAAACCAAAAACTGTTTGAAGCACATGAACACTTCAGACTTTGCTTTGAGTGGATATACCCATGCATGCCTGGAAAAATCATCAATGAAAGTCACGAAGTAAAGGTAATTTCCAAAAGAGGGTGTCTGCATAGGACCACAGACATCACTATGTACAAGCTGCAATTTCTGTGTAGCCCGAACTGAACCATCTTTTGGAAAGGAAGAACGCTGCATTTTGCCCAAAATACAGCCTTCACAAACATGTTTTCCAGGAGCCTCAAGTTTGGGCAAAGAGGATACCATTTCAGATTTCTGCAGGCGTAGCAAACTAGCAAAATTCAGATGACCAAAGCTTTGCATATGACATAGCCTGAGAATCATGAACTGCACATGCCGAATCATTCACAGATCTTTCATAGTCTATGAGCTTATACAGCCCACGACATAAGATGCCAGAAGCAATAATCACATCACCATTTGAGAGATCATGGACTGTACACCTGTCATCAACGAATTTCATAACCAAGCCAATCTTGGCTAATGCAGAAACTAATAACAGGTTCTTTTTTATCCCTGGCACAAATAAAGCATCTGACAAAGTGAAAGAACTACCATCAACAGTAGTCAGAATGATCTTACCAACTCCCATAACAGGATAAGAGGAGTTATTGGCGCATGTGATAGTATTCCCTGTAGGGGCAGGCTCGAGTGAAGAGAAGAAACTGCGCTGCGAGGTAATATGTTTGGTCACCCCACTGTCAAAGTACCAAACATCTGAGTCTACTGCAGACATGCACTGATCATGAGAAGATGGTTCAAAACTGCAGACAGTAGTAAACGCCCATTCTTCTTCCTGCACAAGATTTGCTGACTCTGTTTTTGGTGTAGAGGCCTCTGCAACAACCATTCCAGCCTCTTTCTTCTTTGCCTCTTTAGCAGCCAATTTTGGACAGTTCTTTATAATATGTTCATTTCCTTTATAGTACTTGCAGAACAATTTCTGCTTTTCTGATTTCTTCTTATCTTTATCCTGGTTCTTCGATTGTGCAGCATTTGCAGATTTCTGCTTACTAGTAGAAGAGCTCCATTTTTCTTTGCCCTTTTGATTAGCCAGGAAAGCTTGATCTGCAACACGCATAATGGACCTGTTCTGCCTGGACTGAACTTCTTGCAACAGAACATAGACTAATTCCTCAAATGACAAGGCATTCGGATTGCCTTTCATCATCAACCGAAGAGTAGAGGCAAAACTCTGATATGAATCAGGAAGACCATTCAGAACGGTCTGCACAAGTGAGCTATCTGGTATAACCTCATCAGCAGAAATCAATTGTTCCTTCAGGTCTTTGATCTTTGTAAGAAAACTGTCCATAGAATCACCTTCATTCATGTGCTCACTCTCCAACTGTTTTCGGAGGTAAGCAACACGAGCCTCATTCCTAGCCTGGTACAAAGTGGTAAGTGTATCCCAAGCATCCTTTGCTGTTCTGCAAGAGCGAATGTGAGGAATAATGGCACGTTTGACAGACAAAGCTATCAATGCATGTGCCTGGGCATCTCTGCCATCCCAATGAATCTGCTCTGCAGTAGGTGCAGCAGAAACAACAGCACGAACAGGAATCTGTGGAATATCATCTTCGACACCATCTTCATCAGCTCCAGCACCTCCAGCACCTGTATTTGTAGTTCCTGTAGTCGCAGGTGTAACAGGACGTCTTTCAACACCCTGCACAATGTTCCACAGTCCTTTTGCAACCAGTACATGTCACATCATATAAGCCCATAATGGGTAGCTGGTACCATCCAACTTATCCTCAACAACCAACATACGGAATACATCATTGCTTTCAGCCATGGCCGGTGACTAAAATACCTTGATGCAAAAAATTGACTGTATCTCAAAAAGCTGAACAGAACTACCCAGACGAGTTCTGCTAGACCTGTAGCAGACTTCGAGACGCTTAAACTGGCGAACAGAAACTGGTATATACCTTTGGCACAAAAGGACGAAATAGCCTGCACAAGCGCTACGATAGTGCGTTTGAAGGCCGAAACAAGCTCAAATCGCGATTTCGGCACCACAAAGCGAAGTAGTTTTGATATCGGAAACACCCTGAGTATGCTCACCAAATTTCGTGCGAATCTGAGACTGCAAACGGAGGAGTGTTGACGGCACCCTAGAAGAAGAGACGACCTGCTCTGATACCAATTGTTGGAGATAGATGTCTGCGGAAGCACGCGAACAACACAAGGAAGAAGAAGAAGCTTGGAGCACAAACACACAATACTGAATGTATTACTAGAGAATGTACAAAGATAAGTAGCCCATTAGGGCAATAGGCGTATATACAAGCCGGGGGAAAAAAACCTCCTAAAGAGGGAAAAAAGTGCCCCGGCGGTCCTAGAGTGTTCACACACATCACTACCTAAATATATCAACAACCCTATGGGCATACAGGTTAGCCTACAAAGAGGCCATGGGATATTCTCCATTCCAACTAGTTTATGGCATATTGCCCATTGAGCCCTTTGAATTTTTACATGGATCACCTAAGATAGCATTCATGCAGGGAAAGAAGGATTGTGATGTCTCTCAGAGGCTAGGAGCACTACATAAAGTGGAGGAGATTCGTCTACTAGCAACAAAACAATTGATAGAGACTCAGATGAAGAGGAAGGAGGCACATGATCGACATCTGTGGAACAACAACATTGAAGCAGGCATGTTAGTTCTTCTCCATAGACCTCATCTTCATACACAACTGAGAGGAAAATGGCTTCCACATTGGGAAGGACCTTATAGAGTCAAAACAATGCTAAATTGGGGTGCTGTGGAGTTAGAGACGCTGAAAGGAGAGGCCTTGCCACTGGTCAACATATCAAGGCTCAAGGCCTATCTTCAACACACTTGAAGAAGTATGGATCACCTAGAACTGCAAAATCTATCCAAGTTGTACATAGCTTTCTCATCTCATTCTGCTCAGTTTTAGTAGTTTTCTCTATCAATTTCATACTTGTTCCTTGAGTCTTTAGCAAACCTAGAAGGCATTTCATAACCTCTGCAAAAGTACAATTTTTGGGTATTTTTGGAAATTTTTCTAGCATTTTCTATCCCTTTCCGATGTCCTTTTCTTGCCAAATAGGAGGAATAAATGGAGGCTCTCTGTGGGTTGATGAAGGATATTTTGCCTAACCTTGTCGAAAATTTCATGAGAAATTTTTCAGAATTTTTTAGCATTTTTTTGGATTTTTTCTTCATTTTTCTCTATTTTTGGGTTATTTTTCAAAAAAATAAAAATAAAAAAAAATAAAAAAAAGGGGTCCCCCAGGGCGGTTTTCTTGTTTTCTGCCAAAAAAAAAAAAATTCCGCCCCTCCCCCCAAATTTTATTTTATTTATTTACTTTATTTTTTATTTTATTTTATTTTTCTTATTTATTTTTTTTGCTTTTTTCTGACTGAGCAAAAAAAAATCTAAAAAAAAAACAAAAAACAAATAAAATAAAAAAAATATAATATATATATATATATATATTATTATTATTATTATTATTATATATATTTTTTACTTTTTATGGCTCAAAGCTTTTGGCTCTGGATTGTGCCTCGGTTGGCCATTTTTTACAAAAATGGAGTCATTTACATGTTTTTTGGCACCTCTGGACTTAGTTTTTGACTTTATTTTTCCAGATTAACACATTTTCTATGAGTTTTGGTCAAAGCCCTCAAAGTTTTGAGCACATTTATCACATGTTTTTATTTCTCTACATTGTCCACATGGTATATTCTCACCTCATCTTACATTTGGTTTTTATATTTCCCATATGTACCCTCTGTGGCCCTCCAGTTTCATCATTTTAGCCCCTCCAGACCCCTGATTCTTATTCCCAATCCCTCCCTTTACCAATCTGCCCACCCACATCATCACCCCTCCCTGCCCCATCCATCTCCGCACCCTCAGCCCTCCCTTCCCATTCCTTTCTACCCTCCCATTGCCATCCTTTTTGCTTTTCCATAAAAACATCCCACTTCTGGTTCGTTTCTGGTGCTTCTTCTGGTGGAATTGGTTGCTGCTCAGATGTCCTCTTTCAGTTTTTGCAGCTCCATTATCATGGTGTCCTATATGCTCAACGTTTTGGCTATAGCTCTCCGGGACGGAGAGCACATTAGGTGGTGGGCAACTATTGAGCCCATAAAAGTCCTAAAGGTCAAAGTCAAACGGTCAAAGTCAACTGGTCAAAGTCAACAAGGTCAAGGTCAAAGTCAACAGGTGCAAAGTCAAAGTGCTAAAGTGCAGGTGTCAAAGTGCACAAGTAGTGCACAATTAATTGTCCACAAAGGGTAAATTGGAGAAAGTGGGTTGCAGGTTGCAGAGGTATTTTCTCTAATTTCCCTAAGGTTCAAAGTGTGTTTTAAAGTGTTTTGGAAGGTTCAGGTGAACCCCCCCTTCGGTGCAAAAGTGAAGACTTAAAAGGAAATGTGAAGGTATGTGAAGCGGCAACGTACGCACAGGTGAAAGTATGCCCCCCCCATTAAAATTTTGGGTTTTAGTCTAAAGTCACTAGAGGACAAAACAGTGAGTCGTTGGCTGCCACTTGTGAAGACAATCTTGGGACATCAAAGTGAGCACCAAGATACCATTGCAGTTAGGAGCGTACGTGATTGACACACTCAAATCAAGGCAAGGTCTATTCTTGGACCAATCTTAGAGTAAGCAAGAAAAGCATAGTCTAAGGGAAGCAAGAGAGAGAAGTGCAAGAGTCACCAGAGTGCGACGCAGAGAAGTGGAAGTGCAAGGTGCATGGAGAGTGACTAAGGATTTGTGCAGAGAGTGCTAAGCTATACTCCCCCAAAGATCTCAAGGTCTCATTGTAGTGTGCGCGTGTCGACACAAGGTATTCACTCCTCCCCCTTTGTTGAAGCTTGGTGCAAGGTGTGCACAAGGATAAGCTTGAAGCAGGTGGAGGTCTGGTGCAGAGGAGGCCAGTGGCAAGAAGACTTTGGGATATTGGGTATTTTGTAATTGAACACTCTATCTGATTGTGCACAGAAGTATTGGCTTGTATTTTGCTTCAAACATTGTAATTGTCTTAATCAATCGGCAGAAGCTTCCAAGGTGTATTTCCTCTTCTAGTCTTTTCATTTTCTCCTACAAACCCTCAAACTCCTTCTTGTCTAAGAATCGCCCAACAAAAAGACATTATTGTGGTATTTTGGTATCATGAACATCTACCGGATGTGCAATGCCTGTTTCCAAAGTTTGCTCCACCCCAGAGTAGACAAAACAAAATTTCAGATAAAAAAAGGTGGGTGAAGAGAGATTCTAGTCTAGACTCTAGGACCAAAAGAGGGAGATCGATGTGTCTTTTTTAGGATTTCTACTTCTATCCATAATTGAGATATGTACATGGTGTCCAAGGAAGATCTATGCACTGGAAGAACATTTCTCAATCTTTGTAGACAAAAAATGAATGACTACAGTCTAGGAACTCAAAGATAGTATAACTCAATGGGCAGGTATCTTTGAGGAGAAAGTTCAAGTGATCGAGCAAGCTCTTGTAAATGTTATACTTTATGGAATAATGGAATAATGGAATGTTAAATGGGTTTTAATGCCTTGAGGTTTTTAATGTGCTTTTTGTTTTGATTTAGCAGGTGAAGATTCATGAGGGTGTGAATGTGCATGGACTTATTCATATATTTTTTGAAGTTATTTAGAAGAATATTTAGAAGACAATATTTTTAGTTATTTTTGTAAAAATATTAGATCGCTTTAAAAAGCCATGTTTTTGTGAAAATAGAAAATCGCGATTTTGTAAATAAAGTAGATTTTTGTAAAAAGCATGCTTTTCAAAGCACCACCCTCATGTATCTTCTATACGGGACGTAGTAAGAAATACCTATAAATGCACATGCTCTAATAGACTCGTTCATCAGAGTATGTGGGGGAAGATTGCACCCAATCTGGTGTCGAGTCTCTTCTCTCTTTCTATTCTCTGAGTACTTTTGTGTGATTTTGTTTTTTTACTATCTTGTACATATGTGCATCTGCGAGATACAAAGGTCAACAGTGCTATCAGAGCCAAGGCACGTCTGTGGAGGTGTACGTATCGATGGTTGGTCACGATTCATGGCATCCACTTGTTAATCGGCAACTGTTTCAACTATCCCATCCAGGTTTTCGTTTATCAAGTTCATTTGTTTTGGTTTGCCGTTTAGTTTTTTTTTTTGAATTTTTTTGAATTTGGTATTGTGCACTGTGCTTACTATCACACTCTACCCCCTATGCTCACTACTGTATCCCTTTGTGCTTAGTGTACTCACTATACCCCCATGCTCCCTATGCTCACTGTGCTCACTGTACCCCCTATGCTCATTGTGCTCACTGTACTCACTGTTCTCCCTATACCTCCTGTGCTCACTATGCTCACTATTCCACTGTTCGAGTTTGGTTCGGTTATCAAATTTATTTATCAAGTTCGTTTATCAAGTTCATGTATCAATTCAGTTACTCCTTTGACTTACTCCAATGTGTCGATTAAGGCATAGAACTATGGCATAACTTTGACATCTTTTGCATCTTTGGCTTCTCTGGCACTCATGGTTCTCTTGGTTGACTTTGCTCTGTTGACAGCCGTTGGCTACATGGGAACCAATTCTAATACATGAGTGCCACTAAGGGCTTAGTTATTTCCATAGTTAGCCTTCTTAGTTCCTTATTTAGCATGTAGAGTGATTTGAACTCAAAACCTCATACTTCCAAGAGATAAGACTTATCCACTACCCTATTTTCTCTTTTTGATACCCCATTCCTTTTAATAAATATTTAACATAACTTTTAATACTCTCTTCACCTTATTTATTTATTTATGTATGAATTTATTTATTTATTTGAATACTCAGGAGCTAAGTACTTTGGGTAACACAATTTCTATCCATTGTTTACTTTGCATGCAAGGTACTATTAATGGTAAAGTTGTTAATATTTTACATGATGATGGTAGTTCCCATGATTTTATTTTCATACATTAGTGCAAGATCTCCAATTAAACCCACTTCCTTCTATGTATAAAGTTAAAGGTGCATTTCAAGGAAATAGATATAATGTTACAAGTGAAGAGCATAAGGTTTAGATTTTTATAGGTTCATACATAGATGAATGAACATTCTTAATTATTCCTTTGGAGTCCTATGATGTTATAGCTGGTATGCCTTTTCACCATCATTATAATCCATGCATTAATTATCACACACACACACAATTAGTTTTAAGTTTAACAATCAAGATATTTGTTTGACTGCAATGCATGACTTCCAACCATTTCCATTAATTAGTCATACTCAAGTCAAATGTGCATTTAGGAAAGTTAGATTTATGTATTGTTTTTGTCAATAATATAGTTGATTACACACATACACTTTCTGATGCACATAAATCATTTATGGCTTCCTATAAGGATTGTTTTATGGCTGATTTTCCTTCTAAGCTACCACCTTCTAGGGGATCTCTTGACCATAGTATAGACTTTATTCCTGGTAGTTATCCTAACCATAAAGAACCTTATATGCATGGGCCTTTACATCAACAAGAAATAGCTAATCAAGTTAAGGATTTACACAAAGGGCTTATAAGAACTAGTTCTTCTCCCTTTGGAGCTCCTGTTCTTTTAGTAGAGAAGAAGAACAAGACTTATAGGATGTGCACTGACTATAGAGCGCTCAATAAGATCACAATTAAAAATAGATATCCTATTCCTAGGATAGATGATTTGCTAGACAAACTTTGTGGAGCATGTGTTTTTAGCAAAATTGACCTTAAATCTGGGTATCATCAGATACGAATGACACAAAATGACATTTATAAGACTGCCTTTAGAACTCAAACTGGTCACTTTGAATTCATGGTAATGCCTTTTGGACTTACCAATGCACCTACATTTGCACGCATGATGAATAACATTTTTCTTGAATACCAAGCTTTTGTTCTTGTTTTCTTTGATGATATACTTTTCTATAGTGAGAATGATGATAAACATGAACATCATTTAGCAATAGTTTTTAATTTTTTACGTAAAAACAAACTTTATGACAATCATGAAAAGAGTTACTTTTTCCAAAAAGAATGGGAGTCTTTAGGACATATTGTTTCTATTCAAGGTGTTCATGTAGATCCAAAGAAATTTAAAGTAATTGAAGAATGGCCTATACCTCAATATGTGAATGATGTCCACTCTTTTCTAGGATTATCTAGCTTTTATAGAAAGTTTGTAAAAAGTTTTTCTTATTTAGCACTTCCACTCACTTTATTATTAAAGAAAAAGTTAAAATTTGCATGGGGATTAGCACAACAACACTCTTTTTTTGCGATTACCAAATTTTGCACAAGCTTTCTGTGTAGTTATAGATGCAAGTGGTTTAGGTATAGGTGTTGTATTAATGCAAAATGATGATCCCATTGCATTTGAAAGTAGGGAACTTAAACCTTTAGAAAAGAATTATAGTACATATGTAAGGAACTTTGGCTATTGTGCATGATTTGAAAGTTTGGAAACATTATCTCACGGGTTCAGAATTCATAATCAAAATAGACCAACAAGCTTTTAAGAATTTATTAAATGAACCATTGATTTTTGACCGACATATTAAATGCGCTTCATTCATACAAAATTTTCAACCTATGATTCAATATCAACCTCTCAAAGCTAATGTTGTAGTTGATGCCCTTAGTCATTTCCCATCCCCACAAACAACTATTGTTTCACTCAATAATATTTTTTTTGTTCATATTCATTCATTTCATGACATGATTCCTACTTATGCATCTGATTTGTATTTTTCACAAACATGGAATGCTTTCAATAATTCAACAACATTTAGTGAGGATCACTACACTTTTCATAATGGATTCTTGTATTTTGAACACAAGTTATGCATTACGCAAGGTTTTAAAGAATTTTTTATGAAAGAGATGCATGAACCACCATATATGGGTCATAGGGGCATACAAATTACTATTTCTACGTATAAAGAATTTTTCTTTTGGCCCAATATGGAAAAAGATATTGCACAATATGTTTCCCATTGCATTGTGTGTCAACATGTGAAAAGACATCATGGTAAAGCATTTGGATTATTATTCCCACTTCCCATACCTAATGGACCATGGGAACAAATTTCTATGGATTTGATTACTAGTGTCCTAGAACTTCATCACATAATGATATGATTTGGACAATTGTTGATAGATTTAGTAAACAAGCATATTTCATTCCTTGTAAAAAGACTCTTTCTGCACCTCAAGCTGCTAAGTTATTTATTAAATGTATTTATTTGCATTATGGTTTTCCAAAAGTTATTTTATCAGATCAAGATATTCGTTTTTGTAATCACTTTTGGATTGCATTATTTCAAAAATTTAGGTTCTAAAATAGACTTTAGATCTGCATTTCATCCTGAAGGTAATGGGCAAAGTGAAGCTATGAATAGTACTATTTTAGATCTATTACATTGTTATTCTTTAAATAGTCCAAGTAATTGGGATGAGAAAGTTTCTTTACTACACTTTGCATATAATAACACAACACATACCACTACTGGACATGCACCGTATGAAATTGTTTCTGGTAAAAATCTTCCCACTCCCATGACTCTCACTCAAACTGATATACCTATGGCTGATTCTTTTCCACAAGATCATATTTCTACACTTCATGAGGTTCATGAGCACATTAAAAAGAGTCAAGAACATTACATGCATAATGTTAATAAGAAACGAGTAGTTAAATAGTTTAATAAAAATGACTTTGTATGGTTACGAATAATTAAAAGATGTTTGAAAAATATTTCACAACATCCTAAGGTTAAACTTGCACCACGTTATTATGGACCTTTTCGTATTATTCAAAAAATCTTTTAGATTAGACATACCTTCTCATTGGAATATACATAATTCTTTTCATATTAGTTTATTGAAACAATTTATAGGAACATTACCACTCACTACTATTCTAGATGATCCTCCTTTACTTGAAGAGGATGCTGAAATTTTAATTCCAAAGAAAATACTTGATTATGATGTTACTACGACATGCACAGGTAACCAATATAATAGATATTTAGTTAAATATAAAAATCACTCACTTGAAGAATCTCAAAGGATTCATAAGACATCACTAACGTGACATTATGAACATTTGATTTTTCTTTATCACTCACAATCACATTAAATTCCAGTTTTCCAATTCCATGCATGTGTTTTAACATGGAACATGCTTATGATTGTTCAGTGATGAGACATGTGACTGACCATCCATGTCTATTTTATTCTTATCAACTCAGGTCAGTTGCTCATCAACTGGGAGGCATGTTATACTTTATGGAATAATGGAATGTTAAATGGATTTTAATGCCTTGAGGTTGTTAATGTGTTTTGTGTTTTGATTTAGCAGCTGAAGATTCATGAGGGTGTGAACGTGCGTGGGATTATTCAGATATTTTTTGAATTTATTTAGAAGAAAATTTAGAAGATACTATTTTTAGTTATTTTTGTAAAAATAATAGATCACTTTAGAACGCAATGTTTTTTGTAAAAATAAAAAATCACAAATTTGTAAATAAAGCAAGTTTTTGTAAAAAGCATGCTTTCGAAGTGTCACCCTCATGTATCTTCTATACAGGATGTAATAAGAAATACCTATAAATACACATGCTCTTATAGACTCTTCCATCAGAGTATGTGGGGGGAGATTGTACCCAATTTGATGTCAAGTCTCTTGTCTCTTTCGATTCTGTGAGTACTTTTGTGTGATTTCGTTTTGTGTACTATCCTCTCTATACTTGCATCTGTGGGATCCAAAGGTCAACAGTAAACCTCAAAAGTAAGCTAGAAGAGAGTGAGTATGAGCAACACATTCAATAGGGACAACTATAAGAAGCTCTTGGGCAAAAGCCCAAAATGCTGGAAAAAACATTGTAGCCTATAAAAAGATGTGAATGAGTTGCTGAAAGCTCAGATTTCATTCAATTCTAGAATTACTTGATTGATTGATAATTTGGAGAAGGTTGTTGTAAAGTTAAATAGCTTTGTCAAAATAGATAAACGACATGAGAAGTCGAATAGAAGTTTGAAGAAAAAGTCATATATTGTGATCAACTCTATTTATGATGTATGAAGGAGGTCAATAAAGCAGTAGAGTTGCATGCATAGTTGGCTTAATTGCAGATGGAAAAGGAAGCTAGCACTCTAGAAGTGGTCTAGAAGGAAGAGTAGAACGAACTGTTGTGGATCTAGCTACCTAAATATGGCAAGGCAAACCAAAATCTTGTGGGCTTATTATCAATATATTATGTGGAGATTAAGGCAACTGAAGCAGCTTGGAAGGCACAATGGGATCATCCTACTGCTATTTCTAAAGACAACTTCAAACTTGTAGTGGAAGCTTCTACTATGCAATTGAAAGCAATTTTTGAAGAATAGGTTTATGATTGGGGCACATCCATACATCCTCAATCTGAAATGGATGGTGATTTATATATATAGTTGGTTCAATCCACTGTGCATGCCAATGTTAGGATAGCTCCAATGTGGGCTACCGAATTTCTATATTATTCCCATATTTAATTAGGCTATTATATAATTTTAGAGGGTTAGAATTTGGAAAGTAGTTGTCTACAAGAAGGAGTGATTGCTAACATTCCTAAGAGAATAAGAACACCTCAATCTCTCTATGTATAGAGACTCTCGATTTATAAACAGAGAGAGAGAGAGAACAAATATGGTAGTTTGGAAGGCTATTGCAATTCTCTGCTAAATCGATCAATTACTCTATTTTAAATGACATTCTTTATTATTGCTTATTATTTGGTTAATGTCTGATGTTAGTGTGATTGGAGTCTATTAGTTAGTTTGTTGATGAGTTGGTAATAGAAACAATAGATTTTGTCTATACATAGTCAAAATTTCCATCTCACTTCCGTCTCCTTCAATTTTCATGCTATATCCAATGTTTTGCTCGAGGTCTCCCTTCCTTTTGTTCTCATAGTTGGGGCATGATAAAGCTCTGAATCGTGCTCATACTCTCCCATGTAGTTTGATAAAGTGTTTGTGCTTTCCAATTCTTCAGTGTAATTCATTTCCGAACATTCCTCATAGTTTATCTCTTGATTCATCATTCCAGGATTCTTGATGGCATCTAACTCTTCAAAAGGTGGGTCAATTCCTTCAGTTCTCCTCCATCTTTCCTCTTGTACTCTGGCCCATAGGTCTTTAGGCCAATTAGCTTCAACTTCCGAGATCAAAGAACTTTTGTCTTGGTTCTCTATGTGATTCTTCCGTGTTCTTGAAAACCCGTCTTTCTTCACGTGGGTCATGAGCTACCATACATTCTTTAAATTCTCTTTTCTGGTATTCTTGTCTAAGGGAGATTTTGTATAGGTTCTTCTAATGTGTGTTGGGTGATTTCATCAATTTTTTACAGATTTCTAGCCTTTCTCTCTAAATCTCCTCTCGAGTAACTTAGCTCATGTTGTTCCAAACTTGGTCCTGCCTTGATCCTAGTTTGATATGCTTTTATCCACATGGCCAGATCCTCAGGCATTTGATAAGCTAGAACTGATCATGTTTGTTGTTTTTGCTTTTCTTTCTCCTCTTTATTCGAATTCTTAGTAGTTGTAAGATTCTTGGGTTGAATCCGTTCTTCTCTGCTCTTCTCTTCCACCTTCTTTTGTATCCACTTGTTTCTCTGTTTCTCTCATTGAGCTTTCCATCTTTGAGTTCTTTTGGCTTTTGAATTTTCTTCAGACTCTTTTGAGTCTGCCACTCTTTGAGGTGTCGGTGTTTCACGTTCATTAGTATGGTGCGCAGTCAAGTTTAGCTTTTCTGGGCTTTCCTTAGCTCTTGCTCTAATTATCGTCTTTAATGGCACTTTATACTCCTTGTCACTTCTAGAAGTCTCTACTAGTTCTATTATTCAAGCTTTTAGGGTAGTCTCTAACCAAGTGCTCTTTTCCACAATCATTACAATATCCTTCCCACACCTTAGGAGGTGGTTGATAAGGCAAGGTGCACTCCCTAATGAAATGGTCTCCTCCACAATGATAACATGGTCGTCTAGGGATTGAGGGTCTAATCATGGGTCTAGAAGGTGCTTTAGCTCTAGGGTTTGTGTACATCAGGGTGGCACATTCGGCTCCGTATCCATATGAACTATCATAGGCCTCTTGTCCATATGGGTGTTGCTCATAGGATTGCTCATAGTTTGTCAAGTCAGCTTTGTATGCATAGTAATCTCCCAAATTTTGATCATAAAATTGATTATGAATATCAGGGCATGTTAATGAAGTGGTCGGCACTAAAGCTCTCTTAGGGTTCTCTTCTACCTCGGCAAATTTCATAGGGACAACATTTTGAGGGTTAGGTGATTGTTGTCCTAGCACTAGTTGTGGTGGGTTGTATCCTGAGTATTCGTATGGAATTTGGATTGGAGTTTGGTTCTGATATTAAGGGTATCTAAGAATTTCTCTTCCTTGGTCTCTGGGTGGGTATCCATATGGTCTAAATTGTGGAGGTTGAACACGTCCAGGTTGTCTAAATGGCCAAAGGACTGATTTTTTTGAAGCCTTTAAGAGCTCCAATGCACAAGAAGGTGATTTGGATGATGTGTGAGTGCTTGTTGGAGTGATGTATGCACTCCCAAAAGAAGGTTCTAACTACCCAATCTACCAAGAAGAATGAGAAGTAGTTTGAGAGATGAAGTTTTGTGAAAAGTAGAGATGATGATGATGATGATGGAATTGTTGAACACCTATACAAAATCAAATCGATCTCAAGGACTCAGCGTTGAGACAACTTGGAAATCTACAATCCAATTGGAATCGACCCTCTTGAGTTCATAGAAATTTGGCTGCTGCATCTTTAGCTCCTTCATCCATCTTTTTACCTCTCGATCCTTGCATGCAAAATAGGTTCAAATTATTTTTTAGAAAGAAGTTTGTAGAGGCTACAAGTCTTAGTCATGCATCCACAAGGCTTTGGCTTAAGTCATTCACCTAGTTGGAGAAGACAACACGCTTTTATTTTTATTTTTTCTCATCAAAGTTTTAGATGTCCATGTAGTGGTCCTTGAGAGCCATCTTGAAATCTGGAATACTTTAGAAATGGACCTCGTTTGGCCCCTCAAAGTGAGTTCCAAATCTGCAAACCTTCTTGTCTTAGATTCCTACATTCATAGTAAGTGAAAACCATAAGTGGATGGGTGAAAATGTGTCTCCTACCTTGTGCACTAAGGTCGAAAGCAAGAAGTTTTCGAAGAATCCATGTGTATAGAGAGCATTACTTTGCCCTCTACTCTGACTATTGTGTGTACTCTCCTCTCTATGTAGGAAACGATATAAATGAAGCTTTTGGCAACCTTCTTGAGCTTTTTGGGGTATGGAGATGCTGGATGTGATGATGAAGATGAAGCCACACAGGATGAAGTTTGCGCTTCCCAAACTCCTGAAATGCACTAAAGTCTAATGTTCTCTTACTCCTAAGCCAATGGAGAATGCAACTATGGGGATGAGCTCTCAGAAATTCAAGAAAAGCTTCACAAGAGTCCTGACAGCCAACTTCATGCTTCCGTGCATTCATCCTCCCTAATTTGCTATAAGATACATAAGATGATAGTCATCCTCTTCTCTTTGAGATTTTCTTGACCATCTATAATAATCTAGAGGGTGTAACATGATGAAAAGAAGTTTCTTTTAATGTAGAATTGGGAATCACTATGACCATACATAATATAATTCAATGAAAGGACAACAAACGCGTAAGCGAACTCCTCATGCAGATTTTGCAAAGCCATCCGTGTAAGGAAAAGGCATCAACATAACATGTTTGAAGGGTATATGGAAAGCCATCAAAGTTAAGGACGAACTTAGACGACATCGTCTCATCATTTTTGTGAGGGTTGCAAAATGGATGAACCCTCTAGAGAGATGTGCAAGTTCTAAAAGGCAAAGACATCAAACAATCGTTGTAAGCGTCCGGATGGTGTAGTTGGTTATCCCCTAACCACCTGAGGTGCTAGAGGTATGCAATAACAAACAATGATAATAGAACTCCTGAAAACTCACGCCACAAGAGTCCGGATGGTGTAGTTGGTTATCACGCTAGTCTCACACACTAGAGGTCTCCGGTTCGAGTCCGGGTCCGGACAAGCGGTCTATATGTGGACATGCTCTCTCTTGCTTTCTAGTACACCCTACCCTCCTTTTGCTTGCTAGTACAACGTGCCCTGCATTTCGGTACAAGCGTACAAAAAGCTCCAAAGGACACATTTGGCCAATGTCTTTTCTGCATCAAGGTTGATAATAACCATGTATTCCATATGTTGCTCATTGAGGACAGGTTGAATGATTCCAACTACCCATTGTTATCTACCATGTATTGGTAGAAATAGGCACCTATCACGTTGTGCATGTTGTTCATACGATAATAGTAAAGGGTATGTATTGGAAGAAAAAGGCACCTATAACATTGTACATGTTGTTCATATATATCTTGTTACAATAATAATAAAGGGTATTGTAAGCTCTAGGTTCTCATTTTATTGTAGACCCTATTTTTTTCTATAAATACAATTCTGCGTCTTTAATCCATAGTTTTAAGCAGAACCCCAATGAAATTGTGAAAACAGCTGCACGAAGGTTTAATCAGTATGTGGATAGATGTCCGATAACAGAAAGGCCTACGCAACAGATGGATTAACAAACGAAACTATGAGAACATTAGTAAAAAAGACTATAGACGTTGAATGAATGTCTGCAAGAATGTATCATCTTAGAGGACAACCTAGCGGATGATCTCAAAAGTACAACCAGCCCTACTAAATCAGAAGACACTCGAAGCACAATAACATCCAACTCCAGTAATGTAGAAGAATTAGCAGAGCTGATAGCGAAGAAATTGGGAGTCCAAGGACAGAGAAATTACCAACACCTAGCTCTAAGAGTACCCATGTTGAGGAGATGTAGCTCATGTGGAGGTGATCACCCCACTCACATGTGTGTTCGAGGAGGAACAGGTGTACTGCAGACATATCCTTACAATAGACATCTCCATCAAGGAACGACCATGTATTGTCACATAGAACAAAAATACACCAATCACAACACCGAAAATTGCCCGTTCAATAGGCAAACACAGCCTCTACAACCACCTCAGTATCGACCATATGGGTATCCACCTAGAGAGCCAGGTAGAGATATGCCCAGGTACAATCCCTACCAAACCCAGGTTACGAGCCATCTCAAGGAGAGTACTATCCCTATGATGCTAACATGTTTGAGTATGAACAACCTTATGATCCACACTACTACGGATACGAAGGATATGAATATGCCTATGGGCCAGAAGTGGCAACATTAATGTACACTGCACCTAAAGCACAACCACCCGTAAGATCACCCTTCAGACCACCTATGCCAAGAGGACCTTGTTATAGATGTGGAGGAGACCATTTTATCAGAGAATGCACTCGGCCTTACAACCCACCACCTCCTAGGACTTGGGAAGGATATTGTAGTGATTGTGGGAAAGAACACCTCTTCAGAGATTGTCCTAAGAATCCTAACAAGGCTCAAGACACTGCACCTATTAATGTAATTGAGGTGATATAAGCACTGGGAAGTGATAAGGAATACACCGTACCATTAAAGGCCATTACACGAGCACAAATGAAGGAATGAGAAGGAAAACAACCAGATCTGGATCAAGAAAACAATAGAATTAAACCCCAAAATTCAAATAGTGGAAGATTCAGAGGACCCCAAAATACCCAAACGAAGGAACGCGAAGGAAAACAGCCGGATCTGGATCAAGAAAACAATAGAACCTTAAACCCCAAAATTCAAATAGTGGAAGAATACCCAAAACATGAAAGCACAAAAATGGAAGGAAAGAAGAGAGAAACTCAAAGAAAAATAGATGAAAAACAAAAGTCAAGGAGAGTACTATCCCTATGATGCTAACATGTTTGAGTATGAACAACCTTATGATCCACACTACTACGGATACGAAGGATATGAATATGCCTATGGGCCAGAAGTGGCAACATTAATGTACACTGCACCTAAAGCACAGCCACCCGTAAGACCACCCTTCAGACCACCTATGCCAAGAGGACCTTGTTATAGATGCGGAGGAGACCATTTTATCAGAGAATGCATGTTGTTCATACGATAATAATAAAGGGTATGTATTGGAAGAAAAAGGAACCTATAACATTGCACATGTTGTTCATATATATCTTCTTACAATAATAATAAAGGGTATTGTAAGCTCTAGGTTCTCATTTTATTGTAGTCCCTATTTTTTTCTATCTAAAATGCACAACATTAGCATACACAAGTTGTACAGAATACCTCAATCCGATGGACTGTGGCGAATCTGCACTCAAATTTGCAACAAAAGTATGATAGACCATTCCTAGGATCTCACAGCCGGCTACCATAGTGGACTAAAATCTTGAGTTCTCCCAATCATCTTAGAATCATCTCAAGAGACTTTACACACACAAACTCTACTCCATAAGCTTTTCCAACAATATTTTCTCAAGAACAAACCAGGGTGTGGCCATAGTATGGTGTTGTAGGCGGACATTAGAAGTGTTCAAGACTTCAACCTTATTGGAGGCTTGAGTGCAAGGGCGCACAGGAGTAGATCACTTGGCTAAGGTGAAGAAGCACCATACAGGTTGACTGCACAAGTAGTTGGAAGTACTTGGTTCTACTTGTGTGCTTTTCTATCCTAAAGTGATATAGAGAGTGAGTACTTGTGTCTTGTTCTTGAAATTGTAATCGTCTATCTTAGTCAACGCACCAAGAACTTTCGATGCAACGTGTCTTTCTCCTTCTTCTTCTCCTACAAACACTCAGGCCCCTTTAAGGAAATGATTCCACCAACAAAATTTGGCATGCCCACCAACACAAGGCAGCTTGAAAATAGGGGAAAAAAGGCTAATCAGAATTCTCAAGTGAAGAAGAAGGGAGTACATAAGGTGTCAATAGTACAAACTGAGGAGGTAACTTTTCTTTCTCTTGGAATTCATCTTAGGCTCATGAAGAGGATGCATAGTTAATGACTACGAATTGGTCACAAAACTTAGGTGATCAAATATCTTTTAAAGCAACAAGAAGGAAAGTTGCTCATAGGTCATCTAGTCCCCCTTTATCCACCTCATCCGTATGGAACATCATAGCCTAAGTGAACTTGGAAATTCTTACTCTTTCGACTGCAAAACAAGGGGGTCAAATAATGATAGAAGATGCTTTTTTATCCTCTTCCCCAAAACATTGGAAGGGTTGGGAGAGAGAGAGAGAGAGAGAGAGAGAGAGAGAGAGAGAGATAAGGATGTAATACCATCTATGGGGGTAAATGACTCCTTTAAATAAGTTTATTGTACATATGTACAATTGTAAGACATGTTGTAGTAAATGGTGCTTTAAGTCATGCGTACTATGCTATTTGTAATTTGATGGATCATAGTAGAGAGCATAGTACGCTTTTTTATCCTCTTTCCAAAAACATTGGAAGGGTTGGGGAGAGAGAGAGAGAGATGAGGATGTAATACCATCTATGGGGGTAAATGATTCATTTAAACAAGGTTACTATAGAAAATGTAGAATTGTAAGACATATTGTAGTAATGGTGCTTTATTTCAAGTATACTATGCTATTTGTAATTTGATGGATCACAATACAGAGCATTATATATACAACACTTGAAATAAGGCAATATCAACCAATTAGGTGTAACCTGACATGCTATACACTTTTTTTTGGTACTAATACCCTTTTGTAAATAACATTCATTCTATAGAAACTCACCGTAATATAGAAATTAGTGGATCGCTGCATTCACCTCCTTTTGGATAGTGCTAATAAAATTATCAAGGGTATGGATGAGGATGGAAACCTTTTAATCATAATTAGAGAGGAGGTGGCACTTATAAAAATGCTATGAAGGGATCGCAATGTCTATTTTGTATGGATTATAGGCACAAGGGATCCAATTGTCTAGAAGCCCAATAATACGATCATAGGAAACAAGAAGCAAAGCCCAAGGCACCAATGACGAACATCGTGATGATTTCCTACAAAGACTGAGTAGCAACTGTTATTACCCAGTGCGGTAAATAAATTTTGGCCAATGATGTAATTCTATAGCCTAGCATTTGGGAGCAACATAATATGTACAATCAACCATCTACTTGGGCTTTTGAGGTCCCTCATTATTTTACTTTACTAGAGCAGGGTACTTCACCTAACAAGGAGCAGGTGGATCGGATGTAGGCTATAGTACTAGCGATCTTCGCATCCAATAACATCCCTATATTCTCATGAGGTGAAAGAATCTATGGACAGGGAGGACGTTTCATGATATATTTTGGTAGTGGTGTGTCAACACACTTACAACTACTATGTCACTTTTCTCCCTCTTTAGGAGGTTTTTTCAGTGGCTTGTATATACGCCTATAACCCTAACATGTCACTTATCTTTGTACATTCACTTGGTAATACATTTAGTATCATGTTTTGTGCTCCAAGCTTCTTCTTCTTCCTTGTATTGGTGCAGAAAATTTGGTGAGCATACTCATGATGATTAGGAGTTCAAGAATGATTCATGTTCTGGCATCGAAATTTTGATATGGGTTTGTTTCAGTCTCGAATGCACTATCATAGTGCTTGTGCATGCAATTTTGTCCTTTTGTGCCAAACATATATACATGTTTTGGTTCACCAATACAAGTTCCTTGAAGTCTACTATAGGTTTAGTAGAGCTCAACAAGGTATATAGTCATTTCTCTACATTAGGGTATTCTAGTGAGTGGTGTAGTCCGTATGTTGATTGTTAAGGACAAGTTGGATGGTACCAATTACCCATTGTGGGCATATATGATGCATTATGTATTGATCACAAAGGGATTGTGGAATATTGTGCTGAAAGGAGTGGTGTATTCCGTATGTTGATTGTTAAGGACAAGTTGGATGGTACCAATTACCCATTGTGGGCATATATGATGCATTATGTATTGATCACAAAAGGATTGTGGAATATTGTGTACGGTGTTGAAAAATGACCTACTACACCTGCAAATACAGTTATTGAAGGTGATGCAGATGGCATTGAAGAATGGGCATTTACAACTATTTGCAATTTTGACCCATCTTCTTCTGAACAATGTATATCTGCAGTAGACTTAGATGTTTGGTACTTTGATAGTTGGGCAACCAAACATATTACCTTGCAACGTAGTTTGTTCAATTAACTCGAGCATGCCCCTACAGGAAATACTATCACATGCACCAACAACTCCTTTTATCCTATCATGGGAGTTGATAAGATCATTTTGACTACTGCTGATGGTAGTTCTTTCAGTTTGTCGGATGCTTTATTTATGTCAATTTCTGTTATCAGTTTCTGCATTAGCCAAGAATGGCTTGGTTGTGAAATTTATTGATGACAAATGTACAATTCATGATCTGTTAAATGGCGACATGATTATTGCTTCTAGCATTTTAATTCATGGGTTGTATAAGCTCATAGACTATGAAAAATCTATCAATGATTCAGTATGTGCAGTACATGATTCTCAGGCTATGTCAAATGCAAAGCTTTGCCATGCATGCTTTGGTCATTTGAATTTTGCTAGTTTGCTACACCTACGGAAATATGAAATGGTGTCCTCTTTGCCCAAACTTGAGGCACCCCGGAAAACATGTTTGTGAAGGCTATATTTTGGGCAAAATGCAGTATTCCTCATTTCCAAAAGATAGTTCAGTTTGAGCTACTCAAAAATTGCAGCTTGTTCACAATGATATTTGTGGTCCTATGTAGACACCCTCTTTTCGAAAGTATCTTTACTTCGTGACTTTCATTGATGATTATTCTAGGCATGCATGGTTATATCCATTGAAAGCAAAGTCTGAAGTGTTCATGTGCTTCAAACAGTTTTTGGATTTGGCTGAAAATCTATCAGCATGTTAAATGGGCACCCTCCGTTCTGATTGAGGGGGGAATATATTTCTTTTTACTTTAATGCATTGATGAATAAAGGTGGGATAAAACATCAATGTACAGTGCCACATACACCTCAACAGAATGGAGTAGCTAAATGGATGAACATGTCACTCATGGAGATGGCGAGGTGTATGGTCAAGAGTTAGGCTTTACCACATAGTTTCTAGCTTGAGGTTGTCATGTGTGCAACATATGTACTTAACAGGTGTCACACTAAAGCACTGTAGTCTATCACTCGATATGAGGCTTGGCATGGTTGCAAGCCATCTGTTGCTCATCTGTGTGTTTTTGGTTGTGTGTTTTTGGTTGTTTGGCATATGCATTAGTGCCTGAAAAACATTGCAAGAAATTGGATGATAAAGTAGTAAAATATATTTTTGTTGGGTATAGTTTTGAAAGCAAAGGCTATCATTTGTATCATCCACAGACTAAGCACATTTTGGTTAGCCATGATGTTGTTTTTGTGGAAGATGCTATTTAACCTTTACTTTCATGTATGAAGGAGACATCTATTAGCTCCAAAGATATGTATGATACTTTGCTACCTCTTTTTATAGGTGGATAGTCTAGTTCTAGTCCTATTGAGGCAACTTCTCAGGCTTTACATGTTTCATGTGATGATGTAGATCATTCCCTTTCTGATGCAGATTTGCATGATGCACTTGTTTATGAGAGAGCTAATATTGAGGAGGCAAAAACTATGCCAAAATGGTTGGTGAAGACTTTGCGTGACAGCAAATTAGATGCACCTCTGTCATACCATACTTGTTGAGGCTCTCATAATGCCTCTTTTGCATCCGATTGCTATGCTATGGCTGCCTCTAGTCTTTGTGATGAGACTGAGCTTGTTCTGTTTGATGAAGCACAAAATTTTGAACATTGGATGGCTGCAATGCAATCTGAATATGATGCTATCATGAAAAATGGTACGTGGTCTTTATGTGACTTGCCTCCTGGCAAGAAGGCCATTGGCACTAAGTGGGTATACAAGATGAAGCATAAACCTGATGGAATAGTTGACAAGTATAAGGCTAGGCTTGTTACAAAGGGTTATATGTAGGAAAGAGGCATCTATTTTGATGAAACCTTTGCACCTACTTGCCGAATGACTACTATTCATAGCATATGTGCACTTGCAGCCCATCATGGTTGGAATGTACATCAGTTTGATATTAAAAAAACATTTCTGAATGGTGACTTGCATGAAGAAGTGTATGTTTTCCAACCCCATGGCTTTGTGCAAAAAAGGCATGAAAACCAAGTTTGCAAGTTAATGAAGGCATTATATGGCTTAAAGCAAACACCACATGCTTGGTATGAAAAGATACATGCCTATCTGATTGCACACAGTTTTGAGAATAGTCCAACTGAAAGCACCTTATATGTTAAGCGTGCTAATGATGTGCTTATGATCATTGTTATGTATGTTGATGACAAGCTACTCAATCGTCCTCATGAGAAGCATATTGCTCATTTCAAGGCTGATTAGAGACTAACTCCTCAAATATCAATGCTTTTGGATTGCCTTTCATCATCAAATGAAGAGTAGAAGCAAAAATCTGATATGAATCAGGAAGACAATTAAGAACAATCTGCACAAGTGAACTGTCAGGCAAGACTTCATCAGCAGATATTAACTATTCCTTCATATCTTTGATCTTTAGTAGAAAATTTTCCATAGAATCACCTTCATTCATATGCTCACTCTCCAACTGTTTTCGGAGATAAGCAACACGAGCCTCATTCCTAGCTTGGTACAATGTGGTAAGTGTATCCCAAGCATCTTTAGTTGTTCTTCAAGAGCGAATGTGAGGAATAATGGCATGTTTGACAGACAAGGCTATCAATGCATGTGCTTGAGCATCTCTGCCATCTCAAGGAATTTGCTCTACAGTAGGTGTAGTAGAAACTGTGGCACGAACATGAACATGAAAAATATGATCATCATCTTTAACGTCATCTACATCAACTTCAGTACCTACATTTGGAGGTGTAATAAGATGTTTTTCAACACCCTGCATAATATTCCATAGTCCTTTTGTGACCAATACATGACACATCATATAAGCCCACAATGGGTAATTTTTTACCATCCAACTTATACTCAAGATCCAACATACAAAATACATCACTGCTTTTAGCCATGCCCACTGACTAAAATACCCTGATGTAGAAAAATGACTGTATCTGGAAAAGTTGAATAGAACTACCTTGATGAGTTTTGCTAAACCTCTAGAAAACTTTGAGACACTTATACCGGTGAACTAAAACCTGTATATATCTTTGACACAAAAAGACAAAGTATTCTACACAAGCGCTGTGATAGTGCATTCATAGGCCGAAACGAGCTTAAATGCGATACTAAGAATGTGATTGGAGGGGTGTTGAGGATGCCCTAGATGAAGCAACAACTTGCTCTCATACCAATTGTTGGAGTTCGAGTTCTACACAAGCACGCGAACATCATAAGGAAGAAGAATAAGCTTGGACCACAACACACAATATTGAATGTATTACCACTAGAATGTACAAAGATAAGTAATCCATTAGGGCTATAGGCGTATATACAAGCCGAGGGAAAAAACCTCCTCTTAAAGAGGGGAAAAAGTGCCCTGATAGTCCTAGAGTGTTCATACACATCACTATCTAAATATATCAACAATAATAACAATATTATAAATAAATAAAATAAACGAGAGTGCTTAATAAATAAATAAATAGATAAATAAATAAAAAATATATACATAAATAAATCAATAAATAAGGTGAAGAGAGTGTTAAAATTTATGTTAAATAATTATTAAAAGGACGGGGTATCAAAAAGATAAAATAGGCTAGTGGATAAGTCTTATCTCTTGGAAGTATAAGGTTGAGAGTTCAAATCCGCTAGATGTTAAATAAGGAACTAAGTAGGCTAACTAGGGAAATAACTAAGCCCTTATTGCCATTCATGTGTTAGAATTGGTTCACACGTATCCAATGTCTGCCAAGGGAACCAAAGTGAACCAAGAGAACCATGAGTGCTAGAGAAGCCAAAGATGCCAAAGATGCCAAAGATGCCATAGTTATATGCCTTAGTCAATGCCTTAGTCCACACCTTCGAGCAAGCCAAAGGAGTAACTGAATTGATAGACAAACTTGATAAACGAACTTGATAAACAAACTTGATAAAATAATTTGATAAACGAATTTGATAACCAAATCAAATTGGAACAATAAATAGTGAGCATCGTGAGCACAGGGGGTATAGGGAGTACAGGGAGTACAGTGAGTACAGTGAGCACAGTGAGCACATGGGGTACAATGAGCACAATGAGCATAGGGAGCACAATGGGTACAATGAGTACAGTGAGCACAGGGGGTATAGTGTGATAGTGAGCACAAGGGGTACAATGTGACAGTGAGCACAATGCACAATACCGAATTCGAAAAAATTTGAAAAACAAAACTAACCGATGAACCAAAACAAATGAACTTGATAAACGAAAACTTGGACCGGACAGTTGAGACAATTGCCGATTAACCAGGGGATGACATGAATAATGACCAAACATCAATACATACACCTCCGCAAATTTGCTTTGGCTGTGATTCCACTGTTGACCTTCGGATCCGATAGACGCACGTACGTAGAGGATACTACAGAAACAAAATCACGCAAAAGTACTCAGAGAATAGAAAGAGAGAAGAGACTTGACACTAGATTGGGTGCAATCTCCCCCACATACTCTGATGAATGAGTCTATCAGAGCATGTGTATTTATAGGTATTTCTTATTACGTCCTGTATAGAAGATACATGAGGGTAGTGCTTTGAAAAGTGTGCTTTCTACAAAAATCTACTTTATTTACACAATCATGATTTTCTATTTTTACAAAAACATTGCTTTCTAAAGCAATCTATTATTCTTACAAAAATAAATAAAAATATTATCTTCTAAATATTCTTCTAAATAACTTAAAAAAATATCTAAATAAGTCCACACATGTTCACACCCTCATGAATCTTCACCTACTAAATCAAAATACAAAACAAATTAAAACCCTCAAGGCATTAAAATCCACTTAACATTCCATTATTCCATAAAGTATAACATGCACAAGAGCTTTCTCCTCAAAGATACCTACCCTCTGAGCTATACTATCTTTGAGTTCTTGGACTGTAGTCATTCATTTTTTGCCTGCAAAGATTGAGCAATTTTCTTCCAGTGTATAGAACTTTCTTCATCCGCTTTAAGCTAAAATCCTTCATGAACCATGGATTAGTGTGAGGAGTGCAAGGGAGTGAAAGAAGTTGTACTCTATCCTAATCATTACTTCATGGATCCTTGACATGATCATTGAACTTATCGAATCTCCTCAATTCCTTTTTTTGATGATCCTTTGATTGCTTTTGTGTTTGATTAAGCGATTCTTGTTTTTTTATTGTCCTTCTTCCTATTTTTTCTCTCTCTATCTTTTCTTAAGCGATCTTCTTCTTCCATTTGGGAAAGTTCTTCTTGTCTTCATTGCTCCTCTTTCCCAGTGCACTCAGCCTTCTTCTTAGCTTCTTCTTCAGCTCATCTAAATGCTTCTTCGAAAATATCATCCTTCAAGCACTTTATTTCTCTCTATTATATCATATTCTAGCACTTTGTTTCTCTCTACTTCATCATTGGTGTCTTCCCCCAAAGGTCAGTTAGGTTGCCCCGACAATTCTTGTTGGAAGGCATCCTTGAAATTTCTTCCACTTGCCCCCTAGGAGGCAAGGGATCAACCGAAATCAACAGACTAATTAGAACACCAATCTCTGTGTCCAAGGTTTGGGGCTTCTTCGAAGGTTGGAATATTCTTTTAACTTCCTTCTATAGTTTTTTGGACAACAACTCTTCCAGTTTATGTGTTCATCAACTTACCCAACTTTCACTAGCAAAAAATATAAAGTCTATGAAATGCCATTGTGCTTACTTTGTAGGTTGACAACAACCTTAATGAATCACAACCCCATTGGCTATGGTGAGGCTTAAAGAAGTTATGCATACTCATATTCATTGGAACATGGTTGACCGAACATTTTCTCCATCTAGACTAATGGAACTAGGACTATTGGAGGAGTAGTTATCTCATTTTAGATATTCAATCTTTCAGTTATATAGGCTGGATGTAGTAAGAGATTGTTCTCTTCTGATATGCACAAATGAAAAAATGATATGTTATCACCTTCTCACTTCATCTACTCATGCGCTTGGAAATGAAGGTAATAAACATTGCGTACATCTGGTGGATGTTCATGATACCAAAATACTGCAAGCTCTTTTCTTGGACACACTTGGAGTGATTCCGGAGTTGGTTCACTCCTAGCAACCTGGTAGCCAGATGATCTAAAGCCAACAATGTCATCAACTCCAAAGGATTGTGCATATGGGTTCTCAAAACAAGTATTACCCGGTGCTGATGAGTATCCACCCGAATTCTCATATGCACGCATTATTTTTTATTTTTAAATAAAAGGAAGTTCGGCCTTAGCCTATTCTCCCGGACTTTAATTAAAATAAAGAAGAAAAGTTACAAATGAATGGGACTAGTGCCCATGGGACCCCCCAAATCCCACAATGCAGGGGAGGAGTATGTGAAGCTAGAGGGCATTACAAATGAGGCACATAAATCTATCATCACCCTCATGTGGGGCCCATTTGGGTTTCAACTTGTTGTTTTCGAGGAGATAAATACAGTGGTGTCTAAACGGTGGAGATCTCTTATCTCGGGAGATTCTTTTACCTAGAAGAAACAAGGATTTCTCGATCGACCATTCCTTAGGACTTTGGCCAAAATTGATAGCACATCGCTCCCTCCAAATCTTCCAAAGGGTCTCACCCCTGATGGCATTCCATAGCCTCGATGAGCAGCCGACCGCCTCACCCAACAACACCTGTTGCCAATTGATTTGGTGCATGAGTCTCAATATCCGGGTCACGTGACGCCAGATAACACGGGACTTGGGGCAATGAAAGAACAGGTGAGCTAAATCTTCAATGCATCGATGGCAACGCTTGCACCATGGCGGCACACCACAAATTTTGTTAGCCCTTGCATTGGACCAGATACCTTTGTGCAAAATCTGCCACATGAGAACTGACTTTTTGATCTCAATCAGGGGGTGCCAAATAGACATGAACTTTAGTTCCCATCGAAGTTTGGTCCAAGAAAGGCACCATCCCTGGTTAAGAATGTGATGAACATCTAAGTTCTCTTTGAAGCTAGGGATTCTGGATAGTTTCTTTCCATTGCTCCATTTAAGGCCCTCTAGGCAAGGAAGATCCTGACCATAGAGAAGGCGGGTAGTTGAGCGGTCCCATGCTAAACACCTACCTTGAAGAAGAGTCCATTCCTCTAGGGTAACTCTAAGTCTCGGGTCCAAGTCTTCGAACCTAATCCACTGGCTGGTCTCTTGTTTCCAGAGTTGTTTCCACTGTTTGAACCCCTTGTTCCATAATCGCTTCGCAGTTTGGAGGTTCCAAGACTCCACCCCCCTAATGCCACTGATCGAGAACCAGATAGAGTCATTTTGTCTTAACCCAGCCGCCCACTTCCAATCCTCACTGATTCTGATGAATTGTTTGGCCTTGTTCCAACTCTTCCATAAAGAACACACGAGGCTAGAGCCTTTAGGGGAGACTGGGTGGGGGGAGAACAAAAGCGTGAGAATCCCTATGTCCTTCCAACCAGGATGGCCAACTAAGGTAAGGTCTTCCATGTTTCTGAAGATCAATTTAGCCCAAGAGGGCTCACTATTGCTCCAAGCCTTGATAAGCCACTTTGCCGCTAGCTTGTCAGCCAACCCAGCGATATCCAAGATTCCCAAGCCCCCTGAGTCTTTCGGGCTAATGCAAGTTTCCCATTTGATTTTGGGAATCCCCCTCCTGTTGGGGTCCCCAGTCCAAAGGAAGTTTCTGCAGATTCTTTCCACTTTGGCCAAGTCTTTCTCCTTAGGTCTCCAACACGAGATAAAGTAAATAGTTGTAGAAAGCATAAATGTGTTAACAACCATAGCACGCCCTGCCAAGTTGACTTGCATACCTTTCCAATGATTTAGTTTGCTATCCAGCTTGGATAGCACCCAATTCCATCGTTGGTCCATTGAGATGTCGAATCCCAACGGAATGCCAAGGAGACGGAAGACTTGACCTCTAGGGATAACTGGACACCCTTGATCTAACAACAATTGGGGTATGCACGCATTAATATTCGACTTCATATGAGCATTAAGAAGTGAAGCATTAACTCCAACAGATACTTAGGCGGCCAGCTTGATGTCACTTACACCCTTCATAGGGCACAAATTCAAGATCTAATTCTAATTCCCTCGTGTGAATGGACAGATCATGCGATCAAAGCCATCATGATAGAGGATGGAAAAGTGAATCATATCGAGGAACACCAGGACCAAGGGGAGAACACTAAGTTTATAAGGAACCTAATGCAAATAATGGGGGAATACACGAGATACACATAAAATACGCATAGGGATACACACAAGGATATGCATAGGATACACATAGAGATTCACACAAGATACACACAAAGATACAAAGAGATATACACATAGAAGGGGGACGCAGAGAGACATAGATAGATTGATAGAAGGGAGGGTTAATGCAATACGTCAATGTAGGTAGACACATCCAAGTAGAGGTATAGCCAAAAATAGATAGAAACCTAATAATACTGGAACATGCCTCGTACAATAGACAAAGGAAAGAGAGTAGGGGTCCATTGGAAGATAGTGTTTACAAGAGAGACTGAAGGGTACATGGTAGGCAAAAGGAAGAAGGATTGGGCAAGGTCGAATGCGAGGCTCCAAGAGTGCACAATGGAAGTGAAGAACCAAGTGATATGATAGTTGATGATTATGGTAGGATTAGAGAAGCCACCTACCATGTCAAAGAGGAAGACAACCGTGAGGGCAATGATTGATAAGTGCTGAGGGAAGGAAGCCAATGCTAGCATCTCTACACGATGAGAAGTGGAGAAAGCTAAGACGAAGGGAAGACAACTAAAGGACAAGCATCAACATTGGGAAAAAGAAGGTAGCTATAGAAGCCGGACTCTCAAGGTGAAAGGCTATCGAGGCACGGCTCTAGGTTGTTTGTGCATCAGATACCAGTGCATCATCACAATACCGTAGGAGGTCGGGGTTGGTGATTCAATGACAAGGCTAGCATCAAAAGAAATCAGTAGACGATAAGGGATTGGAGGTTTAGCGAGCTTCCACTTCTGCTTCCCAGGATTTAGTGATAGGTTCTTCCTTCCTTTTGGCATTAAGCTGTCAGAATCTGGATGTTGGAGGAATGAGAGGACTACAAAGGTGACCAAAATTGTGACATCCCATGCATCATAGGCACAAACATCCGTATTACTTTTCTTTGGCCCACCAAAAAATCTTTATTACTTTATTACCCTGTATGTGTTATGCAATGAAAGAATTCATGTAATTTGTAGGCTCTCATGTTGGAAAGACTTCCATCCCTTGTAATTCGTGCTCAAATGGATCATCTTGATGTAACTTTTTTTGGAGTAATACAAACATTCAATGGCCTAATTATTATTTACCTATCAATGAGTTTTTCCACATCAATTCTCTAGTCTATGCACACCTGTGTTTTTCTTCATTGTGAAGGCTGAAAAATGAGAGGACGTGACAATCTCATTCGAGACAATTCGGGCCACAAGAGCATGTTGCCTCCTAGGTTCTCTCATACAGAACTTGATCCGTAGTAGATCCAGGTCATACAATTTGTGGCATGCCTGGTGGGTCTAGAGTTTGGTAGCTCGTTGTCTATTGGACCTCACATTGTATATGAATTAAACTCGCTCATGACCTACATCTGTTAGTTTGGGTTAGAGTATTACCATTTGAGAAAGGTTGCAAGGAAAATCACAAAGTATAGATGATCCGAAGATGGCCTAAGGTGATCTTGCAGTGCTTCTTTAAAGAGTTAACATCAATTTTTCTATTGTTAAGGGAGCTTTAGTGGACGACCCAGATGACCATGTTAGGTGTCTTCTGGCATTAGTCAGGAGTAGAGGGCTAGAGGGACAAATTGACGCCTTGATGGCTCTAGTCCTCGCTACCTTGGATGGGCTAGCGGATAGATGCTTCAGCCAATTTGAGGAGAACCACTTTACAACATGGCACGAAATGAAGATTGAATTTTCTTATGCATTCACACCAAGAAATTCCACTAAAAAAAGTCTTGGAGGATCTTGAAAGCTTGAATTTTAGGAAAGATGAGTCATTTTTGGAGCTAATGACCAAGAAAAAAGTGTTAGTAGCAAAATGAGTGGCAACTCTACGAGGTTTCTTGATTAAGAAATGGCTAGAAAAGGTGCTTCCAATGAGAACTAGGCACAACCTCCAAGACTTTTTAGAACCAAGCGCTTCAACCAAAGATTTTGTGGCTACAACCACAAGAATCAAGCAAGGTAGGGTTCACTTTAATGACACTTTGTCAACCCTAAACAGTGGGCTGACATCCAAGGGTATCACTAGTTCGCCACCATGGAGGAAGACATAGTCGGCAAATTATGAAAAGGAATAGAGGAACTAAGGGAATTAGAGACAAGAGCAAGCCTCTGGTGTACCATATGCCACCAACAAGGGCACCTGCAAAAAATGTGTCCAAACAAAATAGTCTCCTAGTTTTGTGGAAAATGCAAACATGAATATTACCTGTTCCAGGTAATATTCCCATAGCCCCTAATTTCTATGCTATCCCCACTAATATAGGTATGAAAACCAATGAAAATGATCAGGCCTCGACCTTAGAAATAGGCCTTGATGGCTGATAGTACGTTTTAGATGCGGAGAATATGGCCATGTACATGCTCATTGCCTTTTGCTAGAGAACGCACCACCATTCTCCAACTCTCTGGTATCGAGGGACCACTATACTGAGACTACCCAAAGCAAATGATGGCAACCCAAAGCATGGAAAACAACGCTTTTCATATTTTGGTAGAACTGCCACTAAGGAAAGAACTGATACAATGGTCTTCAAATACTCAAGTGGTGCATGCATGAAATTTATTCATTAATAATTCAAAGTGGGGCTTAGATGGTAGAAGTAAGAATGGAGGAGACACAAGATAAAGAACTTAGATAGAACTAGAAGAGTAAAGTGAGCAAGATTCCTAGTCTTGAGAAAATGACCTGCAACAGAGAGCACAAGGACGACCTGAGAAAAATCATTTTGAACCTAAAAACTACCAAGAGGAAGGAGATGAGAACCAAGGCAAGAACAATCCTAGCTATGGAAGATGAGGAACTAACAAGGAGGATGGAGAAGGGAGTGCAAAGACCAGACACTCTAAGATTAATTCAAACCATGATATCACCAAAGATTAATGAGAAGGAGTCAAGAAGGGAAAGAAGGATTGAAGATGTGTATCAAATATCTCAAGAAGATCTCATAAGTAAGATACTAGAACTCATAAGGAGCACCCTGACAACATCTCTATCACTGAATGAGAACCTTAGAAATACATATCAACAAGTTAGCCTATACGAACTATTGTATGTGGATGCAAGATTCATGTAGTTGCCTCGTTGGGAGCACCACTCTCCATAGAGAGTAGCCTAAGTGAATACTTCATAACACATTCCCCATCGATTGATTATCATAGTCTACGGATAGCAGTCGATATATTAGGGCAAGAAATTCTAAGAGTTATAAAAAATGGTAGGTTTGGGAACTCCTTGATGCCAAATTTCACAATGAAAAAGTTAGGACTCCACTTAATGAAGGAAATGCAATTCACCGTAACAACAATAGATGAAAGTATGATCAAGTTGATCGAAATAGTGGAAAGAATCACACTAATAGCACAAGGATCAAAATTTGTCCAGGATTTCATCATACTGAGAATCCCGCTCGAAAAAAGAGATTTTCTATTCTAGGACCACCTTGGTTGAACATGCAAAATTCATCCATGATTGGTAGCAAAATTACATGTGGATACATGATGAAGAAAAAATGAACAACTACAAATGTAAGTGGATACGGATTATGCATCCAAGGATGTTGCCTCCTTTATAGTAAAGGTAGATGGTCCAAGAATTGGTAGTACATAACAAGGGATCTTGGTTGGAAGATCCAATATGCACAAACAAGGATATGTGGGACCCACCCTTGCTACATGATTGCATGCAACAAACACATTCAAAATGACATCAACAAGATATGTACAGTGAGATGTAACATCATGATATGGATCTAGCAATTTAAGGCAATGAGCGTGATGAGCATAGAGCACAAGAAGAGGATGCAAAACGAAGGAGGGATGTAACAAGTATGGTTAGAGAAGATCTCTCTAGGACCTATCCAAGGCCAAGGTACAAAGAGTAAGCAACAAGATGGAATGAACGGATGATCCACTAGGTGCATGTAATGGAAAGAAAAGAATAGGCCAAAACCAATGCAATAGGTCCCAAGTTATGATCAGTTCCTTAACCATTGGTAAAACTATATCATTATGACTTCCATAGGAGCTAGAAGTGGTCAACTATAAAGAGGCTATCAATTAATAAGGAACCAGATCGACTACAAGCACAGAACTAGAGACATGAAGCAAAGCCTGTCAAGGGACGACATAGACAAAGAGGGGGAGAATGTTGTAGAGAAAGGAGGCACAGAAGAGGAGCCCCAAAATTTTCAAATTAATGAGCATAATTTTTCTTCTTTAAAACCCTATGAAATTTTCTCGAAGGCATGTAAAAGCACTAGAGGAGTCCTCTAGATGCATAAGCCCCAAATCCTTGTAACATAACTCTTGTAAAATAGTAGGAAATTAGAGCTAGTCAATAAAGTGCCGGTCTCTTGTGTGAAAGGACCATTTTTAGGGCACATGTATATAAGTCACTTTGTGACTCTTGTAAACTGTTTGAAATTACCAAGCTATTTTGTTGAAATTACCAACCTATTTTGTCGAAATTACCCCAAAGTTCTTTACTTGAACGTTTATTCATACATTGATTTTCCTTTCAACAATGTGTTACAAGATAAATGTGAATATGAACTGAAGTGAGAAGGATAACACTATAAAGATGTCATTAATCTCCCATATTCAACACAACTTAGACTTGATTTTTTCCCAAGCAAGAGATTCTAAGAAACAATTTATACATGAGATTAGACTTCCTCATGTACATACCATACTCTTGCCATTGAAGTGTAAATTCCATGCAAATGTATATAAATAGTTGCAAGGTTCTATGAATATTTCATTAAAGTCGAGGTGAAACAGCCTATTTGTGTGAGTGGTATTTCTTGGTTAGATAAGTTGACAGATATAGTTAGCAACTGGACTCATTCAGTTAGATCCAGTTAGTCTCTGGTTCAAGTTACCCAATTGCCTATAAATAGCAGAGGAGGAGATCATTCTCATTTTCAAAATCCACAAGCAAGAGAGAGCAACAGAGCACAGACAGCCATGGAGCACAGAGCTCAGCATACCAGCAAGGCAACTCTCATGGAGAAGAAGAATGTTGGCAAGAGTACCAAGAGGTAGACAAAATCATACCACAAAAAAAGATTCCTAAAAGATTCCTTTTGTATGTTTGAGTAAATAGTATGCTTTCTAGGTTTTTATTTTTCTAAGCTCCTAAAATATAGATCCAATGAGGGTACAACTCGATGCCAGGCATCGACCTAATGGTGTAAGTCGATGCCAGGCATCGACTTTTAGGTGCAAGTCGATGCCAGGTATCGACTTTGTGTGCAAGTTGATGCCATGCATCGACTTGAGGGTGTAAGTCGATGCCAAGCATCGACTTGAGGGTGTAAGTCGATGCCTGGCATCGACTTGCATCCTCAAGTCGATGCCTGGCATCGAATGTGGCCTGAAAGTCGATGCCACGCATCGACTTTTAGGTGCAAGTCGATGCCTAGCATCGACTTGGACCCTTGAAAAACACAATAACATATGAGCTGATATTTCCAAGCCCCTTCAGGGATGCTGAGTCCAAGAGTGAGAGGCCCTTCAAGAATCTGAGAGTGACCATGAGCTCTGCTGATCAGCAACGTGACAAAGGCATTGGTCACCAAGCAAAACCAAAGAAAACTATTGCATCCTTATCCTATGAGAAGGCCAGCAATCCGATTGGAATATCCTCTGGTGGACAGAGTAGCATCAAAATTCCTGAGGATGATACAACTAGGAAGGATAGGTCGAGGGACGCAGAGGTCTTAAGGACAGATCTTCCACTACGAGACATGACAAACCTGGAGTGGTGCCTTCAGTATGTTGAAGAAAAGAATGCAGTCCTTCTTGTGTTCGCAGGGGCGTATGGGAGAGGAAAGATCATGACAACATAGGGTTTTCAGTATGGCCTTGTGTACAAACTGGATTATGAAGATGAGGATTCTGACAACCTCCTTGTCCTCGTAGAGACATCAAAAGGTTTAAGAAATGTTATATGCAAGAAATGTTCCAGATGGGCTTGCAAAGATACGCAGGGACTCAGTGAATCTTATCAAGGACTTGATGCCATGGATCTAGGGCAATATCATGCCAACACAACAGAAGATGACAACCCCTGTAAAGGCAAGGGGTAAGCAGAGCGTGTAGAAAAAGTTCCAGAAGAAAAAGAAGAGAATTGCAGATGAGGAGTCTTCTGACTCAAGCTCTAGCTCTGAGGATATAATAGTTGCATCCGGTGGAGAGCTTGCCTCGGGTGTTCTTGGTACTGAGCAGAACAAGATGAGGGAGGACATAGCTAGAAGAAAAGTTGTGAAGAAGGGGTAGTTGTTCCACCTGCCAATCAATATCATCCATAGGCCACCAATAGATCCAGCCACAGGGAGGAGGCCCCTTGAGATCAGGGAGCCACACAATTTGCACCTGCAGAATCTTAAGAAGAAAATGAAAATAAATCCTCATGCTATTGTTGTGCCATTCCTTGTCATGGTGGATCCGAATGAGTGCAGCTCTGTGGAGGATTTCAATGAGGGTTTGTTTGAGGATTATACATATTATGT
Organism: Ceratopteris richardii; assembly: GCA_020310875.1. Taxonomy (NCBI): domain Eukaryota; kingdom Viridiplantae; phylum Streptophyta; class Polypodiopsida; order Polypodiales; family Pteridaceae; genus Ceratopteris; species Ceratopteris richardii. Next base: position 65,536,925 of record CM035414.1, on the reverse strand, counting down.
GATTGGAGGTTCACACTCTGCAGAGGCCCGCAGACAGCTAGTGAAGGAGCACCCTACCACATTCTTCTTTAGGTATGCAGAGTGCAAGATATATGTTGGTCTTACAAGTGAGGAAGCCAAGCTTCTTGCTTGGGATCACAACAATGACAATGACTACAGGCAAAAAATGTCCTCCATAGAGAGAATTCGGTTCTTCCACCATGAATATGAAGATTGTCTTGTGAAGGAAGCTGGAAGAATACGTCCCAATCTACGAAAGCAATGCCTTATTGAGGTTGGAATTGCACTGGATGAGAATCAAAAGTCTGATGCTTTGAGGAAATATGATCCATGGTTTCAACTGGCTTTCAGAATAGGTGAGATCTGGGATCTACATGATAAAATTTTCACAATGTGGGAGAACAAGGAGGTCAAGGGCCAGAAGCAAGAGAAGTTGAGGCCAGACCCACAGGTTGATCTGAAGGGAAAGGGAAGGAAAGTTGACCTCTCAATTGAAGAGGCTCCTGAGGACATGAAGCTGACACCATGGAGAGCCCTTCAAGGAATCAAGGATGATACATTGATTATATCAACTTTGTCAAGGGTAATCTCCAAGGAGTTAAGCCTGGAGGAGATGGTGACTGAGCTCAATAAGTATGTATGTTATTTTCAGATCCTTTCTCCCTCCTCCCATGTTTCTGGTCTAGCCTAGTCTCTTTTTCATTTCTGTGATTGTAGTCATAAAGTATACATGAAGATCCAGGAGGTGATGATGAAGAGGCTGGGTTGCTTTTCTTGGACAGAGGTCCAAGCAGACTATCCAACCACATCATCCTACAAAGCTTTATCAGAATATTTTATCCTGTTTCATGATTGGGTAGGTTCTCTTTCAGAGGTCATGCCAGGTTTGCTATTAGTATAGATGCCTTGATTCACCTAACCAATTTGATGCCAGGCTTTTAGTAGGAATTCGATGTCTGGCATCGACTTACTGCTAAATTCGATGCCTGGCATCGACCTGCTGCCAAAAGTCGATGCCTGGCATCGACCTCCTGGCATAAGTCGATGCCTGGCATCGACTTGGGGGCATAAGTGGATGCCTGGCATCGACCTCGTGGCATAAGTCGATGTCAGGCATCGACTTATGTCCCAAAGTCGATGCCAGGCATCGACTTTCAGTAGAAAGTCGATGCCTGGCATCTACCCACACACAAAATCGATGCCATGCATCGATTCCTTATGTTTCATTTACTGTCTTGAAGAGCTCATTTAATTGTCTTTCCACTTTATTCTGCAGAAACCAAAGAAAAGTAAGTTTGTAGAGCTACTAGATGATTGCCCCCCCCTGCATTCTTGGCTCACATTCAAAGAGCAAGGCATCTAGACTGAAAGCCAAGGAGATTGAGTTTGATGATGAACCTGATCTGAAATGTTTCTCCAATCCCCTAGACCCCCTTAGGCCTGTATATTACAATGTATTCTGTAGTGATGTAAATAACATTTGTTCTGTTGTGCCTAGAAAGCATTTCTCCCTTCTCATAGCAGACATACCCTATGGATTTAGGATATTGGGATCAGTTAATGACGATGAACCCTTCAAACACCCTCAGATTCAGAAGATGGTCACTGATTTTGCAGACTTGACTATGTCTCCTCTTTGGAGGATAGTAATTTTCCATAGCAGAGACCAGCCTTTCTCTGTTTCAACTGCTCTGAAGGCAAGATGTCATGCTGTGGAGTGCCTCACGTGGTAAGTAATCTTCTTTCTATCTCCATGGCTTTAATGATGCTCTCTGTCACTTATAGTTCTTGTTGGCAGGGTGAAGACAAACGTCAATCACACTCCTTTTCATAGGTTTGTGAGCTCCACTGAATGCATTACAGTTGGCTATTATGATGAAGTAAGCAAAAGGAGAGTCAGGGAGCATTGCAATGAGAATGGGATCTCAAACGTGCTCATGTTCCCAACCGTTACCAAGAAACTTTGTCATGTAGCTGGGGACATGACATTGGTTAACCCCTATCAGAAGCCACAAAAGATCATAATGAGATTGCTTCAACTATTCTCCAATGATGATGACTGGGTCCTAGACCTTTTTTCGGGCACAGGTAATTTCAATTTTAACAATTTTCATTAGTCATCATGTTGATTGGCCTCTAAGTGGTTTTTCTGTTGTTTCAGGAACGACTCTGGCTTGCTCCTTAAAGCTGTTCAGGCACTGCATAACTGTGGAGAAGGATGATGCTCAAGTGAGCTTCATTAGAATGAGAATCAATGGGCTGAATGAATGCCCAGATGAAGACCAAGAGGTTGGAAGAAAGCACATTGCAGACACGGAGAGATTCCAACCGGCTTCAAGGGAGCCTATTCCCCCACTTGCAGATGAACCGGGGGACATGGCTGACCTTGAAGAGCCAATCTTGAAGCAAGAGAGGCAAGAGATGTGTTCTAATGTTCCAGAGGATCCCATTATGCTTGAGCCTGAGGAAAGCTATGATCAACTTCTATTGTAGATTCATATTACTCTTGTAAAACACATGAAATGTAAAACATCATTTTAATAGAAATATAATGTCGAGTTCTGCTTCCACTTTGTGTTCAGCTTGATTTATCTTGAGCATTTCTCTGATGAATGTGTGAATGTTTCTTAGTATAATTTTGTTGATTATAATCTTCTCTTGGGAATGCTTTTGTGAAATTTATTTCATATTTTGTGAATATGGCCCAGCATTCAATGACGATCTTAACTATACAAAGGGGATGATCTTAATTGCCTTGTTAAAATGTTCCGATTTTTGCAACACATGTACTTTGATTTTCGAGTAGCTTTTAATCAGCTATAATTTGTGCTTGTTGAGGTTATAGATGTAATGAAGGAGCTTCCCGAACTCTTACTTGTACCTTCAACTCTAATCTCTTGTCAAAGATCATGATGTGGGATTCTTGATCATGCTGAACAACTAGTTTTCATGGCACCAAGCATTTTATTATATCTATCTTGACTACTTGGGATATGAGATCAAGCTTCTAGTGACAATATTTACAAGCAAGAACAAGTGATGCTTTCTAGATATTGTAAAATGCCTAGTTTATTGCTTGATATCATGGTCTTTAGGTAAAAAGGAATAGAGAATATGTCTTTGTTCTCCTTTGTTGTGACTCACTGTTAACAACTTTTTGCCATTGAGATATTTGAAAAAGAATTTCGAATTTGCTTCTTTCGTGTTGATTTCCTCTTTCTTCATGATCTTTTGTGTGTGTGTAATGCTTGAAATATGTGTGTAGGATTGTTGTCTACCCCTTCCCATCACTTTTGAACTACTATAGTGTGTGTGTGAGCCATTATGATTTGTGGAGTGAGTGTTGGCGCTTCCCACCATTCACTATTCTGCTCATAATTTGAGGTACTTTTGTCATACTCAAGTAGAAATACCATAAATAGATGTGTCTCGTTGAGAGCTTCCAAATGAACCTAGTATGACCATATTCGGAGTTTGGAGCTGAGAGAAAAGTTTGAATTTGTGCTTACTGCTATAAATGGTATCGTGGCATGCATTTTCAGAGAATTGATGAGTTGGAGATGTAGCTGAAGCTTTTCACATGCATTGTAGCTTGGATACTTCATTTACCATCATTTGTGCACACGTCTTCATACACTTGGTCCTTATGGTTCCTCAGATTGATAATTAAATGTGTATTAATCCACCACTATATGTACTTGTGGGGCGATTGAGGTCTAGTCTCATCGACACAAGTCCCTAAGGCTTCACGACTTAGGTACACACACATACAATGACATATATTCGGCCAAAATCAAGATAGAGAAATTATTGGCCGCTGGATTCATATATTAAATCTAACACATTGAATGGGTGTCACCTTTAGTAGAAGTACTCAAGAAAAATGGTAAATTAAGAGTTTGCATTAATCTTAGAAAGGTTAACACAACCACTTTTCGTGATGGCTACCCATTACGGATCACCTCTTGGAGAGAGTGGTGGGTAAGGAAGTCTATAGCTTCGTAGATGGATTCCTTGGTTACAATGAAGTAGCAATCACTCCAGAGGATCAACAAAAAACTCCCTTTGCTACTGAATGGGGTGTATATGCTTTTAGGGTTATGCCATTTGGATTAACAAATGCCCCAACGAACTTCCAAAGATTAATGTGTCACATATTTAAGGAATTTCTTATGAAAATTATGGAAGTATATATGGATAATTTATGCACCTATTCTTCCCCAAGAATGGAGCACATCCCTGAGCTAAGGAATATTTTTGAAAAGTGAAGACAATATAGAGTATAGCTGAATCCAGAAAAATCTATCTTCATGGTACGAAAAGGAAAAATTTTGGGACATATAGCATCTAAAAATGGAATATCCATTGATGAAGACAAAATCAAGGTAATTCTGGAACCACCCAAACCAAAGAATGCAAAAGAAGTGCAGGCATTTATGGTTCATTGTGGATATTATCATAGATTTATCCACATGTATGCCATAATTCCAAGACCTCTCTATGGATTACTGGCTCGGTTGAATTGGATGCAAGACTGCGAGAAATCATTTAACGAACTAAAAAGCTGACTGAGTTCAGCTCCAATTCTAAAAGTGCCAAATTGGAACAAGCTGTTCCATATTCATGTGGATGCTTCAAAATTTGCCATTGGATGCATCTTAGCATAGCTTGCGGACGAAGAAAAGCTTGATCATCCTATAGCCTATAGAAGTAGGCAACGTAATCAAGCCGAGCGTAATTATAACACCACTAAACGAGAAGGATTAGGTATGGTCTATGCCATAAAAAAATTCAGACACTACCTACTAGCGAACAAATTCAAGTTCTTTATTGATCACCAAGCTCTTTTATACTTGGTCAATAAATCCTGTAACATTGGAAGACTAGTGAGATGGTTTTTACTCCTAATGGAATTCGATTTTGAAGTAGTAGTTAAGAAAGGAGACATGCATGTCAGAGCTGATCATCTATCTCGAATGAATCATGGAGAACCACCAACTAGAGTTGCAGATGATCTACCTGACACATACCTTTTTAACTTGGAAGTTTGTCCACAATGGGCCAAAAAATTGATACCTATACTCACTCATGGACCAAGTCATAGGATCAATTTGGATGAAAACCAACAATTATGGAGAGATGATAAAACATGATTCTATATTCACTTCCATTTGTATACCATGTTTGTTTTGTCTATTACCCTTAGCATTAGAGGAAGAGAAAGAGTTCATTTGAAGAAGTTAAGAGTGCTTGCTACTTCAAGATGAAGAGAACAAAAGGTATGGAAGAGAAGTTTCAAGATGTTGACATCATCAGGTGGAAGAAAGATGCAAAAGAAGAAAGTCCGACAATTCCAAGGGAAAGTAAGACTTCCTTTTTTCTTATATTTTCCATATACTTTTCCTACTTTTATCCTCTACATCCGAAGACAAGTCTATGAGAACGTCTTTGTGAAGATAGTTTAAAGAAGAAGCAATTTCTTGTTTTGCATTATACTTGGTCATGATTTAGTAGATTTGACAAAGAATTGCATTGAGAGAAAAAAAAGCAGCAAATTTGGAAGACAACTTGTATATTTTGACTCATATGTATGAGTTATGCATAAGTTGAAGATTTTAAGCAAGCAGCTTATATGTTCCCTCAAAGAATTCTTGGAGTGTCAATATAGAGCTACTTGGTATATGAAAGTTTTAGAGAAGTATATTTCTTCTTTATCTAACCCTTGAGGTAAAAGAGTATTTGTAGTAGATGTTGAAGACTTGGGTTGAGGTTTTGTGTTTGGAAAAGTTACCTCATATTCAGTACTTTTAGGAAAAATTCAGATTTTGTGAAGTACCAGTCAGTTGGAGAATCTTCTTTCTATGATTTTCTTGATTTTTGGATACATGCTTGTATTCAAAAAGGTGTTCCATGAGATCCTATCACTTGATTGACAAGTGGAGTTAGCCGAAAGAAAGTCAAGCAGATACTATCACATTTCACCCAAGAAGAATATGAAAAGATGAAGTATCAACTTGCAGCTTTTGGAGTTCTCAAAGTGAGAAGTTTGTCCAATTATGTTTCAAGTAGAAGTTGTAGATTCTTGAGAAGGATTTGGTTTAAAAAAAAAAAGTTTTACAACTTTATATAAGAAGCATGGACACTTACAGACATTCAGGTAACAAATCAAACATTCAATCTTGAAGGTTTGATGAGAGCAAATTCTACACAGGTATTTTGTTGGAATGATCTTGGTAGATCTTGTATGATCTTAAATGATCATGAAGATCTTGAGTATTTATGAGTCAATTGCCTATCCTTTGTTTGAGAAGGTTCTTAGCATTGGAGGAAGTAAGTCAAAGATTCATATTCTTTCATATTTGTGTTGCAGAGGAATAGAAGAAGATACTTGGTATATTGCAGAAGGTTATGAATCCTAAAATGCTTTCAGCAAGGTTTTGTTATGTTAGGATCAGCTAACCTTATTCTACAATATGGGAAGCTGAAGAGTAACAGCGAAAGCTATTGGCAATTGTAGTGCTAATAAAAGGGTTCAGAGATTTTGTTTCAGATACAAGTATTGATCACTGAAGATCAGATTTATTGAAAGAAGGAAGACGTTCCAGATTTCATAAAGTCTGATATATTTGAAGAATTCTGGTAACTAGTGTTAAGTCATCCAGGGGGGTGATGAAACATGAAGACTTATTTTCAGCCATATATGTAAAAGAATGCAGAGTCATACCTATAGGTATTCCTATATTTCCTTTGTCAAGTTCTCTTTATGTTCCAACTTTGAAAGAAGAAGGAAGAAGGAGAATGTCTAGAGAAAGTTCCTGTCAGGATGTTCCTGTTTAGGAGAAGGTTCCAAAGTTCTATTGAAGAGAAGCTTGATATTTCAGAGAGGTATGTTTGAGAAGTGCACACATATATGTTTGTACCAGATTCTGAAGGAAAGAGGTATGAGGGATTTACAGATTGAACAAGGATGAAGACATGATGACATCATAGATTTTTTGATGAGACTCATGAGTTGAGTTAAGTTCAGTTCAATTTAGTAAAGTCAAAGATGAACCAGCAGTGTTCATAATACGCTAAGTTGTGAGTTGTTAGTCACAGGTTCTAGGATTCAGTTCTTGATTATGTTTAGTGTATTTATATGACGCAGCAGAAGTACGTTGAGAAAGCTTTCGTAAGGTAAAATGCAAATATGTGGATCCTAATGTATGTTTTCAGGTTTAAGAAGACAAGAGATAGTAGGTTCAGAATCAGTACATGCTATATTTATTGTCAAGCAAGTGATTTCTTGATGTGTACACTATTCGATATCTAGTTTGCATATTTTCTCAAGTATTATGGTTCATATTCAGCAAGTTCAAGTTTTTGAAGTTTGAAGAAATTCAAATTCAGTTTTGAAGAAAAGGTTTGAAGGTAAATTTTGGGAGTACAAGTTTGAAGCTTATGAAGTTTGCAGATCCAGTCCAATTTGTACCAATATGACACTGCAAGGGGATTGTTGGAAACAATGTCCATTGGTCAAAATTTTGTTCGTAGAACTCAGCATGTGTAGATATTATTTTGGTCCCTCTACAAGTAAAGGCACAAGGCCTTGTGGTTAAGTCGCTGACCTCCTAAAGCGCCCACATGAGTTCGAATCTGCTCTACAGCATCATGCAGCAGCGTTTTCTTTTTTTGATCATGCTTTTTAAATAAAAGCACAAACGGACGGCGACAAGTGATTTTCGTAAAATTGCCACAATGATAGCGATCATAGAGCTTTCAAGTGCTTTTGGAGTGCTTTTCAAGAATACACAAAGCTATAAAAGATTCCATTGGCTCATTGTTCAAATCATCCTTCACCTAGTTCAACACCAAGCTTTTTGGTACCACAATAGAGGTGGTGCTTCTTAGCACATGGGGTAGCCATGTTGCTATTTTGGAGCATGTTGAGGAGTGGCTATGGAGTTCTTCTTGGAGAAGAAGAGTGTACTCACACTCTTGCTTATGGAGAGGATTTACCCCGTAGCAGCTTGGTGGTGTGGATCGGCCATTCACATGATGTATTTGAAGATTGTCTTCTACATGAAGATTTCAGGTTACTTCAAAGACATTGGATGGTGGTTAACATAAGATTTGCATCTTATGTTAAGAATTCAGGTACATATTCTCTTTATGCACACAGGTACTACTTGGAGCTTATGGAGGCAGTGGCATCCATATCACGAGGAGTTCTATTCAGCATAGGTACAAGAGAATCAGTACGTATATGCTTTATGCATATTTGGATGAGATGTTAGAGAAGATACGTTCATATGAGTTTGAGGATTTTTTATAGCAAACTTGTTAGCATTCTTTGCTACTTTTGTAAGTATGTGATCTTTTCACACACGTATCTTACTTAGGGTCTTCCATAGCCTAAAGTTAGATGAGGGTTTACTGATTATTAGTTTTAGACTGATCCTTCCTCTTTCTGTCACTCATATTCACTCTTCTACAACCTATTACGTCACACATCTCATATATATATTCATATTTCTATCCATACATCTGAATATGTTTGTTACATTTGTATATTCACATGCATCCATCTATTTTTGTTCACATAGAGTGGTTGAGAGTTTTTCTCCTACATTGTAATTTGACATTTGTATATATGATAGTGTGAGTAAGTAGTGGCTTGCATAACCCTTTACACATGTCTAATCTTTCTCTATCTTTGTCTCATCATTTGTATGATTAAATGTGGTATGTTCATGTTTTGTCAATATTGGAAGATTGTTGAATCTTTGTTGTAGATCCTAGACCTATGGAACCTTGGACATGTGGTATTAGTTATGGGCCTACTATATTTCCAATAGAGAGGACATGGACCGCTCATGATCAATCGCATTTTGACTAGTGGAGCAGTGAACTTAGCCACCCTAGATGGAGAAATTTATCCCAATTATATAAGTGGATGTTGTGTGAAGAAATACTTAGAACCCTTAACCGAAGAGTTGCTGGCTAGACTTCTAGTAGCAAAAAACCAAAAGGGAGAGGATGAGAGAACAAGAGAAGAGGTGAGACTTAAAGCCTTAGAATGAATACGAAAGCAAAAAGAATGGGTGCGTGAAAGAGATGAGAGATATCGACAAGGAGCAGAACCAATCCCCATTGCCAACTATAGAGCATCAAAGACCAAAACCCTAGGATGTCAAATCAAGCAACACTATTTAAACCTAGGAGTGGGAACTGAGGAATATTGCTTGGCGGATGCCTTTATTGATACGGAAGCAACATTGAGTTGCATATGTTGTTCATTAGCACAACAAGGCATACATGATGGGGTTAGGAGGAAACACCATCGAATGTTTAGGAGAAGTTACTCTATCTTTACATTTAGGTAATGATTCAATGCAACAAAAGCTTCTAGTTTGTAATGATGATGACTTGTTAGAGGATATAGTGCTAGGTCAGGATTCGATATATGAATTTGAGGTGATAATCCAATTAGCTTTAGGCTATGTCTCAGCCAAGATTGGGCAAAGAGAATTCTTTAGCCTTTTAGATGAGAAACCTCTAAAGAATATGAGCCAAAAATTTAATGATAGTGAATGTATGCATGCTTGTGAACCTCTGCCAATGTCTAGCCTGGTCTAGAAAATCTCTATTTCTGACTCTAAAAATCCCCAGTCATCTCACTTTTGATACTCCACTAAATCTTCCTTCTCAATCTAGCCAACTTGAGAGATAGAGTGAGGTTTCTATTACTAGTGAGAGACAAGTACCACAACCCAAAACAAAATCACCACACAGTTATCTACCAGCGAGGAAAGGAATGAAGCAAATATGGATTCACAAAGATCAGATTGATGAATACAAGCATCGGATTATAGAGAATCAGAAGGCATCTAATCGAAAGTGACAGAGATCAAACCAACAAACCAAAGATTGCACTAAACACATAGTGCAAGTGTGGATACCAAAGAAGTTGATGGCGGCCCAACCTTCAAGGAACCAAATATGGATACCCAAGACAACATTCAAGGTCCTCAAGGAGCAACCACAAAGACCACAAGGAAGTAAAAATCGATTCAAGAAACCTTTCAAGAGCCAAAAAACCACACAAAGACAAGGCCACATGACAATCAAATAGCAGCTTTACCAACGATACGATACATGTGGAGAGTGAAAGCGAAGAGAAACCGAGCAACTCTGGGAGGCACGACTAGCTTCAAGAATGACACTCAAGGCACCATGACTAAGGAGATGTGGATCCACATGAGAACTAAAGATTCCATGGACACAGGTGACAAATTCCCCTCACACACATTTTGAGTCGAATGCACTTCGAGTATGCATGATAGGGCCACATTACAAGGCCATGCATTTGGCACACTAGTTTCTCTGTATCAATACTAGTGCACATCTCTCTTCATGGGAATAGGACATCCCTTGTACTATATACTAATTTTAATAAACCGAAATAAGCATTGCTTCGGCTATGATACTGACTTTTCTATTTTCCTTTCAGCACAAAAATAAAAAGACCAAGTACTATGTTCCATTTACACTCTGTGTGGGGGGATATGAAGCACCGAGTGGACGACTTCACTACAAAACTAAATGAAACTAATCACAAGTTTGATACTAATAGCATCGATCATTCAACATAAGATGGCTTCCTCTGATTCCAAAGCTACACAGGGGGCTTCCTTCGATTCTAAAGATACTCAGGAGGCAGAAGTCCTTGAGTTTCCCTTGGAATCTGCAACTAAGGCATGCGAACATTGGTTTCGTGATGATCAACTAGCAAGTGAACATTTGTTCCTTATTACAATCGAAATCATGGATAGAGATCATCAATTTCCAATGATGACTCAAGACTTTAGAGTATTGCATGAAATGCCAAGGACAGTAGAAGTATGGACACAAGCTGGAATAGAAGTATATTTAAAGCTTCTCATTTACAAACAAGACTTTCAAAGGTGTACACAAGTGGTGAATACTCTGCATCCAGCACTTGAGAATCCATCCATCCCTGAAGCTATTGTGTTAGAAAGAAATGGAGAGTCACAAACTATTAGATTCACTCATGAGCTTATCAAGGCAACATTTGGATGGACAAAGGATGGTACAACTGATCTAAAGGATGAATGCCATGAAGCCAAGAAAAGGGCATTCCTAGAGATCAATGGAATTGACATAGAAGAGGAAGTGAGACTGGTATGCCAACATTCTTGTTTCCAAAATATCGATAGATACACAACTCCACAAAAGGTGATAGTGCAATTGTTGTCTCATGCAATCAAGCAGGTCCGCAATCAAATCAATTTGGGAAAAGGCAGTTATAGAAGCAGAACTCTCAAGGTGAAAGGCTATTGAGGAATTGAGTTTAGGTGATCTGTGCATCAGATATCAATGCATCATCAAGTAACCATATGAGGTTGAGGATTGGTAGGCTCGTGATTTGGTGACAAGGCTAGCATCAAAGGCAAGCAGTAGACTTCAGGGGAGGGGAGGTTCAACAGGCTTCCACTTCTACTTCCCATGATTTATCGATGGGTTTTTTCTTGTTTTTGGCCCAAAACTTTGAGGATCTAGATATTTGAACCATAAGACCACTAAGGTGAAAAAAGCTATGACATTCTGTCCATCGTAGACACAAACATCGATATTACTTTTCTATGGCCCACCAAAACATATGTATTACTTTACTACCTTGTATGTGTTCTGCAGCAAAAGAATTCATGTAAAGTGTAGGTGCTTAGGTTGGAAAGACTTCCTTCCCTTTTAATTCATGCTCAGCTCGATCCTCTTGATCTAACTTTTTCTAGAGTAATACAAATACTCACTTGGCATAATTATTTTTTACCTATCAATGAGTTTGTCTAGATCAATTCTCTAGTCTATGTGCATCACAGTTGTTCCTCATTCTGAAGGTTGTAAAACTAGAGGTTGTGAAAATCTAGATCAAGACAATTCGAGCCACAAGAGGCATGCTACCTCCTTGTTTCTCTCATGTAGAATGAGCTCCATAAGAAAATTGGGATGTACAATTTGTGGCATGCCCAATTGGACCAGAGTTTGGTAGCTTGTTGTGTGTTGGGCGCACATTGTTTATGACCCACACTCACTCAAGGCCTACGTCACTTAGGCCGGAGTAGACTATTACCATTTGGGGAAGGTTTGAAGTCAAATCACAAAGTATAGATGATCCGAAGATGTCCCAAGGTGGTCTTACAACACTTCTTTTAAGAATTAACATCAATTTTTCTATTTTTAAGGGACCTTCGGTCGAGGACCCAAATGACCATGTTAGGCAATTTCTGGCATTATGTAGGAGTAGCGGACTAGAGGGACAAACTGATGCCTTCATGGCTCTGTTCCTTCCTACCTTGGATGGGCTAGTTGGTAAATGGTTTAGCCAATTTGAGGACAACTACTTTACAACATGGCACAAAATGAAGACTAAATTTTCTTCTACATTAAGACCAAGAAATTCCATCGAACAAGTATGGACGAGCTTGAAAAATTGAATTTTAGGAAAGATAATTTATTTGTTGAGCTAATGACTAGAACAAAAGAAAAAGTAGCAAAGCTACTAGGAGCTTTAGGAGGTTTCTTAATTATGAAATATTTGGAAAAGGTGCTTCCAATGAGCGCTAGGCACAACCTCCAAGACCTATTAGCACCAAGCACTTCAATCAAAGATCGTGTGGCTATGGCTACAAGAACCGAGCAACAAAAAGTTCACTTTAATGACACTTTTTCATGCCCTAATCGACGGAATGACATCAAAGGGTATCACTAGTTTGCCACCGTGGAGGAATACATAGTTGCCAAATTATGAAAACAAGAGGAACTAAGGGAATGAGAGACGAGCAAGCCTCTGGTGTACCATATGCCACCAACAAGGGTCCCCACAAACAAAGTGTCCAAACAAAATAGTCTACCAATTTTGTGGAAAATGGAGACATGACTCTCATAAATTTTTCTACTTGAAGGGAATGGTGAAGCTGCAAGTACCTTCATTCTAGGGACAACCTGCCAAACAAGTGCCACCTATGGGGCTGATGACTCAACCAATGGGGGCTCTAGGACCTATTCCCCTACTTTCTATGCTACCCCCACTCATATAGGTATGTAGAACAATGAGAATGATCAGGCGTCGACCTTCACAAATAGGCCTCGATGGCTATGTAGAACAATGAGGATGATCAGGCGTCGACCTTCACAAATAGGCCTCGATGGCCCATACTATGTTTCAAATGTGGAGTATATGAGCATGTACAAGCTCATTGCCTTTTACTAGAGAATGCATCACCATTCTCCAATTTTCTGGAATCCAGAGACCGCTACACCAAAGATTGCCCAAAGCAAGTGATGGCAAGACAAAGCACAAAAAACAATGGTTTTCTTATTTTGGTAGAATTTTCAATGATGAAAGAGGTGCTACAGTGCTCTCCAATTGCTTAGGTGGTGCAAATGTGTGAAATTTATCCATTAAATATTTGAACTAGAGCTCATACGGTAGAAGTAAGAACAAGGGAGACACAAGATGAAGGACTCAAACGGAACCAAAAGAGTAAAGCGAGCCAGGTTCCTAGGCCTAAGAAAATGACCTACAACCTAGGGTAGGAGGATGAGATGAGAGAAAGCAAAATGAACCTAGAAACTACCAAGACAAAGGAGACGAGAACCAAGGCAAGAACAATCCCAAGTATGGAAGAGGAGGAACTAACAAGGAGGATGGAGAAGGAAGTGCAAAGAAAAGATACTCTGAGATTGAGTCAGACCATTATATCACCAAAGATTAAGGAGAAGGAGCCAAGAAGGGAAAGAACGGTTGAAGATGTGTATCAAACAATCCAAGAAGAGCTCAGAAGTAAGATGCTAGAACTCACAAGGAGCACCCTCACAACATCTCTATCAGTGAATCAGATCCTTAGAAATACATACCAGCAAGTTAGCCTATATGAACTTTTGCATGTGGATGCAAGATTCAAAAGTGAGATGATAAGCATAGTTGCCTCGCTAGGAGAACCACTCACCATAGAGAGTAACCTAAGTGATTGCTTCATAACACAAGCCCCATTCACTGATGATCAAAATCCACAGATAGTAGTAAATATAGTTCGGCACAATTTTGAGTTATCAAAAATGGTGGGTTTGTGATCAACCTGATCGTAGATTCCATGATGAAAAATTTATGACTCAACTCAACTAAGGACACCAGATTCATCATAACAACGGTAGAACAAATACGATCAAGCCAATCAGAATAGTGGAGAGACTTGCACTAATAGCACAAGGTTCAGACTTTATCTTGGATTTCATCATACTGAGAGTCCCACTCAAAACAAGAGGTTTTCCATTAATTCCATGATGACCTTGGCTCAGAGATGCGATCGTCATCCACGATTGGGGGCAGAATTACTTGTGGATATATGATCAGGAAAAATTGAATAAATACAAATGGAAGTTGTTATAGATTATGCACCCAAGGATGATGCCTCCTCAATAGTAGAGGTAGAACCGGCAGTGTACATTTGCTATATGTTCATTATACCAAAATACCTCAATAAGGTCTTTTTTTGGACACGTTTGGACTAATTTTGGAGTCGGATCACTCTCGAAAACTTGGTACTCGGATGGTCTAAAGCCAACAATGGCATCGACTCCAAAGGATCATGCATATTTTTCTAGAAACAATTAGCCACTCTAGACTAATGTCCGCCTAATTTTTGTTATCCACCCATGAATATTCGATTGCATATGAGCATTAAGAAGCGAGGTATTAACTGTAGCCATAACTTATGCCATTAGCCTATAGTCACCATCTATAACAACCTTCTCGAGGGACAAATCCAAGATCTAAGTATAATTCCCTCGTGCAAATGGAGAGATCCGACGATCGAAGCCATCATCATATACGAAGGCAAAACAAATCAGATTGGGGAATGCCATGAGCCAGGTGAGAACATCCAATATATAATGCCATGAGCCAAGGGAGAACATCTAGTATATAAGGCATATGATGCAGATAATGGAGGGAATACACATGGGTTACACAGAGAGGTCCATAGAGAGATACACACAGGGATACATAAGGGGTACACACAGAGATGCACATAGATATACACACAAAGATACCTGCAAGATACACACATAGATACACAAAGAGATTTACACTTATATACACACAAAGGGGGAGACAAAGATACATATATATTGATAGAAGAGAGGGTTAATGCAAGATTCCAATGTAGGTAGGCAGACCCAGGTAGAATGATACCTAGAAATACATAGGGAACCTGATGATACTGGAACACAATTCATACTGTAGAGAAAGGAAAGAGATTAGGGATCCATTAGAAAATAGAGTTCACTAGAAAGACAAAAGGGTACATGGTAGGCAAAAGCAAGAAGGATTGGGCAAGGTCAGCTGCAAGGCTGCAAGATGCACAGTGGGGAAGTTCAAAAACTATGTGATAGGATAGTTGATGGTTCTAGTAGCATTAGAGAACCTCCCTATGGTGTCAAAGAGGAACACAACCATGAGGGCAGTGATTGATGAGTTTTGACTGAAGGTAGCCAAGACTGACATCTTTGTGCCAAGAAGTGGAGAAAGCTCAAAAGAAGGGAAGACAACTAAAAGAAAAGCATTAACATTGAGAAGAACAAGGTTTCACAAGGAAGGAGATAAGGAAAAGAGCTCACTCACACATTCTCACACTCAAAGAGGAGCACACAGACAAATTGAGGAAAGGAAGAATGATCTTCTTCTTCTATTACATAAAAGGAATATAGAAGAATGGCCTAAAACAACAATACAGTGCAATATATAAAGAATAGTACATAAGGAAAATCCTAATATCCGCGAATGAGCAAGCTGGAAAGAAACAAATGTGCCATCACTCTCGGTAGATAAATCTCATAAAGCTCAATAAAGTGTCCCTAACATATATCGGAGTGACCACTATACATGTTAGAGAAATGAAAAAAAGATACATGTCATACTAGATCATCACATGTTGAGTTTAATATCTCAACACTCCCCCTCAAGATCAATGTCATGTCCTGTGATCCAAGCATCTTCTAAAACTTCTTCAACTTCTCAGCTCCAAGTGCTTTAGTGAAAATACCAGTAAGTTTCTCATCTATCTTCACAAAAACAAGGTGAATATCACTTGCTAATACCTTTTGCCTGATGAAATGATAATTCACTTTGGTATTCTTTGTTTAAGCATGGAAAATAGGATTCCATGCTAGTTGTATGCTGCTAAGATTATCACAATAGATGGTGACAAGCTTTTGCACTTCCACACCTAAATCCACAAGTAGCACCTCTAACGAGGATGCTTCATATGCTGCCATTGTAGCAACTCTAAACTCTGCCTTTGTACTCGAGAAAGCAACAGTGGGTTGCTTCTTGCTACTCCATGTAATAGTTGCACTTCTAAGTGAGAATAGAAAGCCATTAGTAGATTTTCTATCTGGAATACTACGAGCCCAATCTACATCGGTGTATCCATGAACCTACAAATCTACACCAACTTCATAAAACAATGCATAATCCAAAGTAGCACTCACATAATGTAGAGTGCAACTTAGAGCATCTAAATGTGGGTTCCTAGGAACCTGCATAAATGAGTTTCAAGTCCAACAATGTAGCTTAGATCAAGTCTTGTAACTGTGAGATATAGCAAACTTCCTACAATTCTCATGTACATAGTAGCATTTTCCAATGGAGCACACACACATGTTAAGGAAATGAAGAATGATCTTCTTCTTCTTCTTTTACATAAAAGGATTATACAAGAATGACCTAAAACAACAATTTAACTAGTGCCATATATAAAGAACAGTACATAAGGAAAATCCTAATATCTGCAACTGAGTGAGCTAGCAAGAAACAAATGTTCCATCACTCTTGGTAGATAAATCTAGTAAAGCTCAATAAAGTATCCCTAACATACATGTTGTGACCACTATACACGATAGAAAAATGAAAAAAATGATATGTGTCATCCTAGATCATCACATGTTGAGCTTGATATCTCAACAAAAGGTGGTTACAGAAGCTGGACACTCAAGATGAAAAGGTGTTGCCATGCGGGCTCTACATGGCCTATGCATCCGATACCAGCATTGGAGTTAGATGTCTGTGGAAGCACGCGAACAACACAAGAAAGAAGAAGAAATGGAGCACAACACACAATGCTGAATGTATTACCACTAGAATGTACAAAGATAAGTAGCCCGTTAGGGCAATAGGCATATATACAAGGGGGAGGGACCTCCTAAAGAGGGAAAAACGTGCCCCGGTGGTCCTAGAGTGTTCACACACATCACTACCTAAATATATCAACGAATCCCCCTTAGGAGTGATGCAGTGAACAAGGAGCTGGAACTCATGTATAAGGAAGTGCCAAGCTATATGGAATCAATCCACAAAAGGAAGTAATCCCAAGGCTTTGTGGAAAGCTTCAAACTTCTCCCTATGTAGAGCCTTTGTAAAAAGGTCTGCAATGTTCTCCTACGTGGGCACATATGCCAAGTTGATCTACCCAGTAGAGAACCTCTCTCTGACATAATGATAATGCACTTTAATGTGCTTAGTGCGATCATGGAACACAAGGTTCCTCACAACTGCCAATGTGCTTTGACTGTTAGTGAAGATGGTGGTGGCAGAAGATTGACCAATACCCAAATTAGCCATAAGGTGTTTGATCCACACACACTCAACAATCGTTGTGAAAGATTCCCTATACTCAGCCTCACAATTTAAAGTGGTCACAGTAGGATGCTTCTTTCTCAACCAAGATATACATGAGCTACCAAGCATGAAGCAAAAGCCACTGGTGGACACACGAGTGGCATAGCAACCAGCCCAATCACTGTCAAAAAAAGCATGCAAATCTGGTGGTAGTGATCCCCCCTTGGGATAAAACAATCCAAGTAGTCGGGTACCACTTAAGTAGCGAAAGATGCACTTATCTGCCTGCCAATTCTTGATACTTGGGCAATGCATAAACATGCTCATCTGTGAGACAACAAACTAAATATCTAGCCGAGTAATGCATAAGTAAATCAAGTATCCAACAGCCTGCTCATAGAGAACAACATCAAATGCATCTCTAGCATCATGGAAACTCAATCGTAAACCTATCTCCATAGGGGTGGCAATAGGCTTACAGTCTTCAAGGCCAAAATGCTGCAATAATGTGTCAATATATTTTTTTTGACACAAAGCCATTACACCATCAACTTGCATATTAAATTGAATGCCCAAATAGTGATGTAAATGCCCTGACATCTCAAATGAGGCATGCAAATCAGCCTTAAAATCAACAATATGCATGTCATGAGGACCGGAGAGCAGCATGTAATTAACATACACCATAATGATCAGAAGCACATCATTAGCATGCTTAATATATAAGTGGCTTTCAGTTGGACTGTTCTCAAAACCATGTGCAATGAGATAGGCATGTATCTTTTCATACCAAGCACGTGGTGCTTGCTTTAAACCATATAATGCCTTCTTTAACCTGCACACCTCGTTTTCATGCCCTTTCTGCACAAAGCCACTAGGCTGAAAAACATACGCTTCTTCATGCAAGTCACCATTCAAAAATTTTTTTAAATGTTCAAGTGATGTACATTCCAACCATGATGAGCTGCAAGTGCACAGATGGTATGAACAGTAGTCATTCGGCAAGTAGGAGCAAAGATTCCATCAAAAGCAATGCCTCTTTCTTGCACATAACCCTTTGCAACAAGCCTAGCTTTATAGATGTCAAGTATTCCATTAGGTTTATGCTTCAGCTTGTATGCCCACTTAGTGCCAATGGCCTTCTTGCCAGGAGGCAAGTCACATAAAGACCAGGTACCATTTTTCATGATAACATTATATTCAGATTGCATTGCAGCCATCCAATGTTCAGAATTTTGTGCTTCATCAAACAAAAGAGACACAGTCTCATCACAGAGACTAGAGGCAGCCATAGCATAGCAATCTGATGCAAAGAGGCACTATGAGAGTGTGACCGAGTACAATATGAGAGAGGTGCACCTAATTTGTTGTCACGCAAGGTCTGTAGTAGCCATTTTGGCATAGTTTTTTCCTGCTCAATATCAGCTCTCTCATCAACAAGTGCATCATGTAAATCTGCATCAGAAATGGAATGATTTGCATCATCACATGAAACCTGCAAAGGCTGAGAAGTTGCCTCATTAGGACTAGCACTAGACTGCCACCTGTAAAAAGAGGAAGCAAAGTATCATGCATGTCTTTGGAGCTAACAGATGTCTCCTTAGCACATGAAAGCAATGGCTGAATAGCATCTTCCACAAAAAAGAAATCACGGCTAACTAGAAAGTGTTTAGTTTGTGGATGATACAAACGATAGCCTTTACTTTCAGAACTGTACCCAACAAAAATACATTTTACTGCTTTATCATCCAATTTTCTTCGATGTTGTTCAGGCACTAATATATATGCTAGACAACCAAAAACATGCAGATGAACAACAGATGGCTTGTGACCATGTCAAGCCTCATATGGAGTGATAGACTGCATCGCTTTAGTGGGATACCTGTTCTGTACATATGTTGCACACATAACAACCTCAAGCCAGAAACTATGTGGCAAAGCCTAACTCTTGACCATACACATCGCCATCTCCATGAGTGACCTGTTCTTTCGTTCAGCAACTCCATTCTATTGAGGTGTATACAACACTCTACACAGATGTTTTATCCCACGTTTAGCCACAAATGCATTAAAGTCAGAAGACATATATTCCCCCCATCGATTAGAACGAAGGGTGCCCATTTTACATGCTGACATATTTTTAGCCAAAACCAAAAACTGTTTGAAGCATATAAACACTTTGGACTTTGCCTTCAATGGATATACCCATGCATGCCTGGAAAAATGATCGATGAAATTCATGAAGTAAAGATAGTTCCTAAAATAAGGTGTCTGCATAGGACCATAGACATCACTATGTACAAGCTAAATTTTTTGAGTAGCCCGAACTGAACCATCTTTTGGAAAGGAAGAATGCTGCATTTTGCCCAAATTACAGCCTTCACATACATGTTTACCGGGTGCCTCAAGTTTGGGCAAAGAGGACACCATTTTAGATTTCTACAGGCATAGCAAACTAGCAAAATTCAGATAACTAAAGCGTGCATGCCAAAGCTTTGCATCTGACATAGCTTGAGAATCATGTACTGCACATGCCAAATCATTTACAGATCTTTCATGGTCTATGATCTTATACAATCACGACATAAAATGCCAGAAGCAATTATGACATCGCCATTTGACAGATCATGAACTATACATCTGTCATAACCAAATTTCACAACCAAGCCAATCTTGGCTAATGCACAAATTGATAACAGATTTTTCTTGATCCCTAGCACAAACAAAGCATCTGACAAAGTGAAAGAACTACCATCATCAGTAGTCAAACTGGTCTTACCAACTCCCACAATAGGATATGAGGAGTTGTTGGTGCATGTAACAATATTCGTTGTAGGGGTAGGCTCGAGTGAAGAGAAGAAACTGCATTGCGATGTAATATGTTTGGTCGTCCCATTATCAAAGTACCAAACATCTGAGTCTACTACGGACATGCAATGTTCATGAGAAGATGGGTCAAAACTACAAACAGTAGTAAACACCCATTCTTCTTCTTGCACAAGATTAGCAGACTCTGTTTTCGATGTAGAGGCCTCTGCAACAACCATTCCGGCCTCTTTCTTCTTTGCCTCTTTAGCAGCCAGTTTTGGATAGCTCTGCCTAGACTGGTCTTCCTGCAACAAAACAGAGACTAAATCCTCAAATGACAAGGCATTTGGATTTCCTTTCATGATCAAACGAAGAGTAGAAGCAAAACTCTGATATGAGTCAGGAATACCATTCAGAATGGTCTGCATATGTGAGCTATCTAGTATAACTTCATCAACAGAAATCAACTTTTCTTTCAAATCCTTGATCTTTGTGAGAAAATTGTCCATAGAATCACCTTTATTCATGTGTTCATTCTCTAATTGTTTTCGGAGGTAAGCAACACGAGCCTCATTCTTAGCCTCGTACAATGTGGTAAGTGTATCCCAAGCATCCGTAGCTATTCTGCAAGAGCAAATGTGAGGAATAATAATAGGTTTGATAGACAAAGCTATCAATGCATGTGCCTGAGCATCTCTGCCATCCCAACGAATTTGCCCTGTAGTAGGTGCAATAGAAACAGTAGCACGAACAAGAATCTCTAGAATATCATCATCTTCGACACCATCTCCATCAACGCCAACACCTATATTTGTAGTACCTGTATTTGTAGGTGTAGCGGGACGTCTTTCAACACCTTGCACAATATTCCATAGTACTCTTGCGACCAATACATGACGAGTCATATAAGCCCATAATGGGTAGTTGGTACCATCCAACTTATCCTCAACAACCAACATACAGAATACATCACTACTTTCTACCATGGCTGGTGACTAAAATACCTTGATGCAAAAAATTGACAGTATCTTAAAAAGTTGAACAAAATTACCAAGACAAATTTTGCTAAACTTGTATCAGACTTTGAGATGCTTATACTGGCAAACATAAATTGGTATATACCTTTGGCACAAAAAGACAAAATAGCCTACACAAGCATTGCAATACTGCATTCGGAGGTCAAACCAAGCTTAGATCGTGATTTTGACACCATACAACAAAGCTATTTTGATCTCTAAAACACCCCGAGCATGCTTACCAAATTTTGTGCGATTTTGAGACTACAACCGGAGAGGTGTAGACAACACCCTAGATGAAGCGGTGATCTGCTCTGATACCAATTGTTGGAGTTAGGTGTCTGCGGAAGCACATGAACATCACAAGGAAGAAGAAGAATCTTGGAGCACCTCCTAAAGAGGGGAAAAAGTACCCTGATGATCCTAGAGTGTTCACACACATCACTACCTAAATATATCAACAACCAGTGCATCATCAAGTAATCATAGGAAGTCAAGGACTAGCAGGGCGCTGATTCAGTGATAAGGCTAGTGCCAGAGTTGATCGGAAAACAATAGATGAGGGGAGATTCAATAGGCTTCCACTTCTACTTCCCAAGATTTAGGGATGGGTTCTTCCTTACTTCCACCTAAAAATCATTGATGCTCTTGATGTTGGAGGAACTAGAGGCCTGTTGAGGCGACAAAAACTATGACATCCCATCCATTATAGACACAAAAATCCATATTACTTTACTATGGCCTACCAAAATAAGTATATTACTTTACCACCATGTATGTGTTTTGCAAGAAAAGAATTCTTGTAAAGTGTACGCTCTCAAGTTGGAAAGACTTCCTTTCCTTGTAATTCATGGTGGGCTCGATCCTCTTGCTGTAAATTTTTTTGGAGTAGTACTAACACTCAATTGACCTAATTATTATTTACCTATCAATGATTTTGTCCGGATCTTTCCCTAGTTTGTGCGCACTTGTGTTGTTCTTCGATGTGAAGGTTGTAAAACAAGAGGCCGTGACGATCAAGATCAAGAAACTTTAGGCCTCGACAAGCACACTGCCTCCCTAATACTCTCATATAGAACCGGCTCTGTAGCATAGCTGAACTATACACATTGGTTGTATTGGATTACTCTACCAATCCATCATGGTGTACTCTAGTAACCCTCTACCAATGAACCACTCAATGTGATCGCATAACAGCCAATGTGGTACATGCACTTGCTGCATGCCCAACAATCTAATAGCATTTGGTATCTCTATTTTCATGATCTTTGTTTGCTAAGTGTCATGTTGTAAGCTTACATAGTCTATATGTAGCGCTGTTCTCATTGTGACTAAGCACACTAGATGAAACTTTTGCCAATTTTCCTTGTCTTCCATTTGATCTTGTTGTTGTTGGATTGCAGAAAATTCCCTCATCATTGTAGTGGAATGTGTGCTTATTCTCAAGCCACCACCCTTCATGCACGATTATGCAAAATAAGCTATTGCCACCCTTTTCAATATTTTGATTAATTCAATGCAAGATTTTGTACTTTAGTGAATCTTTGCTATTTCTCCCAATTTTATTATTATTATTATTATTATTATTATTATTATTTATTGATATATTTCAGTAGTGATGTGTGTGAACACACTTAGGACTGTTGGGCCATTTTTTTCCCTCTCT
This sequence comes from Ceratopteris richardii, assembly GCA_020310875.1. Lineage (NCBI taxonomy): Eukaryota > Viridiplantae > Streptophyta > Polypodiopsida > Polypodiales > Pteridaceae > Ceratopteris > Ceratopteris richardii. The sequence continues at coordinate 65,513,755 of CM035414.1, read as the reverse complement.
AGAAGGTTTTTCCCTTGGCGTGAAATGTGTCTATAACCCTAAGTGATTGCTTATCTTTGTACATTCATTTGGTAATACATTCTCTATTATGTTGTGATCCAAACTTATTCTTCATCCTTGTCTTTTGATGTGCTTTCATATACCTGATACTCCAACAATTGGTATCAGAGCAAGTCATCATTTCATCTAGATCATTGTCGACAACCCTCTAGTCACAATCTCATAATCCCATAAAAATTGATCAGTGTTCTCGAGGCAATTAGAAGTTCAAAAGTGCTTGGCTTTGTGGCATCACAATTTTTATATAAGCATGTTTGGCCTCCAAATGCACTATCATAGTCACTATGCATGCATTTTTTTCCTTTTAGGCCAAACATATATAAAGGTTTCAGTTTGCCAGTATTGGAAATCTATTTTTGATAGTTACCTTATTAAGTGCTCTATAGTCTATACATAGTCTCATAGAGCCAACTTTCTTTTTAACTAGGAGCATTGGCGATGCCCATGGTGAGTTACTAGGTTTGATGAAGCCCTTATCTAAATAATCTTGCAATTGCTTCTCAACCTCCTCACGCTGAGAAACACTAAGCCTATAAGGTGGTCTGCAAATAGGGTTAGTGTTAGTAACAACCTCTATGGCATGGTCAATGTCCCCTCTCTCAGGTGGTAGCCCTCTAGGTAAGTCAGTGGGAAAAACATCTCTATACTCAAACATAAGATCCTTAAAACTTTTAACCACACACTCATGCAAAAAAGAATAGTAGAAAGTCCTGTTCATATTTACATTTCTAGCATGAAAATATACATCAGATGAGCTGTCTGTACAATGCTCCATATCATGACTATACAATAAAAAGATGTCCTGTACATGCTGAGAATAACAGAGACTATACAACTCTAGTGATGAAATGAGAGGTGCACTAGGTACATCTCTCTCTCCGTGAATACAAACTTCACTTCCATTCTTTTCAAATTCGAGTGTGTTGTTTTGATAGCTGCGTTTAAGTGTGTCTCCTAACTCCCATAGCCACTCTCTTCCTAAAACTAGATCTGTCCTCTCCATATTCATAATTTGGAAGTCCATATAATTTGTATAGTCCTGCATCTTGACTTCCAAATTGGATACCATAGTATCCCATATTCTTTTATCTTGCCCTTGCATCATAGATACAATGTATTTATGTGCACTAGGCTGTTGGGGAATCTTTAATTTCTTGAACAAAGCATAGTTTATAAAATTATGAGTAGCCGAGTCACCCTGGTCCCGCATACACTACCATGTAGCTTAACTAAGTCATGTGGTCCAAACTGCGGTGACCACAATGACTGAGTCAAACAACAGGTGTGCTCTATATCCTCGTGCATCACCTCCACTCCCTTGCAGCTAGAGCTGACATGAATAGGAAGGATCTGCACTAGGTGGACCACCTTTTTGCCCTTTTCGGGGGCCATACTAGACTCTGGTCCCTTCTTCTTTTCTTCCCCCTTCTTGAGTGGATAGTTCCACTGTGAATGGCTAGGAGATACGCACCTAAAACACCGGTTCTTCCTTTTGGCCTTCTCAAACTGGTCTGTGGATAACCTAGGCCCTTGTGATCTTTGTTTCTTAATAAAAACTTTGTTTTTCCCAAAAGGCAACTTCTTCTTGAATTTAGTCGTGCTAAGAGGCTTGAGGGGCTGATCTGTCTCCATAGGAGTATACTGAGGACGGTTATGGTCCTCATAGATCTATGCATATTTGATCACCTCCTCAAACGTCATAGGCGCATTCCTTCTGACTTCCCTCTTTATGGCTTTATCTAAGCCCCTAACAAATCCTCTAGTCTTCTGAAAATCATCTAAGCCCTTAAGTTTCAAAATGATCTCTCTATAGTGGGATAGATAGACCGAAAGAGGTCTACCTCTCTGAGTTATCCTATCCCACTCATCCCAATTCCTCTCCTCCTCATTCTCAGGAAGAAACTCTTTTAGAAAAAGAGTCTCAAACTGAGTCCAGTCAGTAGGGATGGAGTTCGCCTCCTTAAGACTCATCCACCACTTATAAGCACACAGGCCGAGGGAGAGACTCGCCTCTAGCACACGATACTCAGGTAGGGTGCCCTTCAATTGATGCAAATCATGCCACTTTTGTAAAAAAGTGGAGATTGCATCCTTGTTCTTGTCTCAGTCATCCCCCATAAAGGTAGGTGGCTTCAAGTCTTTCAGGAGGGGAGCTTCCCTAGAACTCTCTCCTTTGTGTTTACTAGGAAGAGAAGCCTCTCTCCTAGTAATCTCTAGAGGAATAAGAGGAGTCTCTCTTTCCTTCCTAGCTAGGAAAGAGGTGACACTAGACTCAAGTGAGATCATTTGAGACTTAAGCTGCTGTATAAGAGATGTGATGCTACCAAGATCTTTCTCTAGTTTAAGGGTTTGCTCTTTCAAATCTATGAATTGGTCACGAGTGACAAATTCATCTATAATTTCCTCATAAGTGTACTCTTCCTGTGAAGGCTCTTTCTCTTCTAAATTCTCTTCTATTTCTTGCCCTACTTCTACTTCTTCCATTCTAGAATGAGGATCCTCTAGTTGCTCTTTAGATGGAGAAGTGGTTTCAACTACTTTTTTGCCTTTAGTTTCCATATTTTTCTACCCTTCCCCCGTTTGCTAACTAGAGTATATGAAAATGAATGGAAGTAAATCTCAAATATGCAAGAAGAAGAGAAATATATCACAAGAGCACTTCCCTGCTACAAAATTGAGTTGCGGAAGCGTAATCTAGATAGTCCCTGAAGCTTCAAGCCTCTGATTTTAAATTCTCGCCAGGCCCAAACGAAAATTGGAAATGTCTGATTGGTCAGGGGAGGTTCTAAACACCATAAACCATCCAAAACAACACCAAAAACACGTGGGAATAGCCCCAACCGGGCAAACTGAGTGAAACTGAGCAACTTCAAGGATGTGACAATCCTCGTCAGTCCAAGAAATGTAGCCCAACACCTGCACTTCAAGAACTTGAGACTATCCCAAGTGAAAAAAGTGGATTTGGAGTCCGAATGATGAAAAGCTAGGCCCGAGACTGGTCGCCTAGTTCCTTCTGAAGCACTGCAGAGAGATTTTGGTAGGGCAAATCTCATCCAAATCCAATAGCAAAGGTTTTTCAGCAAAGCTTAGGAGTGTAGCTTCGAAACGTGACCAAGATTTTTGAAATCCGATATCGTATGAAGAAGCTATGGTGCAGAGAAGTCGGGTATGTCACCGATGGAAAGTGAAAAACCTCATCTTCATGGATGGATGACTTTAAGAAGCTCAAAACTGAGGAATCAAAGCTTTTTTGAAATCACCCAAAGCCCATACCCCATAACCACAACCCATATTACATGTATTCATCAATATTTTGCCCAAATTCTTGGTCCATGGCCTCACTTTTGTACTCTAAAACTGCAAAAAATTTTCGAAAATATACTTCCTTGCTTAGCTTGAGTTCACTATCACAAGAAACAACTTAAATTGTCAACGGGGGAGAACTTTATCCCATATATGGGTGCAGCAGGCAAAAAAGAACCTATATAGGCAAGAGCTTTAGAGTGCCTCTTTCATCCTGGAGGAGGAGAGGAGGGAGGAGCCCGTCGGCTACTGCTACGCGCTCCCGTCGGTTGAATTGTTAACCGCCAGGCACCTCATTATATGTGTCCATGGGCCATTCGTCGACTGCTAGTGGCTGTTGTCCCGATTGCCGTCTCGCTCTGGTACCAGTGTAATATTCTCCTGATGATACTCCTCAACAAGTTGCAATTTTTGAGTAGCTTGAACTGAACCATCTTTTGGAAATGAGGAACGTTGCATTTTGCCCTAAATACAGCCTTCACACACATGTTTACTAGGTGCCTCAAATTTGGGCAGAGAGGACACCAGTTTAGATTTTTGCAGGTGTAGCAAACTAGCAAAATTTAGATGACCAAAGCACGCATGCCAAAGCTTTGCATTTGACAAAGCTTGAGAATCATGCAGTGCACATGCTAAATCATTAACAACTAGACTTGGACAACAACTCATATACTTGGAATAGTAAAATCTAGATGTGCAATAGCTTCTAGGCTATAGGCCAATTCAAAAGGTGGAAATCCTATGGAGATCTCATAAGAGGTGCAAGAGGCATAGAGGACCATTGGTAAATATTGATTGCTCTTTTCTTGATGGTCAGTCTAAACCTTCTACAACTCCTAAGCAAAAGTTTATGGTGCTTTCTGCTAAACCACCAGCCTAAACATGATAAGGAGTTCCTTGGCAATGTACCACATCATAGTCAAATTTCTACAATGGTAACATCCACCATGAAAGTTGTCCTACCAAATTTTATTGCTTTACCAAATCAAGCAATGTAGAATGTAAAGAGAGATGTTGGATGTAATCTGAAGATGAGTTGGTACTGCTACAACCAGCTTCACACCAGCCAATTGAGACGTCAGAGTTGGTTAATAGACCCTTTGAGCTTCCTAAATCCACAAAAAGAATCACCCAAGTGTTTTGGAACAAGTATCTCAAAAGTTTGAGTCAAGATAGACTAGTTGCAAAATGACTAGCTCCCAAAACTTTTTATTTTTGTACATACACCTGCTAGAAAAAATGAACAATGCTCTCAACCTGGTAGGAATCAGAAAAGTTCCTTTTGGACATAGTAAATAGACTTACACAACTTGCTAATACAAGTTAAAACACATCAATTGATCAATTGAGCACTGAGAACAAGATTTAGAAAAATCTGGAACACTCCCGCCATTTTTGGGGCTCTATAGAGATTCAACCAGTGAGTAGAAAAACATAGATTTGTCACAAATAGTAAATCCAATGACTATGAAATTTTGTGAGCATAAACTAGACGTAAAGAAAACTCTAATGCACTTTAAAACTTTGAAAAAAGTTATGTATACCTGGAGATATGAGCTTCTAAAGTTACTATTTTCTAAGCGAGTATAGCAGACAATAAAAGAGAGAAGAAGTAAATGATGAATGTATAGATTCCCATATAACTACAACCACATTGGCAATGAATACTTGCACAATGGGAATAGATTGATAGAGCTATGGAGTAAGATCTTCAATCTCTACAAATGAACATGAAGTGGCCATGAATCAAGCTCTCTAATGGCGACTTCCTTCTTGCTCTTTTTATAGCTACTTTTGGAGGTAGTTTTTGTTGGATTTTATTGACCTCCAAAGTATAGCAGGAAGTAGGTGGAACCCCCTAGGAACAAGTTGACCTTCTCACAAACTTCATCATAGAAAACCAGTCATGCTTGCAGAGCTTACTACTCTCTACTCACTCAAAAGTTTTTAAAACTGTTTTAACCACATATACTAGAGACCAAGAGCTTTCCAATGAACCAAAGAACACTCAATTTGGATAAATACTCAATGAGCTATGACCTCTGCAATATGCAGCTTTAATGGAGACCTTGAAACAGAGATGAACCTGAGGACATACATCACTTGCAGAGACTACTGCTCTTAACTCACAACTCCAATGAATCTGAAACTTTCCAGAATACAAATAGACTTGGAGAGCTTTCTAACAAGCTAAAGAACACATGATTTGGATACATACACAAGGAGATATGACCTCTGCAAGTTGGATGTTTAATGGAGACCTTCAGCAGGGATAAAAAACAGAGAACACACACTACTTGCAGAGAGTGTTGCTCTCAGCTCACAAATCCAATGATTATGAAACTTGGTACTATAAAAGTAGACAAGAAGAGCTTTCAAATGAGCTATCAAACATGTAATTTGGATATATAATGAGGGAGATACAAGCTCTGCAAGCTCTGCATACAAAAACTAGAGTAGCATAGAGATACTCTCTTGGACATCCCACAAGATCACGACTTTTCTCCTCTTTTTATAGCATGGGAAACTAATTTAAAACCTTCCTAATACATCTAAATTCGTGGTAGACACTTGGATGGAGGTATTACATGACTCAAGTGCTCAAATAAGCAAAGTATTGATGGACTTTGAGAACTAGCCACATCGACCTTCCACTAGGACACCACTGAAGCTCCCTTGTGACTCACTAATTTGACTCACCATGTTCTAGAACTCACGTGGTATTTTTGCTAAATTTTATGAATAATATGAGCCTTCTTGAAGTATTTGAAGACTTCCCAAAGGTATTTACATAATTTGAAACTTGTACCCTACATAAAACAAATGTTCGCAACATTCTCCCCCTCAAGTTTCAAAGGGTATTTCCTTCATGCCAAGAATATAGTTGAATCTTTGAAGCTTTGGTCCATCCAAGGATTTGGTGAAGATATCTGCAACTTGATCCTTTGTTCCAACAAAAGAAACCTGCACTTCATTGTTCATGGCCTTCTCTCGAACATAATGATAGTGAACCTCTATATGCTTTGTTCTAGCATGAAATATAGGATTTGAGGTCATATGAATGCTGCTCAAGTTATCCCCATATATCAGTGGTACATCAACCTGCACATTCAAGTCATGAAACAACTTTTTAAACCACATAACCTCAGTAGTAGCCAATGCTAAACCTCTATACTCAGCCTCTGTAGAAGATAAAGCAACTGTAGGCTGTTTCTTTGAACTCCATGTTAAAGTCTTGTTTCCTGCTATTACCACATATCCACTTGTGGATCTTCTGTCATCTTTGCTTCCAGCCCAATCTGCATCACTAAAGACTTTAAGAGTTAGATCAACATCATGACTATAAAATAATCCTTCGTTCATGGTACCTTTCAAATACCTAAGCACTCTTTTCGCTGCATGCATATGAGGTACTCTAGGTTCATGCATAAACTGTGACAATACTCCCACTGCATAACATATATCAGGTCTAGTTTTTGTTGCATAAATCAAAGATCCTACCATGGATCTATATACATTCATATCATGCAACTCATCACCTTCCTTTGCACTCAGCTTTACATTACATTCCATTGGAGTAGAAACAAATTTACATTCCTGCATACCAAACCTTTTCAGCATATCACATATATACTTTCTTTGTATCAACCACATACCTTCATCGCTATACACAATTTCAATCCCAAGAAAGTATCTGAGCAAACCAAGATCTGAAATTTTAAATTCCTTTCCCAAATTACCTTTTATCTCATCAATTGCTTTTGCATCATTCCCTGTAATCAACAAGTCATCCACATAAATGCATACATAGACACACATGCCATCTACATGTTTTACATAAAGTGAAAGATCAGCATGACTCGCTGTGTATCCTTGCAGCATAAGATACTTTACCAACCTTGCATTCCATGCTCTAGGTGCCTGCTTAAGACCATACAATGCCTTCTTTAACCTGCATACATGATTAGGATATTTTGCATCCACATAACCATCTGGTTGTGACATATACACTTCTTCATTTAACTCACCATTAAGAAAGGCATTCTTTATATCGAGTTGATATATATTCCACCTTTTACTTGCAGCTAAAGCCAACAAAGTTATCACCGTTGCCATATTTGCTACTGGACTAAATGTTTCCTCATAGTCCACACCTTGAGTTTGATTATATCCTTTTGCTACAAGTCTAGCCTTATATCTAGACACACTACCATCACTATTTCTTTTAATCTTAAAAACCCACTTGCAACCAATTACCTTTTGCTTTAGTGTACTTGGAACTAAATTCCAAGTCTTGTTATCCTGAAGTGCTTCCATTTCTTCTCTTATTGCTTTCTCCCACTTTTCATCTCCTTTGGCCTCATCATAACATGTGGGTTCATTTTCGTGCTCAACTTTTGTCATAAAAGCATAATGAGTATTCATGAAAGATTCATAAGTATACCTTTGAGGTTGCTTACTTACTCTTGAAGTTCTTCTTACCTCCAATGTAGATGCTCTTCCTTTCTTATTAGGAACCTTTGATGATTCTCCATACTCACATACATCACTAATTTCCTCTCCTTCATCATTAACTTCAACAAGTTTGAGTTTACCTTTACTTTTAACACTTGGAGGTGACTCTTGCCTTAATCTTCCATTGAAAGGTGATCCTCTTTCTTCATCTAGACCACTCCTTTCATCATTTAAACTTCCTGATGGCTGATCTATGCATTCATCTCCTTCAACCACACCTTCTTCATTTTCATCCATGTCCTGCAAACAATTCTTATCTGCATACCATGAAAGTGATTCATCAAAGTTTACATCTCTTGACACAACAACCTTATTGGTATGAGGATTATAGCATCTATATCCTCTTTGAGTATCTGCATAACCAATAAATATACATTTTTCTGATTTTGCATCAAGTTTAGATCTCACCTCACTAGGTACATGTACATAACATACACAACCAAATACTTTCAAATGACTTACACTTGGTTTCCTTCCATGCCATACCTCATATGGTGTCAAATGATGAACTCCAGCAGTCGGAACTCTATTCATAATGTAAACACTTGTGCTAACAGCTTCAGCCCAAAAATAATTAGGCAAACACATATCATTAAGCATACTTCTAGATGCTTCTGCTATGATTCTGTTTCTTCTTTCTGCAACTCCATTTTGTTGTGGAGTATACCTGCATGTAACTTCTCTTTTGATACCTTCATCATACAAAAAATCAGTAAAAGCTTGAGAGAAATACTCTCCCCCTCCATCAGACATTAGCTTCTTAATATACCTTCCTGTTTGCTTTTCGACATATGATTTGAACTTCTTGAAACAATCAAAGACCTCACTCTTATGTTTAATGAAATACACAAATGTCATTCTACTATGATCATCAATGAATGATACATAGTACTTATTACCAATCAAGGATGCCTCTTTAGTAGGTCCCCACACATCTGTGTGTATGAGATCTAGCAAACCATCACTTACATAACTTGAATGCTTGAAAGGTTGTCTACTCTGCTTACCCATTTGACATGCTTCACAAAGATGCACCATATGTTGCTTAGTAAGATCAGGTAATCCTTCAACAATCCTCTTCTTTGATAGCTCCTTTAACCTGTGTACATTCATGTGTCCAATCCTTTTGTGCCATAGATCAAGCTCTGCTATTCGATGCATACCATAAGAGAAATAGTTTGTATGATTTGGGTTTACCTTGAATGTAAAAAATCTACCTTGTTTTTGACCTCTAGCAATTAACCTCCTTTGCTTTGGATCCTCAATGAAGCAACCTGCATGATTAAATCTCACTTGTAGACCTTTTTCTACCATTTGACCAACCGACATCAAATTCTTAGTGATCGTTGGCACATAAAGTACATCCTTCAAGCAATTTTTCTTGCTCTTATCCTGCATAACAACATCTCCAACCTGCATAATCTTATGTGTTGTATCATCTCCTGATTCAACACGACCTTTACATGACGGATTATGCATATTAGAAAACCATGAAGCATCATGAGACATGTGATTAGAACAACCACTATCTACATACCATACATCACTATTGGAATTCATCTTAGTTTCTACATTCATCATAAGAAGAGAATCATAATCATCACTTTTACCTTCAACTGCATAATTTCCTTGTTGTTTACCTCTTCTTGAATAGCCTCCTCTTCGATTACCACCTTGATTATTTTCATTTTGATAACAATCTTTGGCATAGTGTCCATACCTTCCACATATATAGCAATTGTTCTTATTATCTTCACTCCTTTGTCTTTGGTTGTAGTTGTAGTAGCCTCTCGTACCTCTAGCGCTTGATTTTCCTCTTCCTCTTGTGTTGAAGAAGCCACTTGAAGTCCTTTGATCATCGATCCTTCTTCCTCGACCTCTATTTGAACCTCTTCCACCTCTGTTTCCACCTCTTGATGATCCTACATAAAGAGCTTGTCCTTGAGATCCTTTTTGATTTGAAGTAGAACCATTTAGATTCATCTCCTCCGTGACCATGAGGGCAATAAGTTGATCAAAATCTGGTAATTCTCCTCTGACATAAACTGAAGTAATGAAGGGTTTCCATCTCTCATCATCTTTGAGTCCGTTGAGAGTATGTGCAACCAAGTCGTCGTCCTCCACATGAGCTTGAATTGATCCTAGTTGATCTGCAATCTCTTTAACTTTCAATATGTAATCATTGACCGATGTCCTTGTATCTTTCTTTATGTTATTCAACTCATTTTTGAGTTGAATCTTCCTTGCTCTTGTACCTGTAGCATACAACCTTTCCAATGCAAGCCAAACATCTCTACTTGTGTCTAGATCTTGTATGTGTCCTACCATTGAATCTTGAATATTTTGTGATAAAATGAATATAACCCTTTTGTCTCTCTCATTCCAAAGTCTAAACTCCCTCAATTGTTGCTGATTTGGGTCCTCTGGTAATGTGGGTTTGATATCTGTGCCGTCAATCAAACCATACAAGCCTCTACCTTGCAAGTATGTTGTGATTCTAAACTTCCATGCCTGATAATTTGTCTTATCAAGCTTCTCTATTTGTGCATGTTGGTCTCCCATAATACAAATGCTAAGCTTCCTCCTTTAAGCCTCCTTTCCAATGTGTGTGATGAGAAGAAATATAATATTTACCTTGTAAATGAGGTATGTGCACCTTTCTTTGCTTGGATGTTGCTTCAGATGCCTCCTTGCAATCTTCTTCTACCTTTGTGTAGTGTTGATGATGAACTGCTTCTTTGATAGCTTCAAATTCTTCGTCAAGGTATGATAACCTTCTCCAAGTCTCCAAGTACTTGCTCTGATACCAATGTTGGAGTTTATTGACCTCCAAAGTATAGCAGGAAGTAGGTGGAACCCCCTAGGAACAAGTTGACCTTCTCACAAACTTCATCATAGAAAACCAGTCATGCTTGCAGAGCTTACTACTCTCTACTCACTCAAACGTTTTTAAACCTGTTTTAACCACATATACTAGAGACCAAGAGCTTTCCAATGAACCAAAGAACACTCAATTTGGATAAATACTCAATGAGCTATGACCTCTGCAATATGCAGCTTTAATGGAGACCTTGAAACAGAGATGAACCTGAGGACATACATCACTTGCAGAGACTACTGCTCTTAACTCACAACTCCAATGAATCTGAAAATTTCCAGAATACAAATAGACTTGGAGAGCTTTCTAACAAGCTAAAGAACACATGATTTGGATACATACACAAGGAGATATGACCTCTGCAAGTTGGATGTTTAATGGAGACCTTCAGCAGGGATAAAAAACAGAGAACACACACTACTTGCAGAGAGTGTTGCTCTCAGCTCACAAATCCAATGATTATGAAAATTGATACTATATAAGTAGACAAGAAGAGCTTTCAAATGAGCTATCAAACATGTAATGTGGATATATAATGAGGGAGATACAAGCTCTGCAAGCTCTGCAAGCTCTGCATACAAAAACTAGAGTAGCATAGAGATACTCTCTTGGACATCCCACAAGATCACGACTTTTCTCCTCTTTTTATAGCATGGGAAACTAATCTAAAACCTTCCTAATACATCTAAATTCGTGGTAGACACTTGGATGGAGGTATTACATGACTCAAGTGCTCAAATAAGCAAAGTATTGATGGACTTTGAGAACTAGCCACATCGACCTTCCACTAGGACACCACTGAAGCTCCCTTGTGACTCACTAATTTGACTCACCATGTTCTAGAACTCACGTGGTATTTTTGCTAAATTTTATGAATAATATGAGCCTTCTTGAAGTATTTGAAGACTTCCCAAAGGTATTTACATAATTTGAAACTTGTACCCTACATAAAACAAATGTTCGCAACAGTTTTGAATTTGAAGTCAAATAACTTCACCTAAAAGTGATGGTAAGAATTAGGAGATATTCTCTCAGATGATGGATTCGTGGTTTTTGATAGTTAGAGCCACGAATTTCCTTTTTACACCATGGATGACTTAAGCCATTCTTTCTTTGACCAATTACAAGAGATAAAATATACTCTTTTACAAGAGGTGTTCATATGTCTACACATATGACTAGAAATGAACATAAATCAAATCATATCAAGCATGTAGTCTTGGATAAAATGCACCAACAGCTCCCCCTCAAGCCTAACATGCTTGGCCTCCAAATAAGTCTTCAATTGTTCTTGATTTCTTGCAAGCCAATCATCAACTTGAATCTACTCAATTTTGTGCTATCAAGAGCTTTAGTCAACATGTCTGCACATTGCATATCTGTAGAGACATAGGATAGTTGAATATCCTTGCTCATTAGCTTCTCCCTTACATAATGGTAATGGACTTCAATATGCTTGGTTCCAGCATGGTATATTGGATTAGCTACAAGATGTAGTGAGCTTGTGTTGTCACCAAAAATGTTAGGTGTTGAAGAATGAAGTCCAAGATCTGTATACAAAGATTTTAACCACATGATTTCTTGAGTTGCATTAGTCAAACCTCTATATTTGGCTTCAGTAGAAGATAATATCACTATTGGTTGATTCTTGGATGACCAAGAAATGATTTTTGAACCTACAAATGATACATACCCGGATGTGCTTCTTATATCATCTCTAGATCCGACCCAATCTACATGTGAGTAGGCTTTTAGCTCAATATATGAACTAAATGGATAAAACAAACCTTCGTTCATGGTCATCTTTAGGTACTTGAGGACTCTCTTGGCCGCTTCCTGTGTGGTCTTCTCAGCTTATGGATAAACTGACTCAATATGCTAACACTATAGCATATATCCACCCTTATCAATGTTGCATAGCTCAAAATTCCAACCAAGATTTCATATCTTGTGATGTCTTCAAGTGGCTCTCCTTCATAAGCACTAAGCTTATGATTTTGCTCCATAGGAGTACCTACACACTTGGTTAATTACAAACTTATGTAATTAGATCATATGCTACATGTGTATTAATTACAATAATACTTTCATAATAATATTTTTTATGAATGAAGGCATTCTGTGGGTAGAATATTGACACCAACGGATGAAGATATGAAAGATATTGACACCAGCATTCACGAGTTCACTGTCAAGGATGTAGTTGACAATGATGTGGATAGCAATCTGTGGAGCATGCGCAAGAGCAAGGCTAAGTGGTTCAGGATCTTGGGTGTTTTGTCGGGTATGATCGCCGTTGGGAGGTGGTTTTCTGATATTTGCAGATGGAAGAACCCTATCACCACAGTTCTTGAATATCAAACATCATATTCATACTAGCTAATGACACCCAATATGTTGTTTTTTTTTATTTCAATATTTTTAAAAATTCTCTTTGGAGTTCTCCAAATATCATGTCACCTATATCCATGTAAGCAACTACTCATGAATTATGAACCACTCTAATAAATTATGGATGATTGAAATCTTAACCAATAATATCGCAATAAATATACCGATGCAAAGTTGCATGTATGGTGTTATTTTCTCCTTTCTTTCGTTCATGTTGTATTCTTAAGATGTAGATATATAGATGTTGGCAAACTTGAACTTCTATAACATTTCAAGAACAAGAGTCAACAATTAGGAGAATAAGAGAGAGAGTCAACAAAGCGAGAGAGAGACAAAGAGAGAGAGAATTCAAAGCGAAAAAGATGTAGAAAGAGAGAAACAGAGACCTGCATATACTTGCTTTAGCTCGTAAGCGCAGTGCAACTACGAACGTTGGAGAGCTCTTCGATCAAATGCGTGAAAATACTGATCGAAGAGCCTCCAACGTTTTAATTTTTTTCCGTCAACAGACCGTCGTGTAAACGATGCTAGATGCGTCGCATAAACGACGTCGAAACAGCATCGCTTATGCGACGTAAAAAGCGTCGCTTAAGCGACGCTTTTTGGAACCGTCGTGTTAGCGATGCTACAGGCGAGCGGTGCAGGTCCCGTCACAGTACAAGTCGAAAAACGCGTCGTTCACTTCGTCGTTTAATCGACGGTCCGCGCGCGACGCTCATTACATCGCATGTAGCAATTTTATAGCGACGAATTTGTGTCGCCTTAACCGTCGCTATACGCCCGTATTCCTTGTAGTGTCAATCTGAAATGGATGGTGATTTATATATATGGTTGGTTCAATCCATCATACATGCCAATGTTAGGATAGCTCCAATGCGGACTACCTAATTTCTATGTTATTCCCATATTTAATTAGGCTATTATAAACTTCTAGAGGGTTAGAATTTGGAAAGTAGTTCTCTACAAGAAGGAGTGACTGCTAACATTCCTAAGAGAATAAGAACACCTCAATCTCTGTATATATAGAGACTTTTGATTCATAAACAGACACACACACAGAACAAATATGGTAGTTTGGAAGGCTATTGCAATTCTCTACTGAATCAATCAATTACTCTAGTTTCAATGCCATTCTTTCTTATTATTTATTATTTGGTTAATGTCTGATGTTAGTGTGATTGGAGTCTATTAGTTAGTTTGTTGATGAGTTGGTAATAGAAACAATAGATTTTGTCTGTACATAGTCAAAATTTCCACATTCGCCAAACCCTCTATTTGTATTAAAGGTACATACTACCGCAAACATTATCCACTCTCCAACCTATTTTTTTTGCACCTTATATTGTCATATCCTAACACTAGGGATTGTGGAGATATGGGTATGAAGTTGAGAGAGGATAAGGAATTACTTTACATAAAAATGGTGTCTCCTAGTTTCTGGACTTCTTTGTTATTCAAGTTCTTACCTAAAACATCATTAATTTGTGCAATTAATTGGCTGAGGCCATCAAGTAGGCCACAAATCCTAAGCATTGGAGTGCAAATACTAAGAGAAGTATGATACTCCCCCTTAATAGTTCACATTTGTTTTCCATCAAGATTTGGCCTTTGCATGTCTTCGAATTGATTCATATAATATAGGTCTATCTTTGAGAGTCAAGAGAGGTTCTGAAAAATAGGATGTTTGTAGAGTTTGTTGAGCTATATTCTCTTCCAAGGAGACAAAAATTTGTTTTAGTTTTAGAGTTACAATAACTTTCCATGATCATAAGTGCATAAAGTTTGTTTTAGGTTAATAGTGATTTCCATGATAGGGCAAAAATGGCCAAAGGACTGATTTTTTTGAAGCCTTTAAGAGCTCCAATGCACAAGAAGGTGATTTGGATGATGTGTGAGTGCTTGTTGGAGTGATGTATGCACTCCCAAGAAAAGGTTCTAAGTACCCAATCTACCAAGAAGAATGAGAAGAAGTTTGAGAGATGAAGTTTTGTGAAAAGTAGAAATGATGATGATGATGGTGGAATTGTTGAACACCTATACAAAATCAAATCGATTTCAAGGACTCAGCGTTGAGACAACTTGGAAATCTACAATCCAATTGGAAATCTACAATCTACAATCTCATAGAAATTTGGCTGCTGCATCTTTAGCTCCTTCATCTATCTTTTTACCTCTCGATCCTTGCATGCAAAATAGGTTCAAATTATTTTTTTGAAAGAAGTTTGTAGAGGCTTTTATTTTTATTTTTTCTCATCAAAGTTTTAGATGTCCATGTAGTCGTCTCATCATTTTTGTGAGGGTTGCAAAATGGATGAACCCTCTAGAGAGATGTGCAAGTTCTAAAAGGCAAAGACATCAAACACGCTAGTTGGTTATCACGCTAGTCTCACACACTAGAGGTCTCCGATTCGAGTCCGGGTCCGGACAAGCATGTCTATATGTGGACATGCTCTCTCTTGCTTTCTAGTACACCCTACCCTCCTTTTGCTTGCTAGTACAACGTGCCATGCATTTCGGTACAAGCGTACAAAAAGCTCCAAAGGACACATTTGGCCAATGTCTTTTCTGCATCAAGGTTGATAATAACCATGTATTCCATATGTTGCTCATTGAGGACAAGCTGAATGATTCCAACTACGCATTGTTATCTACCATGTATTGGTAGAAAGAGGCATCTATAATGTTGTACATGTTGTTCATATATATCCTCTTCATATATTCTGTTACATGTTGTTCATATATATCCTATAACAATAATAATAAAGGGTATGTATTGGTAGAAAAAGGTACCTATAGCATTGCATATGTTGTTCATATATATTTTGTTACAATAATAATAAAGGGTATTGTAAGCTCTAGGTTCTCATTTCATTGTAGTCCCTATTTTTTCTATCTAAAATGCACAACATTAGCATACACAAATTGTATAGAATACCTCAATGCGATGGACTGTGGAGAACCTACACTCAAAATTGAAACAAAAGTATGATAGACCATTCGTAGGAGCTCATAGTTTGCTACCCTAGTGAACTAAATTCTTGAGTTCTCCCAATTATCTTAGAATTATCTCAAGAGACTTTACACACACAAACTCTACTCCATAAGCTTTTCCAAAAAGACTTTCCCAAGAACAAACCAAGGTGTGGTCATAGTATTTCAAAGGAGGTGTTATAGGTGGACATTAGAAGTGTTCAAGACTTCAACCTTATTGGAGGCTTGAGTGCAAGGGTGCACACGAGTAGATCACTTGGCTAAAGTGAAGAAGCACCATAGAGGCTGACTACACAAGTAGTCAGAAGTACTTGGTTGTACTTGTGTGCTTTTCTATCCTAAGGTGCTACAGAGAGTGAGTACTTGTGTCTTGTTTTTGAAATTGTAATCGTCTATCTTAGTCAAGGCACAAAGAACTTTCGATGCAACATGTCTTTCTCCTTCTTCTTCTCCTACAAACACTCAGGCCCCTTTAAGGAAATGATTCCACCAACAAAATTTGGCATGCCCACCAAGACAAGGCAGCTTGAGAATAGGGGAAAAAGGGCCAATTAGAATTCTCAAGTGAAGAAGAAGGGAGTACATAAGGTGTCGATAGTACAAATTGAGGAGGTAACTTTTCTTTCTCTTGGAATTCATGTTAGGCTCATGAAGAGGATGCATAGTTAATGAATACAAATTGGTCACGAAATTTAGGTGATCAAATATCTTTTAAAGCAACAAGAAGGAACATTGCTCATAGGTCAGCTAGTCCCCCTTTATCCACCTCATCCATATGGAACATCATAGCCTAAGTAAACTTGGAAACCTTACTCTCTCGACTAAAAAACAAGGGGGTCAATAATGAGAGAATATGCTTTTTTTATCCTCTTCCTGAAAATATTGGAAGGGTTGGAAGAGAGAGACAGAGAGAGAGAGAGCTAGAGAGCTAAGGATGCAATACCATGTATGGGGGTAAATAATTCCTTTAAACAAGTTTATTGTAGATGTGTAGAATCGTAAGAAATATTGCATTAAATGGTGCTTTAATTCAAGCATGCTATGCTATTTGTAATTTGATGAATCACAGTAGAGAGCATTGTATATAAAACATTTGAAATAAGGCAATATCAACCAATCACTAACATGTTGCACACTTGTTTTCGGTACCATTCCCCTTTTGTATATAACATTCATTCTTTAGAAACTCATCATAATATAGGAATTAGTAGATCTCTACATTCACCTCTTTCTGGATAGTGTTGATAAATTAACAAGGGTATGGATGAGAATGAAAACCTTTTAATCAAAATCAGAGGGAATGTGACACTTATTAGAATGATATGAAGGGACCACAATGTCTATTTTGTATATATTATAGGCACAAGAGATCCAATTGTGCGGATGCCCAATAATACGATAGTAGGAAACAAGAAGCCAAGCTCAAGGCACCAATGATGAATATGTTGATGATTTCCTGTGAAGATTGAGTAGCGACTCTTATTACCTGATATGGTAAACAAATTTTGGCTCATGATGTAATTTTGCAGCCTAGCCTTTGGGAGCAACATAAAATGTACAATCAAGCATCTAGTTGAGCTTTTGAGGTCCTTCCTTATTTTACTTTACTAGATCAAGGACTTTACCTAACAAGGAGCAGGTGGATCAGATGTAGGCTATAGTGCGAGATTGAGGATCTTTAGATTTGATAACATCCCTATATTCTCACAAGGCAAAAGAATCTATGGATAGGGTCCTTGTTAAGTTAGTCAAATGCAAGCTATAGGTCCTTACATCATTCATAAAAGGTGCCTTTATCAATGATGCAACCAAAATCTACGACTACAAGTATTGTTCTAGACTCAGAAGGTCCAGAAGAAAATCTTGAATGCTAACTTTGAGATACGAATAGTTGGATCTAGGGTGCCAATACATCAAGTAGAAGAAAGTCTTGAATGCTAACTTTGAGATATGAATAGTTGGATCTAGGGTGTCAATACATCAGGTAGAAATAGACAAAGGTAAGTTAGTGGATTATGTTGTTCCATTGATTATGATATGGTAAAAATCTAAACCCATTTCTAGAGTCTTGATTGATGATAGTTTTGGGATCAATATTGCCAGTTTTCCAATTTTCTTGTAGATAGGATGGAACAATGTTCAGTCTGCACCGTCTTATATATGCATAGCTCATCAATCCCTATTTAGATTCAATATGTGATATTTCATATTATTTTTTGTCATTGAATTGTTCGGGAAAGGGGATGATTTTAACTTGCTCTTTATACATCCTTGAATCAAGCATGCAAAGGTGTAGCATGATTGGGAATCCCAAGCAATAACTATCTAGAAGGGTCACAAAGATGTATTCAGTCACATAGGATGATAGACATACATGTTCTAAGGATTACTTATCGTATGTTGTAGAACCCCCACACATGTTGAAAGGGAAAGTCTACAAAAATTTAGAATTACTTCTTCTTTTAAAAAATATTACAATAGGAAAAACACATCATGAATAGTCAATCGGAACAATAAATCCAATGCAAACTAAAGTACCAAGCTCTTCCTTTACTTGATTAGCAAAATTTGGATTCATTTGGTAATGTTGTTGAACAACTAGAAATGCATCAAGCTTTAAATGGATATTACGTTGATATTATTGGGGATCAAGACCCTTCATGTCAAAATAATCCCAGGCAAAGACATCCTTCAATTCTTGAATGAATGCCAACAAGTTGTTATAGAATGCCACTAGCAAATCAGCGCAGACTTTCACAATCTTTGGATTAATATCAAATCCTAAATTAAGAAGCTCTATCAATCCTCTTGTACATGAACACTATTTTGCACTAAAGGATCATTAATAGGTAAGGAAATTGCATCTGGTAGCACTCCCACTAGTTGAAGTGGAGTGACGAAGGCATCATAACCATGACAATAAGCTAAGGCCTCTGGAATATCTAGAATCCCTACAAACCAAAGATCTTTTTTAGCTTCCAAAAAGTGAGATTCTCCATCATTGGCAATGCCTTTCAACATGAGTGGGGGTTCTACAACATACAGTAATTGATCCTTGGAACATGTATGTATATCATCCAATGTGATTGAATACTTCTTTGTGGCCCTTCTAGATAGTTATTGCTTGGGATTCCCAATCTTGCTACACCTTTGCATGCTTGATTTAAGGACGTCCTAAGAGCAAGTTATAATCATCCCTTTTCCAGAAAAATTCAAAGAGAAAAAAATAATATAAATTGTAACATCTTGAATCTCAATATGTAGTTGTTTGATAAGACGAATAGGTTGAACCCGAGATTGATCATCCATGCATATATAAAATGGTGCAAGTTGAACATTGGTCCTCCCTATCCGTGAGAAAATTAGCATAGTGATAATATTGAACCCAAAACCACCATCAATCAAAACTCTAGAAATTGTTTTGGATTTGTACCACACCATATTCAATGAAACAACACAATCCACTAACTTACATTTGTGCATTTCTACTTGATGTACTAGCACTCTAGATCCAACAATTGCTATCTCAAAGTTAGCATTCAAGAATTCCTTTGAAACTTCAATTAACAAAGTTTGTATAAATGTTGTCAGATAAAGTTCTTTGTTGAAGGAGAGTCCAGCAAAAGGAAAAGAAGAAGAAAACCAAGAAAGAAGCTTCACTGAAGATAATATATCTGAAGACATATCTCTGCAAGAAGCCCCGCAGGGGCATGCAACACCCATCTCTGCACAAAGCCCCGTAGGGGCATACAACAGGGGGAGGTACGCAAGAGGCAAGGACGGATCAAGGCCAACAAGTATCCATGAAGTAGTGCAAGAAGATATCCGGCAGATCTCGAGCCCCAGGAAGGTGCTTCAACCTCTTGATCTTTGGGAGGTCCAGATCGAAGGCTGAAGATCCAGACCTTCATACCTTCCACTGGTTGTGTGCATGGCAGCCCGACTTAACACAACAACCCAGATTTAAAGAGGTTATTGGTGAGCTAGACTACAAATCTAAGGTAGTCCATCTCCAGGGGTTGCAACCGGTGAAAAGAAAAGAACATGAAAAAAATGCATCAGGTCCCAGAGGATGTGAAAGAAGATTCAAGAACAGGGCCTTTAAAATGTAACGCCAGCTTGACAAGGAGGCAAGGCCGACCAAGTGATGCATGCAGTGGAAAGAAGTAAACGAGCTGCATACAAGAAGTGAAGCTTGTCAAGGGACGACAGAGAAAAAGAGGGGGAGAGTGTTGCAAAGCAAAGATGCAGAGAAAAAGAAGGGCCCCAAAATTTTTCCGATTTGGACACTTTATCTTTGTACTGTAGTCACTTTGTATTCCGATGTAAATGCACTAAAGGAGTCCTCTAGATGCATACCCATAAATATTTTTTCTCTTTACCCTTGTAAACTAGTAGGAAATTAGTCTTTTAGTCAATAAAGTGCCGATCTCTTGTGTCAAAGGACCATTTTTTAGGGCACATGTATATAAATCATTTTGTGACTTTTCATAAACACTTTTTGCCATTGTGAAAATCAAGAGCACAAAATTTCGAATTTGTTTCTTCTCCTCTCTATATCTTCTTCCTTGTGAGCTTGTATGCATGTGTGATGCTTGAAAAGAGTGCGTAGAAGTGTTGTGTATTCATGAAAGTGCTTGTTTGCTGTTGGTAAGGTGTGCGGTAAGTGTAGGAAGTGCTGAAGTGTAGGAAGATCATTCCCGCGGCTCAGTATTTTGCTCATAACTTGAAGTAGGAGTGTCAAAATTGAGTGAAAAGAGATCATTGGATGCATCTTCTCAGGAGCTTCAAAATGAACCTCCTATTCGCTATATCCAAAGTTCAGAGCCGAGAGAAAAGTTCAATTTACTATTGACTACTGTTCCAAGTGTCACGACACCATGGCTGACCTTAAAAGCTTGCATGTGCTGGATTTACACTTGCATGTACTTTATTAGACCTCATTGACATTGACCATTATTCGAATGCGTGTCTTCATACACTCGGCTAGGTTTTGATACTCCTTGGATTGATAATTAAAGCGTGAATCCCCAATATATGCACTTGAGGAGAATTGAGGTATAGTCTCTCTCTCTCCACAAGTCCCTAAGTTGATACTCAAGTACACACATTTTTTGGCACGGTTGTCGGGGACGTACTAAGAAAGAAGAGTCCAGCAAAAAGAAAAGAAGAAGAAAACCAAGAAAGAAGCTTCACTAAAGATAATATATCTGAAGACATATCTTTGCAGGAAGCTCTGCAGGGGCATGCAACACCCATCTCTGCACAGAGCCCCGCAGGGGCATACAACAAGGGGAGGTACGCAAGAGGCAAGGACGGATCAAGGCCAACAAGTATCCATGAAGTAGTGCAAGAAGATATCCGGCAGATCTAGAGCCCCAGGAAGGTGCTTCAACCTCTTGATCTTCAGGAGGTCCAAATCGAAGGCTGAAGATCCAGACCTTCATACCTTCCACTGGTTGCGTGCCTGGTAGCCTGACTTAACACAACAACCTAGATTTAAAGAGGTTATTGGTGAGATAGACTACAAATCTAAGGTAGTCCATCTCCACTGGTTGCGAGCGGTGAAAAGAAAAGAAGAGGAAAAAAAAAAAGCATTAAGTCCCAGAGGATGTGAAAGAAGATTCAAGAACAGGGCCTTTAAAACGTATGCCAACTTGACAAGGAGGCAAGGCCGACCAAGTGATCCATGTGGTGGAAAGAAGTAAACGAGCTGCATACAAGAAGTGAAGCTTGTCAAGGGACGATAGAGACAAAGAGGTGGAGAGTGTTGTAGAGCAAAGAAGAGCAAAGATGCAGAGAAAAAGAAGGGCCCCAAAAGGTCTGTAGGACGTACTCCCGCCGCATTCCAAAACTTGTCAGGGACGATAGAGTTCAGGAGAGGGTAATGTTGAAGGAGAGTCTAGAAAAAAGAAAAGAAGAAGAAAACCAAGAAAGAAGCTTCACTAAAGATAATATATCTAAAGACATATCTCTGCAGGAAGCCCCGCAGGGGCATGCAACACCCATCTCTACACAGAGCCCCGCAGGGGCATACAACAGGGGGAGGTACACAAGAGGCAAGGACGGATCAAGGCGAACAAGTATCCATGAAGTAGTGCAAGAAGATATGCGACAGATCCAGAGCCCCAGGAATTAAGATCCAGACCTTTATACCTTCCACTGGTTGTGTGTGTGGCAGCCCGATTTAACACAACACAGATTTAAAGAGGTTATTGGTGAGCTATACTACAAATCTAAGGTATTCCATCTCCACAGGTTGCGAGTGGTGAAAAGAAAAGAACAGGAAAATAAAATGCATCATGTCCTAGAGGATGTGAAAGAAGATTCAAGAACAGGGCCTTTAAAACGTAACGCTAGCTTGACAAGGAGGCAAGGCCAACCAAGTGATGCATGCAGTGGAAAGAAGTAAACGAGCTGCAGACAAGAAGTGAAGCCTATCAAGGGACGACAGAGACAAAGAGGGGGAGAGTGTTGTAGAGCAAAGAAGAGCAAATATGCAGAGAAAAAGAAGGACCCCAAAATTTTTTCGATTTGGATACTTTATCTTTGTACTATAGTCACTTTGTAATATATTTTCCGATGTAAATGCACTAGAGGAGTCCTCTAGATGCATATCCATAAAGATTTTTTCTCTTTACCCTTGTAAAATAGTAGGAAATTAATCTTTTAGTCTATAAAGTGCCGGTCTCTTGTGTGAAAGGACCATTTTTTAGGGCACATGTATATAAGTCATTCTGTGACTCTTTGTAAACACTTTTTGCCATTGTGAGAATCAAGAGCACAGAATTTCGAATTTGTGTCTTCTCCTCTCTGTATCTTCTTCCTTGTGAGCTTGTATACATGTGTGATGCTTGAAAAGAGTGCGTAGAAGTGTTATCTATCCATGAAAGTGCTTGTGTGTTGTTGGTAAGGTATGTGGTAAGTGTAGGAAGTGCTGAAGTGTAGGAAGATCATTCCCGTGGCTCAATATTTTGCTCATAACTTGAAGCAAGAGTGTCAGAATTGAGTGAAAAAATAATCATTGGATGCGCCTTCTCAAGAGCTTCAAAATAAACCTGCTATTTCCTATATTTAGAGTTCGGAGCTAAGAGAAAAGCTCAATTTTTGTTGACTACTGTTCCAAGTGTCGCGACACCATGGCTGACCTTAAAAGCTTGCATGTGCTGGATTTACACTTGCATGTACTTTATTAGACCTCATTGGCATTGACCATTATTCGAATGCGTGTCTTCATACACTCGGCTAGGTTTTGATACTCCTTGGATTGATAATTAAAGTGTGAATCCCCACTATATGCACTTGAGGAGAATTGAGGTATAATTTCTTTCTTCACAAGTCCCTTTCTTGATACTTAGGTACACATTCTCTGAGTAACATTCGAATAGTAGAATTACATAAGACCTGCCATGAGTCTAGAGCAACACCTATAGTTGTAGATTTTGGTTGCATCATTGATAAAGGAAACTTTTATGAAGCTAAGGTAAGGTCGTTGGAGTTTAGGACTATAGAAGCATGTGAACAATAGAAGGAGGAAGAAGAAGCATGGAGCACAACACATGATACTGAATGTATTACCAAGTGAATGTACAAATATAAGTACCCATTAGAGTTATAGGCATGTATACAAGTCGAGGGGAAAAAACCTCCTAAAGAGGGACAAAAGTGCCTCGGTGGTCCTAGTGTGTTCACATACATCACTGCGAAAATATATCAACAAATACTCCTTAGGAGTGATACAGTGAACAAGGAGCTAGTACTCATGTATAAGGAATTTCCAAGCTATGTGGAAAGAGATCAATCCACAAAAGGAAGTAAGCCCAAAGCTTTTTGGAAAGCTTCAAACGTCTCTCGAGGTAGAGACTTTGTGAAAAGACATGCAATGTTATCCTCTGTGAGCACATATGCCAAACTGATTTCTCCAACAGAGAACCTCTCCATGATATAATGATAATGCACCTCAATGTGCTTTATGTGAGTATGGAACACATGCTTCCTCTCAATTGCCAATGCGCTCTAAGTGTCAGTGAAGATGGTGGTGGTAGAAGATTGACCAACACCCAAATCAACCAAATGACATGTGAGCATGAAGCAAACACCACTACTGTACACACGAGTGCCATAGCAACCAACCTCGTCAAAGTAAAAAAAAGCATGTAAATATGGTGGTAGTGATTCCCCCCTTGGGACAAAGCAATCCAGTTAGCTTGGTACCACTCAAGTAGTGAAAGATGCACTTAAACGCCTACCAATGCTTGAAACCTGGGCAATGCATAAACTTGCTCATCCTTGAGACAACAAGCTAAATATCAAGTGGAGTTATGCATAAGTAAATAAAGCATCCAAAAACACATCTCCAGCATCATGAAGACTCAACCGTAAACATGTTTCCATATGAGTGGAAATAGCTTTGCAATCATCAAGGCCAAAAACATTGCAATAATGTATCACTATATTTCATTTCACATAGAGCTATTCCACCATCAACTTGCATAAATTGAATGCCAAAATAATGATGCAAATGCCCCAAATTTGAAATCTCAAAAGAGGCATGCAAATCACCCTTGTAATCAGCATGTCATCAACATAGACAACAATGATGAGAAGCACATCATTTTGCATGCTTGAGTGCGAGGTGCAGTTGACTGCACAAGTACTTGGAAGTACTTGGTTTTACTTGTGTACTTTTCTATCCTAAAGTGATATAGAGAGTGAGTACTTGTGTCTTGTTCTTGAAATTGTAATTGTCTATCTTAGTTAAGGCACTAAGAACTTTTGATGCAACGTGTCTTTCTCCTCCTTCTTCTCCTACAAACACTCTTTCCTTTCTCCTCCTTCTTCTCCTACAAACACTCTTGCCCCTTTAAGGAAATGATTCCACTAACAAAATTTGGCATGCCCACTACGACAAGGTAGCTTGAAAATAGGGGAAAGAAGGCCAATCAGAATTTTCAAGTGAAGAAGAAGGGAGTACAGAAGGTGTCAATAGTACAAATTGAGGAGGTGATGTTTCTTTCTCTTGGAACTCATCTTAAAATCATGAAGAGAATGCATAGTTAATGATTGCAAATCGTTCACAAAACTTAGGTGATAAAATATCTATTAAAACAACAAGAAGGAAAGCTGCTCATATGTCAGCTAGTCCCCCTTCATCCACCTCATCCATAGGGAATATCATAATCTTAGTAAAGTTGGAAACCTTACTCTCTTGACTGCAAAACAAGGGGGTCAATAATGAGAGAAGATGCTTTTTTTATCCTCTTCTCGAAAACATTGGAAGGGTTGGCAAACAAATAGTTTAGTCAAATTTTTGATAACCATTTGATATATAGATAGATAATGTTGATATATTTAGGTAGTGATGTGCGTGAACACACTAGGACCATCTGGGCACTTTTTTCCCTCTTTAGGAGGTTTTTTTCCCCTGGCTTGTATATATGCCTATAGCCTAACAGGTTACTTATCTTTATATATTCTAGTGGTAATACATTCAGTATTGTGTGTTGTGCTCTAGGATTCTTCTTCTTCCTTGTGATGTTCATGTGTTTCCACATACGTCTATCTCCAACAATTGGTATTAGAGCAGGTCGCCAATTCATCTAGGGCATTGTCGACACCCTGCTGTTCACAGTCTCAGAATCGCATGAAATTAAGTGAGCATACTCGCGATCTGAGCTCGATTCGACCTCCAAACACACTATCATAGTGCTTATGTAGGCTATTTTGTCTTTTTGTGCCAAAGATATATACAGGTTTGAGTTCACCAGTATAAGCATCTTGAAGTCTGCTACAAGACTAAAAGAACTCATTAGGGTACTTCTCTTAAACTTTTTTAGATACAATCATTTTTCTCCATCAGGGTATTTCAATTAGTGGCCATGGCTGAAAGCAGTAATGTATTTTGTATGTTGGCCGTTGAGGATAAGTTGGACGGTGCCAATTACCTATTCTGGGCTTATATGATGCAACATGTATTGGTTGCAAAAGTACTATGGAACATTATACAGGGTGTTGAAAAACATTCTATTACACCTAAAAATACAGGTAGTGAAGTTGATGCAGATGGTGTTGAAGATGCTGATATTCTTCAGATTCCTGTTCGTGCTACAATTTTTGTTGCACCTACTATACAACAAATTTTTTGGGATGGTGGAGATGCCCAAGCACATGCATTGATAGCCTTGTCTATCAAACGTGCCATTATTCCTCACATTCACTCTTGCAAAATAGCTAAGGATGCTTGGGATACACTCACATTGTACCAAGCTAGGAATGAGTCTCATGTTGCTTACCTCCGAAAATAGTTGGAAAGTGAGCATATGAATGAAGGTGATTCTATGGACAGTTTTCTGACAAAGATCAAGGATTTGAAGGAACAATTGACTTTTGCTAATGAAGATATACTAGATAGCTCACTCGTGCAGACCATTCTGAATGGTCTTCTTGATTCATATAAGAGTTTCGCTTCTAGTCTTCATTTGATGATGAAAGGCAATCCAAATGCCCTATCATTTGAAGAGTTAGTGTTTGTTCTGCTGCAAGAAGATCAGTCTAGGCAGAACAAGTCCATTATGTGTGTTGTAGATCAAGATTTCCTCGCTAGTCAGAAGGGCAAAGGTAAATGGAGCTCTTATACTAGTAAGTAGAAATCTGTAAATGCTGCACATTCGAAGTAAGAAGACAAAGATGAGAACAAATCAGAAAAGAAAAAATTGTTTTGCAAATACTCTAAAACAAATGATCATGTCATTAAGAGCTGTCCAAAAGTCGCTGCTAAAGAGGCAAAGAAGAGAGAGGCCAGAATGGTTGTTGCAGAGGCCTCTGGACCGAAAACAAAGTCTACTAAACTTGTGCAAAATGAAAAATGGGCATTTATTATTGTTTGTAGTTTTGACCCATCTTCTCATGAGCAGTGTATGTCTGCAGTAGACTCAGATGTTTGGTATTTTGATAGTGGGGCAACCAAACATATTACCTTGCAACATAGTTTCTTCACTTCACTTGAGCCTGCTCCTATAGGGAATATAGTCACATGCGCCAGCAACTCATCTTATCCTCTTATGGGAGTTGGTAAGATCATTCTGACTACTGCTGATGGTAGTTCTTTCACTCTATCAAATGCTTATTTGTGCTCGAGATCAAGAAAAATTTGTTATCAGTTTCTGCATTAGCCAATGTTAGCTTGGTTGTGAAATTTGTTGATGACAGATGTACAGTTCATGATCCGTCAAATGACGGTATGATTATTGTTTCTGGCATTTTATGTCATGGGCAGTATAAGATCATAGACTATGAAAAATTCATGAATGATTCAGCATGTGGGGTACATGGTTCTCACGCTATGTCAGATACAAAGCTTTGGCATGCACACTTTGATCATTTGAATTTTGCTCGTTTGCTATGCCTACAGAAATCTGATATGGTGTCCTCTTTGCCCAAACTTAAGGCACCTGGTAAACATGTTTGTGAAGGCTATATTTTAGGCAAAATGAAGCATTCCTCCTTTCCAAAAGATGCTTCAGTTCAAGCTACTCAGGAATTGCAGCTTGTTCACATTGATGCCTGTGGTCGTATGTAGACATCCTGTTTTGGAAACTATCTTTACTTCGTGATTTTCATTGATGATTTCTCCAGGCATGCATGGGTATATCCACTCAAAGCAAAGTCCAAAGTGTTTATGTGCTTCAAACAATTTTTGGTTATGGAAATCTATTAGCATGTAAAATGGGCACCCTCCGTTCTGATCGAGGGGGGAATATATGTCTTCTGACTTTAATGCATTTCTTGCTCAACATGGGATAAAACATCAGTGTACAATGCCGTATACACCTCAATAAAATGGATTTTCTGAATGGAAGAATATGTCACTCATGGGGACGGCGAGGTGTATGGTCAAGAGTTAGGCTTTACCACATAGTTTCTGGCTTGAGGCTGTAATGTGTGAAGCATATGTACTTAACAGGTATCCCATTAAAGCACTGTAGTCTATCACTCCATACAAGGCTTGGCATGGCTGCAAGCCATCTGTTGCTCACTTGCATGTTTATGGTTGTCTCGCATATGCATTAGTGCCTGAACAACATCGCAAGAAATTAGATGATAAAGCAATAAAATGTATTTTTGTTGGGTTCAATTCTGAAAGCAAAGGCTATCGTCTGTATCATCCATAGACTAAACACATTTTGGTTAGTTGTGATGTTGTTTTTGTGGAAGATGCTATTCAGCCTTTACTTTCATGTATGAAGGAGACATTTGTTAGCTCCAAAGGCATGTATGATACTTTGCTACCTGTTTTTACAGGTGGAAAATCTAGTGCTAGTCCTAATGAGGCAACTTCTCAACCATTGTAGGTTTCATGTGATGATGCAGATCATTCCACTTTTGATGCAGATTTGCATGATGCACTTGTTGATGAGAGAGCTGATATTGAGGAGGCAAAAACTATGCCAAAATGGCTAGTGCAGACTTTGCGTGATAGCAAGTTAGATCCATCTCTATCATACCGTACTCATTCAGGTTCTCACAGTGCCTCTTTTGCATCAGATTGCTATACTATGGCTGCATCTAGTGTCTGTGATGAGATTGAACTTGTTTCATTTGATGAAGCAACACAATTATGAACATTGGATGGCTGCAATGCAATCTGAATATGATGCTATCATGAAAAATGGTACCTAGTCTTTATGTGACTTCCCTCCTAGAAAGAAGGCAATTGGCACTAAGTGGGTATACAAGCTGAAGCGTAAACCTGATGGAACAATTGATAGGTATAAGGCTAGGCTGGTTGCAAAGGGTTATGAGCAGGAAAGAAGCATTGATTTTGATGAAACCTTTGCACCTATATGCCGAATGACTATTGTTCGTATCATCTATTTACTTGCAACTCATCATGGTTGGAATGTACATCAGTTGGACATTAAAACAACATTTTTGAATGGTGACTTGCATGCATAAAGTGCATGAAAACCAGCTGTGTAGGTTAAAGAAGGCCTTATATGGTTTAAAGCAAGCACCACATGCTTATCTCATTGCACATGGTTTTGAGAATAGTCCAACTGAAAGCACCTTATATGTTAAGCGTGCAAATGATGTACTTCTAATCATTGTGGTGTATGTTGATGACATGGTGATCACTGGTCTCATGAGAAGCATATTGTTGATTTTACGGTTGATTTACATGCCTCATTTGAGATGTCTGGTTTGGGGCATTTGCAACATTATTTAGGCATCCAATTTATGCATGTTGATTGTGGAATGGCTTTGTGTAAAATGAAATACATTGACACATTATTACAACGTTTTGGCCTTGAAGATTGTAAACCTATTGCCACTCCTATGGAGACAGGTTTACGATTGAGTCGTCATGATGCTGAAGATGCATTTGATGCTCTTCTCTATCAACAAGCTATTGGATGCTCAATTTACTTATGCATTACTCGGCCAAATATTTAGTTTGCTATCTCACAGATGAGCAGGTTTATGCACTACACAGGAGTCAAGCATTGGCTGGCTGTTAAGCACATCTTTTGCTACTTTAGTGGTACCCAAATACTTGGATTGTTTTATCCCAAGGGGGGATCACTATTGCCAGATTTAGGTGCTTTTTCTAACTCCGATTCAGCTCGTTGCTATGACACTCGTGTGTCCACTAGTGGTTTTTGCTTCATGATTGATAGCTCATGCATATCTTCGCTGAGCAAGAAGCAGCCTACTGTGGGAGCTCCTAGTTGTGAGGCTGAGGATAGGGCAACTTTCACAACGACTGTTGAGTGTGTGTGGCTCAGATGCCTTATGGCTGATTTGGGTGTTGGTCAGTCTTTTGCCACCACCATCCTCACTGAGAGTCAGAGCACATTGGCAGTTGTGAAAAACCTTGTGTTCCATGCTTACACTAAGCACATTTAGGTGCATTATCATTATGTCAAGGAGAGGTTCTCTGTTGGAGAGATCAGCTTGGCTTTTGGCCCACGCAGGAGAACATTGTAGACCTTGTCACAAAGGATCTACCTAGGGAGAACTTTGAAGCTTTCAGTAAAGGTTTGGGCTTACTTCCTTTTATTTATTGATTCCACATAGCTTGACACTTCCTTATACATGAGTGCCAACTCCTTATTCACTGCATCACTCCTAGGGGGGATTTGTTGATATATTTAAGTAGTGATGTGTGTGAACACACTAGGACCACCGGGGTACTTTTTTCCCTCTTTAGGGTGTTTTTTTCCCTCGGCTTGTATATACGCCTATAGCCTTGATGGGTTACTTATCTTTGTACATTCCACTGGTAATACATTCAGTATTGTGTGTTGTGCTCCAAGCTTCTTCTTCTTCCTTGTGTTGTTTGTGTGCTTCTGTAGACTTCTAACTCCAACAGATAGATGCATGGATAGATCAATAGATAAGGATGTAATACCATCTATGGGTAAATGGTTCCTTTAAAAAAGTTTACTATACAAATGTAGAATCATAAGACATATTGCAATAAATGGT
The DNA here is from genome assembly GCA_020310875.1 of Ceratopteris richardii. NCBI lineage: Eukaryota > Viridiplantae > Streptophyta > Polypodiopsida > Polypodiales > Pteridaceae > Ceratopteris > Ceratopteris richardii. Next base: position 65,483,130 of record CM035414.1, on the reverse strand, counting down.
GCTTCAAGTCAAGTATACTATGCTATTTGTAAATTTGATGGATTATAGTAGAGAACATTGTATATACAACACTCGATATGGGCAATATCAACCAATCATGTGGAACCTAAGATGCTACACACTTTTTTTGGTACCATTCCCCATTTGTAAATAACATTGATTCTTTCGAAACTCATCATAATATAGGAATAAGTGGATCTCTACATTCACCTTCTTCTGGATACTACCGATAAATTATCAAGGGTGTAAATGAGGATCAAAACGTTTTAGCCATAATCAAAGAGAATGTGGTATTTATTAGACTAATATGAAGGGACTATAACCTTAAAGAATCCATTTCAACAATGGAACATTATTATTTTATACTTTTTGCACAGGAGATGCAACCAATTATTCCAATTTTATGAATTGCTCATGTGCAATCAAGTAGGCATGTAGCTTTTCCTGTCAAGCAAGTGGTGCTTGCATCAAACCATATAATGTCTTTTGTGCAATTTGGTTCCATGGCATTTTTGCACAAAACTACAGGGCTGAAAGACATACACTTCATAATATAAGTCACAATTCAAAAATACTCTTTTAATGTCCAACTGACATACATTCCCACCATGATGAGTTGCAATTGCACAAATGCTACGAACAATGGTCATACGACATGTGGGAGTGAATGTCTCATCAAAATCAATACCTTTCTCTTGAGGATACCCTTTTGCAACAAGCCTCATCATTTACTTGTCAACCATTCCATCAGGCTTATATTTCAGGTTGTATATCCATTTAATGCCAATGGCCATTTTCCCTATAGGAAAATTACAAAAATACCAAGTACCATTCTTCATTATAACATCATATTCTGATTGCATAGTAGTCATACATTTTTCGGAATTATGTGCATCAAAAGAAACAGGTGGCATAGCCTAGTGGTTTTGATGCCTTGAGTCTCTACGAGGAAGTCCTGAGTTCAAGTCTTGATTTGACATATCTATGAGTTCCTCAAAGATGGGTGCCTCTACCTTACAAGGTCGAGTGTGTGAGTATGTTTCCAGTTCATTGTACTCTCAAAAAAAAAAAGAAACTGAAGGGGTTTGGAGTGCAGAAAAAGAGGAGGAAGGAGGAGATGGAGGGAGAGAGAAGAGAGGAACGACGCGCGGATATGCGTGGGAGCCTCGAAACCCACATAATGAACTCTCTTGAGGCAATGCTCTATATATGATGTATATATATGAATATGGGGGTAAGGTCACATGACCCTTACATCCCCAACAATCTCCCACTTAAGGGTCAATGTGACCATAAGTGGAAAAATATACAAAGAATGATGTAGGACTATACAATAATGTACAGGAAGAGTCCGGATCTCAACCCATACCAGATCAGCCTACACCAACCGCCTCAAACAAGGTGTATCCATGCACCTCAAACTGCTCTAGACTCATATCGATAAAAGTCGAGCTCATATCTGACAGATGCAAGAACTCATGAAGTTCCTGCAAAGCTCCCACTCGCTCTATGCTTGTGCCAATCATCAAACGACTAACAACTCCAAGTGCAATGCTCCAATAGCAACTGCAATGTCTGGTCTTGAGCATAATAACTCGTACATCAGACTCCCGAATGCTGACGAAACCTGTGCTATCCTGGCTAGCCTAAGTATGCCAGCCATGCCTGTATCCAAGGCATCCAAAGCACCATCATCAAGACCAACATGTCCTGACATATCTGTGTCAACATCTGGCATGAGCGAATCCAAGAATGACTGCATAATAGCTAACTCCTCAGCATCTAAATCAGTCATCCTATCAACCAAGGATGTGTCTAGTCGTGCATCCTGAGAGCTAGTATGCTCTGGTATACACTGTGTATCATAAGAGCTATCATGCTCTACCATACCAAGTGTATCATCATGCTCCACATGAGCTAACTGCACAACATCAACACCAAGATCAAATTGATGATCACACTCCAAATGAGTATCATCACAATGCTCTACATGAGCATCCACATCATGCTCTAAAGCATCCAACTGATCATCCAAAGTGTGCTCCATAAGAGCATCCACATGATCAACCAAACCATGCTCTACATAAGCATCATGAGCATCCAAAACACGCTCTACATGTGCATCGATCTGAGCATCTGAATCCTGCCATATATATGCAACATGAATGTCACTAGACCTATGTGTAGGTAGGCAAAATGAGACATGACGAGTCTCACATCGCACATAAGGCTGAACTCCCACTGAGACGAGATTGTCTCTCACATGAAGTACCTGCAGTGGATACATGTGCCCAATCCTGGCACCTCTAACAAGCATAAGCTGTCCCAACTGCAACTGAAAATGATGCTCACCAAGGAATGCATAACATCTACTCTCCTGTAACTGGCTAACTGAAATCAAGCTCATAGGGAATGAAGGCACATAGCGTACATGTCTGAGCATAAGTGATGCTCCACTAGGTAGCATAAGACATACATCTCCTGCACCCTCAATCTCAGATGTCGTACCATCAGGCATGTGCACACATCCACGACTCTCACCTAAGAATCGGCAAAACCACTCACGATGTGGAGTAATATGAAAACTGGCTAATGCATCAAGCAACCAAGCCATATGTGTGCTATCTAATGAGCAAGAGGAATCATGAGATGAACCATAGGAGAAAGTGATATCACCATCACTGGCATAATCAACTGCCATAGAATCTCCTAAAATCACTACCTGACCTGCATCACGTGCATATCTCTGACATCGTCGTTGCATCCGCCTAAAGCAACGTCGTCGAATATGGCCCTCATGACCACAATGCCAACATCGAAGTTGTCGATGTGATCTATGTTTCACATGAGTCAATGGACTCGCATACATATCATGTAGTCTCTGCCATAATGCACTACTCGTCTCCTCATACATAACAGACTCATATATAGAATCCACAAGCTGTAATCGGATAGTGGAGCTGGCCAATGCATCCATATCCATCCATACGTGATCGGGCATGTCACGAGGCCTCTGTGCATCTCTATGCACATACATGTGTAACCCTACACGAACCAATGTATGCCACATCTGAGCTTTCCATCTCGGAAAGTCAGTGCCATCAAACCGAGAAGACACCATGCTGGCAATCCAATAGACTAGCAATGTAACAAGAGACTGGAACAATACTCTATCCTCAATAGGATCACACCTACATATCCATATGCATAAGTCACATCACATATGTCTCACTGGAGAAGAAAACCATGTGAACCACTGTCACATAATCATGCATCTAGCATGCACATAAAACTATGAGCATAAGCCTGCTCACCAAGTCTCCAAAGTGATCAAATAGATGTGGAAGAATCCTGGGAAAAAATCAACAGAGTATCCCCTATAAACTGAGCAATCAAACAAGATAACCAATAATTAAAGAACAATAAGTAATCTGTTACCACCTGTCACTGATATAATCAAAGATAATGGCAACTACATGTGCCAAAAAACTAATGGCAATACACGCTAATACAATGGTGATGCACCTCCCACTCAAGAATGAATCCTGCAAGATGGTCCAATCTATCACAAATAACCTGTGACCAAGTCCAAATGAATGGAGATCAACAATGATCCAAAGCTATCGCACAAGCTTCAAGATCCACTAGAGCTATCTTCTAGCATAAAAGCCGATGAAATTTCGACAGCATCTCCTCTGTAAAATGGACTCTAGAACCAAAATAACCATGTGGGAATCACCATCCATATATGCCAAGAATCACACTGGCAAATAGATATCAATCAATGACCAAATGCTAATAATGGTGATAGACAAATGTGTAATTGAGGCTCCAATCAAAGAAAATAAAGATACAAGTACCAAACAAGATCCAAAATCAACTCTCATAAAAGTATGTGCAACCGGCAAGTAAATCCATAACCAAATGGCATAAGCAAGATATAAACCACAATGCCACTATACATCCATGATCGAACTCATGATGACATAAACCTCGAAGAAGAGTATACCACAATGTCATCTTACATGCCAAACACGTGACAAGATCATGCTCTACTCTCATATGGAGGAGCTACCACAGTGATCATACATGTACAATGCTTTGAAGCTCTCAAAATAAGAGCTTGCATACCATAAATTCTCTCTCGAAGAAGTTGCAAAGCAAATTCAACCTCCAAGTGCAATTAGGGTTCGTTTGACAAAAATCTGCTGCTCTGTGTTTTGCTGTTTCAGAGGTGATAACCTCTGAATCTGAACTTTTGGTCTTCAGCAAACTTCAAGATCTAACTCTTGGCTACGTAATGAGATAAAGAACACCTCAATCGGAGGTACGTAGCTCAACATATGCTCAAAATAAGCACCTGCTGTCAATTTCAATTTCACTTGCAACAGTACTGCTCTGTATTCTGCAATTTCGGCAACCTAAAACTCAGAATTTGGATCTGAGTTCTTCTACAAAATTGTAGCTATCTTTCCAAGCTACGAGCAGCAAGTTGAATCATCGCATTTCGAGCTATAGAACTCAAGTTATGACAAAAAAACCGACCTGCTGTCCTACTCAATGTAGATTCGCCTTCTACAATTCTCTGCGTTTTTCGAATTTTCGGCACTTCAGAAGTCCGAATCAGGTTCTGCGCCCTTCTGTGAAGTTGTAGCTCTCTGTGTTAGCTACGCACAGAACTTTAAAACGCGTCAATCCGACCTTCTTAGCTCGAGTTATGACCGAAATACTGAACAACTGTCAAGAGATGCCGACCTGCACTTCTACCTCTTCTCACCTAAGCTTCCATTGAAGCTTCTTGCACACTAGCCTTCAGCATGCTCTGATACCAATGAAGGGGTTTGGAGTGCAGAAAAAGAGGAGGAAGGAGGAGATGGAGGGAGAGAGAAGAGAGGAACGACGCGCGGATATGCGTGGGAGCCTCGAAACCCACATAATGAACTCTCTTGAGGCAATGCTCTATATATGATGTATATATATGAATATGGGGGTAAGGTCACATGACCCTTACATCCCCAACAGAAACATGCTCATTCTCATCACAAAGAATAGAGGCAACCATTGCATAACAATGTGATGCAAAGGAAGCACTATGAGAGCCTCAATGGGTATGATATGACAAAGGTGCATCTAATTTGCTCTCTCTCAAAGTTTGCACCAGCAATTTAGGCATAATTTTTGCCTCCTTAATGTCAATCCTCTCATCAACAAGTGCATCATGTAAATCTGCATCATAAATGGAATGATCTACATCATCATGTGGAACCTATAAAGGCTAAGAAATTGCCTCATTTGGACTTGCACTTGATTGTGCACCTATAAAAAGAGGCAACACACATATATGAATGCAGATTCTTAATTGCTCCTTTGTAGTCCTATGATGTTATACTTGGCATGCCTTTTCATCATCATCATAATTCATGAACTAATTATCACACACACACACACAATTAGCTTTAAGTTTTAGATATTTATTTGTCTGCAATGCATGACTTCCAACCATTTCCATTAATTAGTCATACTCAAGTCAAACGTGCATTTAGGAAAGGTTAGAATTCATGTATTGTTTTTGTTAATAATATAGTTGATTACACACATACACTTCTTGATGCACATAACTCATTTATGGCTTCCTATAGGGATTGTTTTATGGCTGATTTTCCTTCTAAGCTACCACCTTCTAGGGGATCTCTTGAAAATAGTATAGACTTATTTCCTGGTAGCTCTCCTCCCCATAAAGCATCTTATAGGCATGGACCTTTACATCAACAAGAAATAGCTAATCAAGTTAAGGATTTACTTCACAAAGGAATTATAAGAACTAGTTCTTCTCCCTTTGGAGCACTTGCTCTTTTAGTAGAGAAGAAGAACAAGACTTATAGGATGTGCATTGAATATAGAGTGCTCAATAAGATCACAATTAAAAATAGATATCCTATTCCTAGGATAGATGATTTGCTAGATCAACTTCATGGAGCACGTGTTTTTAGCAAAATTGATCTTAAATCTAGGTATCATCAGATACACATGACACAAAATGAAATTTATAAGAATTCCTTTAGAACTCAAACTGGCCACTTTGAATTCATGGTAATGCCTTTTGGACTTACCAATGCACCTGTTGCATTTGCACACATGATGAAAAACATTTTTCTTGAATACCAAGCTTTTGTTCTTGTTTTCTTTGATGATATACTTGTCTATAGTGAGAATGACGATGACCATGAAAAGCATTTAGCAATAGTTGTTAATTTGTTATGCAAAAACAAACTTTATGACAATCCTAAATAGAGTTACTTTTTCCAAAAAGAATTAGAGTCTTTAGGACATTGTTTCTAGTCAAGGTGTTCATATAAATCCTGTTGGAGTTAGATGTCTATAGAAGCACACAAACAACACAAGGAAGAAGAAGAAGAAGCTTGGAGCAAAACACACAATACTGAATGTATTACCACTAGAATGTACAAAGATAAGTAATCGGTTAGGGCTATAAGCAAATATACAAGGGGGCGGGACCTCCTAAAGAGGGAAAAAAGTACCCTGATAGTCCTAGTGTGTTCACGCACATCACTACCTAAATATATCAACAAATCCCCCTTGAGAGTGATGTAGTGAGCAAGGAGCTAGCACTCATGTATAAGGAAGTGCCAAGCTATGTGGAAACAATCTACAAAAGGAAGTAAGCCCAAAGCTTTGTGGAAAAATTCAAACTTCTCCCTAGGAAGAGCCTTCGTGAAAAGGTCTGCAATGTTCTCCTCCTTGGGCACATATGCCAAGCTGATCTCTCTAGTAGAGAACCTCTCCCTGACATAATGATAATGCACCTCAATGTGCTTAGTGTGAGCATGGAACATAGGGTTCCTTACAACTGCCAATGCACTTTGACTGTTAGTGAAGATGGTGGTAGTAGAAGACTAACCAACACCCAAATCAGCCATAAGGCATCTACGCCACACACACTCAACAGTTGTTGTGAAAGCTGCACTATACTCAGCCTCACAACTCAAAGTGGCCATAGTAGGCTGCTTCTTGCTCAGCCAAGATATGCATGAGCTACTAAGCATGAAGGAAAAACCACTAGTGGACACACGAGTGTCATAGAAACTAGCCTAGTCATAGTAAAAAAAAGCATGCAATTTTGGGGGTAGTGATCCCCCCTTGGGATAAAACAACCCAAGTAGCTGCGTACCACTCAAGTAGTGAAAGATGTGCTTAACCGCTATCAGCGCGAAAGCAACGGTGGGTGGATCAAGTCAACCGCTAAAAATAACGGCGCACGCCGGATGCTTCAAGCTTTCTCAGGTTACTTGGAAGACTCAAAAAGGCAATTTAAAATCAACAAGAATATTAGTTGCTAATTTGCAAATTAATTCATCATACCCGTTTTGGAAATAAATGTGCTATCACACATGTTCAAAGACTTTACCATATAACTTGATCATTGCAAATCTTAATATCAAGCTTGAAGAGAAAGTAAATTTTTGAGGTCAGTGCTACTATTCAAAGGCTTCGAATTATATATATAGACGAGCAGAATTCAAATGATTCGAATTATATATATATAGACGAGCAGAATTCAAATGATGGTCAAAGAAAACTCAATAACAAACCTTCTCATATTTTCATGTGGTTTAAGGATAATGAGTTTCGAGACTACTATCTTGCATATTCAACTTGTTCTTAGTAAGAATATACAATGTACATTTATAGTGACATCTTGTTCTTCATCGCTGATAATCGAGATTCTAAAAAATATTTGCGTACCTTTTTGATTCACAGAACTATTGCTTCAACACTCTGTTTCTGTCTTTATTAGGTGCGCTTGTTAGAAGATGTTGACTTTCATGTTCAAATTTCTTTCACTGCTACGAGAAAATCAGCTCTCTATTACGGTGACCAATGCTTATGAATGAAAAAGCTCTCCGCAATATGCACACCAGTGTAAATCACTCACTTTGATATCTTCAAATAATGTTATATTCCTTGGTCTCAGTTAGAACATATGTCATCCTTTGTAGTACATCAGCACTAGCTTTATGAATAGACTCCCTCCACTCTCAAATCCCTTCCTTCGCAGCCAGAATGTTCCTCTTTCAGCGCAACAAATAAGATTTCTTTGATCGAGCTTCTCTTCCTTCCATGCTTTTTACCAACAGCATGTTTTCAACCGAGTATTTTCTCTGTACGCTACCTTTTTAAATTTATCAAGATAGACCTTACAACTTGCAAGACCTGCTACAACTTTAGACTTTCCTGACTAGAGACAACTCATCAACCTTACATTTAAGAGAATTAGATTCTTGAAATGCACAAGCGCACCTTGCACCCAGTAGCTATTGATCATTTATCATTCTCATCATCTATAGAGAACCTAAATTAAAGGAAATACTTGCTACAAAATCGTTCAAAGCTACAGTTCGAAGTTTAGACAACAAGACAGCGCAGATTATGTGATCAAATAAAGGAAGAGCAATTCCTGTGTAAATGAAACAGAAGATGGCAAACCAACATTTATAGTGCAACTATGCAGTATATATTTCTTACAGCAGCAGTTCGTCCATGCATCCTTTGAAGAATACAGACTTCATTAAGGCAGTTAGAAATCATAATCATAAAGTTTCATGACCTGTTACAATTCCTCTCGTGCTCTGCACACATTTAGACAGAAGCTTTCATCGATCAAAAATAGGAAAACTCCGCCTTTCCACGTAGGGCCTTGCTTGTAATTGGGTCTGCAGTTTTTGCGTCCAGCTCCTTGTTTAAACTTCTGGCAACAGAGAGCATATGTGGATATTTCACTTGATCCACCACTCGCATATTCTCAGGTTTGATATTCAAGTATTGGTCCACTGAATGCAATGTTTCTCGGATTGCGAGATCATTCTTTAATCTTACGGTCAACTCCTTGCCAACCAGTTCCAGCTTCGATCAAGCACCAGAAAACGAATCAAACAGCAAGAACGAACATGTTCCCTCCTTCTCATCCCTCAGACAAACGCTCCCTAACTCTCTTTGAGGACCGGCCAACACATATCTATGCAGATGATTCTCCTCTTAGTCTCTGTGCATGCCTGTAAGTTGGCCAAAACTTCTCTACTGTCAGAATTAAATCAATGTTGCATGTCCATCAAGCAGAATTATGCGCCTTCCATCATCAGATTGCCAGAAAAGTCCTCGTGTGTTGGCCTCTGAACTTCAGATATTCGTCACCAGTCCCCCGTCATACAGAAAAGGATCGACTCCATTTATCATCGACTTCGTCCTTTTCATGCACCGCTTTGCATGCATGAGCCACTCTTTTTCTCCAAAAAAACCACCCGTCCGCTGCGTGCCTTTTTTGCTGATATCTTGTATGCCCGTCCTAACGGACTTCCCATGCTCCCACTTATCTGTTAGTTCTCTTTACCTTTGCTTCAGAGTTTCTAATTCAGCCTCCACTTTACTGAGCCTGTCTCTGGAAGCTTTGCCCGTATCATTGGTGAGGGAGAGATGTTCCACTTCAAGTTTCAACACTGATCTATTGATTCCATCTAGAGCAGGTGGCTTTGAAGTTATCTCCACACCAACATGTATATCTCCGATGAACATTGTGCGTGTGAATTATTTTTATTGATTTGACTTCCAAGTAAGGAGAGTATTTCTCTCCGACACCGCCTGCCAATACTTGACACCAGGGCAATGCATAAACCTGCTCATCTATGAGACAACAAACTGAATATCTCATCGACTAATACATAAGTAAATCAAGCATCCAACAACTTGATGATAGAGAACAACATCAAATGCATCTCCACCCTCATGAAGACTCAATCATAAACCTGTCTCCATAGGAGTGGCAATAGGTTTACAGTCTTCAAGGCCAAAACGCAACAATAATGTGTCAATATATTTCATTTGACACAAAGCTAGTTTGCCGTCAACTTGCATAACTTGAATGCGCAAATAATGATGCAAATTCTCCAAATCAGACATCTCAAATGAAGCATACAAATCAGCCTTGAAATCAGCAATCTGCTTCTCATGAGGACCAGTGAGCAACATGTCATCAACATACACAACAATGATCAGAAGCACATCATTAGCACGCTTAACATATAAGGTGCTTTCAGTTGGACTGTTCTCAAAACCATGTGCAATCAGATAGGCATGTATCTTTTCATACCAAGCACGTGGTGCTTGCGTTAAATCATATAATGCCTTCTTTAACCTGCATTCCTGGTTTTCATGCCCTTTCTGCACAAAGCCATAGGGCTGCAAAACATGCACTTCTTCATGCAAGTCACCATTCAAAAATGCTATTTTAATGTCTAGCTGATGTACATTCCAACCATGATGAGCTGCAAGTGCACATATGCTATGAACAGTAGTCATTTGCCAAGTAGATGCAAAGGTTTCATCAAAATCAATGCCTCTTTCCTGCACATAACCCTTTGCAACAAGCCTAGCCTTATACCTATCAACTGTTCCATCAGGTTTACACCTTAGCTTGTATACCCACTGAGTGCCAATGGTCATCTTGCCAGGAGGCAAGTCACATAAAGACTAGGTACCATTTTTCATGATAGCATCATATTTAGATTGCATTGCAGCCATTCACTATTGAGAATTTTGTGCTTCATCAAACAAAACAGGCTCAATCTCATCGCAGAGACTAGAGGCAGTCATAGCATAGCAATCTGATACAAAAAAGGCACTATGAGAGCCTGAACGAGTACGATATGACAAAGGTGCATCTAATTTGTTGTCATGCAAAGTCTACGCTAGCCATTTTGGCATTTTTTTGCCTCCTCAATAGCAGCCTTCTCATCAACAAGTGCATCATGCAAATCTGCATCAGAAATGGAATGATCTACATCATCACATGAAACCTCTAAAGGCTGAGAAGTTGCCTCAATAGGACTAGCACTAGACTGTCCACCTTTAAAAAGAGGCAGCAAAGTATCATACATGTCTTTGGAGCTAACAGATGTCTCCTTCGTATATGAAAGTAAAGTTTGAATAGCATCTTCCACAAAAACAACATCACGACTAACCAAAATGTGTTTAGTCTATGGATGGTAGAGACGATAGCCTTTTCTTTCAGAATTGTAGCTAGCAAAAATACATTTTACTGCTTTATCATCCAATCCTTGCAATGTTGTTCATGCACTAATGCATATGCCAAACAACAAAAAACACGCATATGAGCAACATGGCTTGCGACCATGCCAAGCCTCATATGGAGTGATAGATTGCAGTGCTTTAGTGGGACACCTGTTAAGTACATATGCTGCACACATGATAGCCTTGAGCCAAAAATTACGTGGTAAAGACTGACTCTTGACCATACACTTCGCTATATCCATGAGTGACTTGTTCTTCTGTTCAGCAATTCAATTCTGTTGAGGTGTATACGACATTGTACAATGAGGTTTTATCCCACATTCAGTTAGAAATGCATTAAAGTTAGAAGACATATATCCCCCATCCCAATCAAAACGAAAGGTACCCTTTTTACATGATGATAGATTTTCAACCAAAACCAAAAATTGTTTGAAGCACATGAACACTTCCGACTTTGCTTTCAATGGATATACCCATGCATGCCTGGAAAAATCATCAATGAAAGTCACGAAGTAAATATAGTCTCCAAAAGAGGGCGTCTGCATAGGACCACAGACATCACTGTGAACAAGCTACAATTTTTGAGTAGCTCGAACTGAACCATCTTTTGGAAAGGAGAACGCTACATTTTGCACAAAATACAGCCTTCATAGACATGTTTTCCGGGTGCATCAAGTTTGGGCAAAGAGGACACCATTTCAGATTTCTGCAAATGTAGCAAACGAGCAAAATTCACATGAGGAAATCGTGCATGCCAAAGCTATGCATCTGACATAGCCTGAGAATCATGTACTACACATGTTGAATCATTCATGAATTTTTCATAGTCTATGAGCTTACAACCCACGACATAAAATGCCAGAAGCAATAATCATGTCGCCATTTGAGGCATCATGAACTGTAAATCTATCATCAACAAATTTCATAACCAAGCTAATCTTGGCTAATGCAAAAATTGATAACATATTTTTCTTGACCCCTAGCACAAATAAAACATCTGACAAAGTGAAAGAACAACCATCAGCAGTAGTCAGAGTGATCTTACCAACTCCCATGATAGGATAAGAGGAGTTGTTGGTGCATGTGATAGTATTCCCTGTAGGGGCAGGCTCGAGTGAAGTGAAGAAACTACGTTGTGAGGTAATATGTTTGGTTGCCCCACCATCAAAGTACCAAACATCGGAGTCTACTGCAGACATACATTGTTCAGGAGAAGATGGGTCAAAACTGCAAACACAGTAGTAAACACCCATTCTTCATTCTGCACAAGATTAGCAAACTCTATTTTTTGTTGTAGAGGCCTTTGCAACAACCAGTCCAATCTCTTTTTTCTTTGCCTCTTTTGCAGCCAGTTTTGGACAGTTCTTTATGACATGATTGTTCCCTTTACAATACTTACATAAGAATTTATGCTTTTCTGATTTCTTCTCATCTTTGTGTTCCTTCTTCAAATGTGCAGCATTTGTAGATTTTTGCTTACTAGCAATGATGAGCTCCATTTACCTTTGCCCTTTGGACTAGCCAGGAAAGCTTGATCTGCAACATGCATAATGGACTTATTCTACCTAAATTGATCTTTCTGCAACAGAACAGAGACTAACTCCTCAAATCACAAGGCATTTCAATTGCCTTACATCATCAAATGAAGAGTAGAAGCAAAACTGTGATATGAAACAGGAAGACCATTCAGAACAGTCTGCACAAGTAGGTATCTGGTATAACTTCATTAGCAAAAATCAAATGTTCCTTCAAGTCTTTGATCTTTGTTAGAAAATTATCCATAGAATCACCTTCATTCATATGCTCACTCTCCAACTGTTTTTGGAGGTAAGCAACACGAGCCTCATTCCCAGCCTGGTACAATGTGGTAAGTGTATCCTAAGCATCTTTAGCTATTCTAAAAGAGAAAATATGAGGAATAATGGCATGCTTGATAGACAAGGCTATCAATGCATGTGACTAAGCATCTCTGCCATCCCAATGAATTTGCTCTACAGTAGGTGCAACAGAAATCGGAGCACGAATAGGAATCTAAAGAATATCAGCATCTTCAATGCCATTTGCATTAGCTTCAATACCTATATTTTGTAGGTGTAATAGGATGTTCTTCAACACCATGCACAATGTTCCACATTGATTTTGTAACCAATACATGTTGCATCATATAAGCCCAGAATGGGTAATTGGTACCGTCCAACTTATCCTCAATAGCCAACATAAGAAATAGATCACTACTTTCACCCATGGCCACTGACTAAAATACCCTAATGTAGAAAAATGAATGTATCTGAAAAAGTTGAACAGAACTACCTTGATGAGTTCTACTAAACTTGTAGCTGACTTCGAGATGCTTATAGTGGCGAACCAAAACTTGTATATATCTTTGGCATAAAAAGATTCAATAGCAGAAAGAAGTTGTTTTAATATCCTAATCACCTTGAGTATGCTCACCAAGTTTTGTGCGATTCTGAGACTATGACCAGACAGGTGTCGATGACACCCTAGATGAAGCGGCGACCTACTCTGATACCAATTGTTGGAGTTAAACATCTATAGAAGCACTTGAACAGCACAAGGAAGAAGAAGAAGCTTGGAACACAACACACAATACTGAATGTATTACCACTAGAATGTACAAAGTTAAGTAACCCATTAGGGCTATAGGTGTATATACAAGCTAGGGGGAAAAAGCCATCTAAACAGGGAAAAAAGTGCTCCGATGGTCCTAGTGTGTTCATACACATCAATACCTAAACATATCAACAGATCCAAAGAAAATTAAAGTAATTGAAGAATGGCCTATACCTCAATCTATGAATGATGTCCGCTCTTTTCTAGGATTATCTAGTTTTTATAGAAAGTTTGTAAAAAGATTTTTCTTATGTAGCACTTCCACTCACATGATTATTGAAGAAAAAGTTAAAATTTGCATGGGGATTAGCACAACAACAATCTTTTGAAAAACTCAATCATGCACTTTCTTATGCAACTTTTTTGCATTTACCAAAATTTTCACAACCTTTCCATGTAGTTATAAATGCTAATGGTTTAGGTATAGGTGTTGTATTAATGCAAAATGATCATCCCATTTCATTTGAAAGTAGGAAACTTAAAACTTCAAAAAGAATTATAGTACATATGATAAGGAGCTTTTTGGCTATTGTGCATGCTTTAAAAATTTGGGAACAATATTATCTCATGGGTTCAGAAGTCATAATCAAAACAGACCAACAATCTACTAAGCATTAATTAAATCAACCATTGATTTCTGATCGACATATTAAATGGGCTTCATTCATACAAAATTTCAAGCCTATGATTCAATATCAACCTGGCAAAGCTAATGTTGTAGATGATGCCGTTAGTCGTTTCCCATCCCCACAAACAACTATTGTTTCAATCAATAATATTTCTGTTGTTCATATTCATTCATTTCATGACATGATTCCTACTTATGCATCTCATTTGTATTTTTCACAAACATGGAATGCTCTAAATAATTCTACAACATTTAGTGAGGATTGTGAAGAGATGGATAGGTATATGCTTGAAGATGAAGAGGTGTTGCAAAATCCTTGATCTACACCAGCCAAGTGAACTCCAGGAGTATATGGTGGGCCCTTTAAGCTTGCCAATGGATGTATTAGACACCCTATGTACCTTGGAAGATCACTCTCAAAAAGATAGATCAAAACAGATAAGTTGGAGTTAGCTCAGAGGTGAAGAACTTGCTATTTTGGTTCATACACCTGTCCAGTGTTTTGCATAATTCTCTGAGCACAACAACAATTAGCTTAATTCCTCTTGGGAAAGTCTAGTTAATTTAAAGATCTAACTTTCAAGAGTAATCTCATAAAAAATAATGAACCACACACTGAGAATGATGTTTAACAACTGATGACATCATCTCGATTTTCACGAGCTGCTATAGTAATGAGACTAGTGAGCAGAAAAATGAACATAACTCAAGATTTAGGAATTCAATGATTATGAAAATGTGTATGCTTATACTAGACATTATGATGAATCCAACAAGCTATAAATCATTGAATTTGGGTAAGTACACACTGAGAAAAAGCTCTGACAAGATGAGTAAAAAAGTCGGGTACCTGACAGAGAAGTGAAAATGAACAGACACTATTGACTTCAACTAAACATAACTGAAGATTTCAGTACCCAAATGAAATGAACTTTATGAGCATATAGTAGACTTATAGAGCTAACTTTACCAAGTTAAATCACTGAAAATGATGCACCAAGCTCAGAGAAACCATGTCTGCAATCTGACTGAGAAAACTGAGAGATATGGCAGTGAGTAGTACACTTCACAAGAACATGGAAATATGAACTGAAATGATCATGAGAATGAAAGTATATTGCTTGCAAAATACAATGGACTTACTGATACATACATGTGCCTTGGAATCACACCTTGATATGGCATAAAGCTCAGCTCTTGGAGGTCTTCACATAGGTCTCTCTAACCACGACTAAAACTGCCATCTATTTATAGTTGAGTTTGGGAGGCTAACTTCCCTCAATCACTCTCCAATCAATCAGTGATTGATTTGATTCTCTATCTACCACAAATCACAAATTTGTGGCTCCTCTTTCCCTTTTTGATCAAGTGGACTCAACCACTTAAGATTCTTTCACTTTTACATTAAGTAAAGTCTTCAAAAGTTAAAAAGAGGTAGTTCACAAGTGAACTTTACATTGTCTTCACTTTAAGGCTTCTTCTATGACTTTGTGGGACTCAAGCCAATACTTAGGCTTGTCATAGACTTGCTCCAACAGCTCCCCCTCAAGCCAAGTATGCTTGAGGTCTTCAATCTTCCAAGATTACCTGCAAACCAATCATGGCTTTGAACTTGCAGAGCTTTGTACCATCCAATGCTTTGGTTAGAATATATGCACATTGTTGATGAGTGGACACATATGATATTTGAATCTCTTTGCTTAGAACCTTCTCTCGTACATATTGATAATGAACTTCAATATGTTTAGTCCTTGCATGAAAAATAGGATTAGCAGCTAAGTGAATAGAACTCATATTGTCACCAGAAATAGTTGGAGTTCCAAACTCCAATCCAAGATCTTTGAATAATGTCTTCATCCACATAGCTTCCTGAGTAGCTATGGCAAGACCTCTGTATTCAGCTTCAGTAGAAGAGATAGCAACTGTGGGTTGCTTCTTGGATGACCATGAAATAAGCTTTGAGCCTCCAAAGGTAAGATAACCTGAAGTGCTCCTTCTATCTTCCTTGGAGCTAGCCCAATATGCATCAGAAAATAGCTTCAAACCTAAATCAGATACATAAGGATAATAAAGTCCTTCATTTATGGTTCCTTTGAGATACTTGAGAATCCTTTTGGCAGCATCCATATGTGGTTTTCTTGGTGTGTGCATAAATTGACTTAGCACACTCACACTGTAACATATATCTACTCTTGTCAATGTGGCATAGTTGAGACTACCCACTAGACTTTGATATGATGTGATGTCCTCTATGATTTCACCTTCATGTGAGCTCAATTTGTGATTGACCTCCATTGGAGAACCTGCAATCTTACAATCTTGCATCTTGAATTTTGCCAACATGTCCTTAATGTACTTTCTTTGAGTGGGAAACAAACCATGATCTTTGTAGACAACTTCCAAACCTAGGAAGTAGATAAGTGAACCCAAATCACTTATCTTGAACTCTTCTCTCATTTGATCTTTGATCTTCTTCATACCATCTGCATCATTTCCTATCAATATAATATCATCTACATATACACATAAGTAGATGACCTCAGAATTACTCTTTTGAATAAAGAGTGAAGGATCTGTGTTGCTTGGTTGAAAGCCTTTGTCCTGCAAGAATGAAACAAGCCTGAAATTCCAAGCTCTTGGGGCTTGCTTGAGACCATACAATGCTTTGTTAAGTTTACACACATAATCAGGATAAACTTGATTCTCAAAACCAGGTGGTTGTGCCATATATACCTCTTCTATTATCCAACCATTCAAGAATGCATTCTTTACATCTAGACCTATTAATGGAACCATCAGAATTCTTCTTGAGTTTATAGACCCATCTTGAGCCTATTACCTTCATGGATGAAGTCTTGGGCACCAAATCCCAAGTGTTGTTTTCTTCAAGTGCTTCAATATCTTCCTTCATTGCATGCTTCCATTCTGTTTTTGCTTTGGCCTCTTCAAATGATGATGGCTCCTCTTGGTTTATGTCCTGTGCTATGTAGATAGAATGTTTACTTACTGATGAGGTGTCAAACCCATGCCTTTCTGGTTTTTTCTTTTCCCTTATAGATCTTCTTAAGCCATGATGTGATGATTGTGCCTCATTTCCAAGTTCCTGCAACTTTGCTTTACCTTTAGACTTCCATGCTTTGATCTTTTCCATTTGAGATTCTTCATCATCCTCCGAGGTGTCTTGTTCTTCAATCTTTGGTTGTTCTCTACCAAGCTTTGGAAAATCTTCTTCAAGATCATATGGTAAATTGATCTTCCTGCATGAATCTTCATACCATGAATTGTTTTCATCAAAAACTACATCTCTGCTTACCAAGAATCCTTTGTTGGTAGGGTTGTATAACCTGTAACCCTTTTGATTGTTGTCATATCCAATAAATACACACCTTTCTGCCTTTGGATCCATCTTGCCTCTAACCTGTGAAGGAACATGAGCAAAAGCAATACATCCAAAAATTTTACAATGATCTAAGCTTGGTCTTCTTCCATTCCAAGCCTCATATGGAGTCATCCCATCAAGGGATTTTTAAGGCAACTTGTTAATCAAGTAAGTGGCTCTAGATACAACCTCAGCCCATAGATAATTAGGCAAATGCTTTTCATTTAACATGGACCTTGCAACTTCAACAATTGTCCTATTCCTCCTTTCTGCCACTCCATTTTGCTCAGGAGTGTACCTTGTAGTTACCTCTCTTTTGATTCCTCTTTCTTGAAGAAAAGAATCAAACTCATGGGAGAAGTATTCTCCCCCTCCATCTAACCTTAGCCTTTTTAGTGATTTACCTATTTGATTATCCACAAGAGCCAAATATCTTTTCAAACATGGAAAAACTTCATCTTTGTGTTTCATAAAGAATAGGATAGTCCATCTGCTGCAATCATCAATAAACGAGACATAATACCTTGATCCAGATATTGAAGCTTCCTTGGTAGGTCCCCATACATCTATATGAACCAACTCCAAGAGATCTCCATGTATATAACCTTTCTTCATGAATGGTAACCTGTGAGACTTTCCAAATTGACATGCACTACACTTATAAATCATATGTTGTTCTGACAAGTTAGGAAGTCCAAGTACACTTTGGTCCCTGCAAATTTGCTTTAATGACCTTTCACCAATATGTGCTAACCTTTTGTGCCATACTTCCAATTCTGTGAGTGTCTGACTACCATAATTAAAGAGAGCAATATTTCTAGTGTCTTGTAATTCAAATGCGAACAATCTACCTACCTTTTCACCTTTTGCAATTCTTCTGAATCCTTGACTTGGATCTTCAACAAATGCTCTTGCTTTTGTGAACCTGACTTGCAACCCTTTCTCTACTATCTGCCCAACATTTATCAAATTCTTTGTAATGGTAGGGACATAGAGTACCTTACTGAGTAGGTTGATGTTTCCATCAGGTGCTTTGACATTGCCTATTTTCTCCACAGGATGTTTTGTGTCATCTCTTGTTTGTACCTCATGCTTATTCCTTGGATCTTCTAAATCTAATAGGAGTGCCACATTTCTTGCCACATGATTTGAACAACCTGAATCTATGTAGAAAACATGCTCATCAGATTTACCTTGTGGCATAGCCATGTTCATGATCAATAATGAATCCTCTTTGTTTGAGTCTTCTGTGTAGTTATTGTAGTCTCTCCTTCCTTTGTAGCCTCCTTGATAGTTTGAATGATTGTAGTTGTTGTAATTGCCATGGTAGTTGTTGAACCTTCCTCTTGAGTAGCCATAACTTCCTCTATTGTATCCTCTTCCTCTTTGACTCCTGGAATTCCTAAAGCAATTTTCAGTTGTATGATTAGTTAGTCCACAAATAGAACATGGATTGGAGTCTTGGGATCTCCCCCTGCCTTGTCTACCTCCCCTTCCTCTACCTCTGCCATGTCTTACTCTACCTGCATAGTTAGCTTGATATGTACTTGCTTCATCATCCACTTTCTTTGCCTTTCCTTTGTTATCTTTGGACTTGCTTTTATCAGTGTATAAAGCTGAAGATTCATTACCTTTAGAGCTTTCTCCATTTTTTATAAGCTTTGCCTCTTGAGTAAGTAGTTGTGCAATGAGTGTATTGAAATCAGGTACATGCATGTCCATGTACAAATCCATAGCTTTGGTGAATGCTTCCCACTTGTCATCTGCCTTCAAGCCATTGATGACCTGCCTTACAATTTGCTCTTCATCTATTACCTCTCCAATGCTTCCCAACTAATCTGCTATGTCCTTGAGCTTTGTGACAAAATCAGTCACATTTTGTTTGGGAGCCTTCTTGAGAGTTGTGAAATCCAGCCATAATTGATGCTTCCTAGCTTTAGTACTTGAAGAGAAGAAAGCTTCAAGTGCATCCCACACTTTCCTGAGATGTCTTACAACTTCTAATGTGAGGCAACAAAAAATATGAGATAGAGTTGATGAGATAAGACCTTGCAAGTGCATCCTTGGAGCACCATGTGCTCAATCTTTCTTGCTCTTCTTGTGTTGGTTGACTTTTGTTCCTGAACTTGACATAACTTCATCTCCAGCCACATAACCATATAAACTTCTACCTTGGAGACAAGCTTCCATTCTTAATGACCAAGCTGAGTAGTTACCTCTGTCCAATTTGTCAATTGATGAAGGAAATCCATCTGCCATGTTGTCCAACCTTGCTCTGATACCACTGTGAAGAGATGGATAGGTATGTGCTTGAAGATGAAGAGGTGTTGCAAAATCCTTGATCTACACCAGCCAAATTAACTCCAGGAGTATATGGTGGGCCCTTTTAGCTTGCCAATGGATGTATTAGACACCCTATGTACCTTGGAAGATCACTCTCAAAAAGATAGATCAAAACAGATAAGTTGGAGTTAGCTTAGAGGTGAAGAACTTGCTATTTTGGTTCATACACCTATCCAGTGTTTTGCATAATTCTCTGAGCACAACAATAGTTAGCTTAATTCCTCTTGGGAAAGTCTAGTTAACTTAAAGAGCTAACTTTCAAGAGTAATCGCATAAAAAATAATGAACCACACACTGAGAATCATGTTTAACAACTGATGACATCATCCCGATTTTCACGGGCTGCTATAGTAATGCGACCAGTGAGCAGAAAAATGAACATAACTCAAGATTTATGAACTCAATGATTATGAAACTTTGTATGCTTATAGTAGACAGTATGCTGAATCTAACAAGCTTTAAATAAATGAATTTAGGTAAGTACACACTGAGAAACAGATATGAGAAGATGAGTAAAAAAGTCGGGTACCTGACAGAGAAGTGAAAATGAATAGACATTGTTGACTTCAACTGAACATAACTGAAGATTGAAATACCCAAATGAAATGAAACTTCATGAGCATATAGTAGACTTATAGATCTAACTTTACCAAGTTAAATCCGTGAAAATGATGCACCAAGCTCAGAGAAACCATCTCTGCAATCTGATTGAGAAAACTGAGAGATATGGCAGTGAGTAGTACACTTCACAAGAACATGGAAATATGAACTCAAATGATCATGAGAATGAAAGTATATTGCTTGTAAAATACAATGGACCTACTGATACATATGTGTGCATTGGAATGACACCTTGATATGGCATAAAGCTCAGCTCTTGGAGGTCTTCACATAGGTCTCTCTAACCACAACTAAAACTGCCATCTATTTATAGTTGAGTTTGGGAGGCTAACTTCCCTCAATCACTCTCCAATCAATCAGTGATTGATTTGATTCTCTATCTACCACAAATCACGAATTCGTGGCTCCTCTTTCCGTTTTTGATGAAGTGGACTCAACCACTTAAGATTCTTTCACTTTTACATTAAGTAAAGTCTTCAAAAGTTAAAAAGAGGGTAGTTCACAAGTGAACTTTACATTGTCTTCATTTTAAGGCTTCTGGGACTCAAGCCAATACTTAGGCTTGTCATAGACTTGCTCCAACAAGGATCACTACACTTTTCATAATGGATTCTTGTATTCTGAACACAAGTTATGCATTACACAAGGTTTTAAATAATTTTTTTATGAGATAGATTCATGAACCACCGTATATGGCTCATAGGGGCATAACAAGTACTATTTCTAGGTGTAAATAATTTTTCTTTTGGCCCAATATGGAAAAGAATATTGCACAATATGTTTCCCATTGCATTGTGTGTCAATGTGTGAAAAGACATCATGGTAAAGCATTTGGATTATTAATGCCACTTCCCATACCTAATGGACCATGGGAACAAATTTCTATGGATTTTATTACTAGTCTTCCTATAGCTTCATCACATAATGATATGATTTGTACAACTGTTGATAGATTTAGTAAACAAGGACATTTCATTCCTTGTAAATAGACTCTTTCTACAACTCAAGCTACTAAGGTATTTATTAAATGTATTTTTTTGCATCATGATTTTCCAAAAGTTATTTTATCGGATTGAGATGTTCATTTTTGTCATCACTTTTGGGTTGCATTATTTCAAAATTTATGTTTTATAATATACTTTAGCTCTGCATTTCATCTGAAAAGTAATGGGCAAAGTGAAGCTATAAATAATACTATTTTAGATCTATAACATTGTTATTCTTTAGATAATCCAAGTAATTGGGATGAGAAACTTCCTTTACTACAATTTGCATATGATAACACAACACATACCACTACTGGACGTGCACCATATGAAATTGTTTATGGTAAAAAGCTTCCCAATCCCATGACTCTCATTCAAAATGATATACCTATGGCTGATTTTTTTGCACAAGATCATATTTCTACACTTCATGAGGTTCATGAGCACATTAAAAAGAGTCAAGAATGTTACATGCATAATGTTAATAAGAAACAAGTAGCTAAATAGTTTAATGAAAATGAGTTTGTATGGTTACAAATAATTAAAAGACATTTGAAAAATATTTCACAATATCCTAAGGTTAAACTTGCACCAAGTTATTGTGGACCTTTTTGTATTATTCAAAAAATTAATGAAAATGCTTTTAGATTAGACATACCTTCTCATTGGAATATACATAATTCTTTTCATATCAATTTATTGAAACAATTTAAAGGAACATTACCACTCACTCCTATTTTACATGATCCTCCTTTACTTAAAGAGGATGCTAAAATTTTCATTCTAGAGAAAATAATTGATTATTATGTTACTACTACACACATAGGTAACCAATATCATAGATATTTAGTTAAATATAAAAATCACTCACTTGACGAATCTCAATGGATTCATAAGACATCACTAACTCCACATTATGACCATTAGATTTCTACTTATCATTCATAATCACATTAAATTCCAATTTTCCAATTCCATGCATGTGTTTTTACATGGAACATGCTTATGATTATTCAATGATGGGACATATGACTGGCCATCCATGTCTATTTTATTCTTATCAATTAAGGTTAGTTGCTTGTCAACTAGGAAGCATGTTATACTTTATGGAATAATGGAATGTTAAATGGATTTTAATGCCTTGAGGTTTTTAATGTGCTTTGTGTTTTGATTTAGCAGGTGAAGATTCATGAGGGTGTGAACGTGTGAGGACTTATTCACATATTTTTTGAAGTTATTTAGAAGAATATTTAGAAGATAGTATTTTTAGTTATTTTTGTAAAAATAATAGATTGCTTTAGAAATCGACGTTTTTGTAAAAATACAAAATCCCAATTTTGCAAGTAAAGTAGGTTTTTGTAAAAAGCACACTTTTTGAAGCACCACCCTCATGTATCTTCTATACAAGACATAATAAGAAGTACCTGTAAATACACATGCTCTGATAGACTCGTCCATCAGAGTATGTGGGGGGAGATTGTACCCAATTTGGTGTCACATCTCTTATCTCTTTCTATTCTTTGAGTACCTTTGTGTGATTTTGTTTCTATACTATCATCTCTGTACCTACGTCTATGGGATCTGAAGGTCAACAATAAACCTGAAAAGTAAGCTAGAAGAGAGTGAGGATGAGTAGCACATTCAATAGGGACAACTGTAAAAAGCTCTTGGGAAGAAGCCCAAAATGCTGGCAAAAAATTGTAGCCTACAAAAAGATGTCAATAAGTTGCTGAAAACTCAGATTTCATTCAATTATAGAATTACTTGATTGATTGATAATTTGGAGATGGTTGTTGTAAAGTTAAATATTCTTTTCAAAATAGATAAATAATATAAGACTTCAAATAGAAGTTGAAGAAAAAGGCCTACGCTTTACATGAATTCTTCTATTGTAGAACACATACATGGTAATAAAGTAATAAAGATGTTTTGGCAGGCCGAAGAAAAGTAATATGGATGTTTGTGTCTATGATGGATGGGATGTCACAATTTGTGTCACCTTTTTAGTACTGTGGTTCCTCCAACATCCAGATTCTGTTAGTTCTAGGTTGAAAGGAAAGAAGAAAATGTCCCTAAGTCCTCAAAAGTAGAAGTGGAGGCCCCCTAAAACCTCCACTACCTTGTCATCTACTGATTGCTTTTGATGCTAGCCTTGTCACCAAATCACCAACCCGCCAGTTCCAGAGCTCGTGCAGTTACTTGATGATGCATTGGTATTCAATGCCTAGGCCATCTAGACCTTGTGCCTCGATAGCCTTTCACCTAGAGAGTCTGGATTCTGTAGCTACCTTCTTTTTCCCAATGTTGATGTTGGTCCTTTAGTTGTCTTTCCTTCTTATTAGCTTTCTCCACTTCCCATCATGCACAGATGCTAGCATTGACTTCCTTCACTCAACACGTATCAATCATTGCCCTCACGATTGTCTTCCTCTTTGACATGGTAGGTGGCTTCTCTAATCCTACCATAATCATCAACTATCATATCACTTGGTTCTTCACCTTCCCTATTGCACCTCTTGTAGCCTTGCATTTGACCTTGCCCAATCCTTCTTCCTTTTGCCTACCATGTACCCTTCAATCTCTCTTGCGAACACTATCTTCCAATGGAGTCCTACTCTCTTTCCTTTTTTTATACTATGAGTCATGTTCCAGTATTATTAGGTTCCTATTATTTTGGTTGTCCTACGTCGATGTGTCTACGTACATTGACGTATTGCAATAACCGTCCCTTCTATCAATCTATCTATGTCTCTCTGCTTCCCCCTTCTGTGTATATATCTTTGTGTATCTTTTGTGTGTATCACTTGTGTATCTTGGGTGTATCTTTATGTGTATCCCGTGTGTATCCTTATGTGTATCCCTATATGTATCTTTGTGTGTATCCCCTATATCGCCCCATTATCTACGTTAGGTTCCTTATATACTTAGTATTCTCCCCTTGGTCCTGGTGTTCATCGATATGATTCGCTTTGCCCTCCTGTACCATGATGGCCTCGATCGCACGAACTATCCATTCGCATGAGGGAATCAAAATTAGATCTTGGATTTGTGCCTTGAGAAGGGTACTATAGATGGTGACCTCAAGTTGGTAGTGTAAGTGTCTATTGGATTTAATGCGTCACTTCTTAATGCCCATGTAAAGTCGAATATTAATGGGTGCATAACAAAAATTGGGTGGACACTGGTCCGGACTCGCTAATACATGTTTTTGAAATCCATATGCGCAATCCTTCCGAGTCGATGCCATTGTTGGATTCAGAGTGTCTGGGTACCGAATTCCAGGAGTGACCCAAGTTCGGAATCATTCCAAGTGTGTCAAAAAAAAGACCTTGCGAATTTCCAAGTGCATGAGTAGATGAAGGGAGAAGGTGATAACGTATCTTTTTTCATTTGTGCATATCAAAAGAGAGCGATCTATTGCTGCATCCAGCCTATATAACTCAAAGATTGCATATCTGAAATGAGATAATTACTACTCCAATAGTTGTATTTCCATTAGTTGAGATGGAGAATATAATTTTGCAAAACTTCTTGAACCCTCACCATAGCTGATGGGGTTGTGATTCATCATGGTTGTTGTCAACCTACAAAGTAAGCACTATGGCATTTCATAGAATATATATATTTTTTTATATAAAGGAAGTTCGGCATTAGCCTACTCTCTCGGACTTGAATTAAATAAAGAGAGAAAAGTACAAGAGAAGGGGATTAGTGCCCATGGGACCCCCTGAATCCC
This sequence comes from Ceratopteris richardii, assembly GCA_020310875.1. Classification (NCBI taxonomy): domain Eukaryota; kingdom Viridiplantae; phylum Streptophyta; class Polypodiopsida; order Polypodiales; family Pteridaceae; genus Ceratopteris; species Ceratopteris richardii. Next base: position 65,457,703 of record CM035414.1, on the reverse strand, counting down.
ACAAAGCAGGGGAAGCTTTTACAGAGCTTAGATGCCATTACAAAGAAGGTTAATCACCCTCTCATCACCCTCATGAGGGGCCCACTTGAGTTTAAGCTTGTTATTGATCAAAAGGAGAACTTGATGGTGCCTGAAGGGGGGGGATTTCTATGTTAACAATCCTTTTGCCAAGGAGGAACAACGATTTCTCGATTGACCACTCCTTGGGGGAGTCTCCGAAGTTGAGAGCACATCTTTCTCGCCAGATTTTCCAAAAGACCTCCCCTCTGATGGCATTCCAGAGAGTCGTGGAGCAGTCGATCGCTTCTCCCAGTAGGGCCTGCTGCCAACTGAGATGTCTCTGAAGTCTAATTTTCTTTCCAACCGTCTGCCAGAGTCTATTGGAGTTTGGGCAGGTAAAGAAGATATGTGGAACATCTTCGATGGACCGGTAGCAGCGTTTGCACCAGGGAGGGATCCCACAAAGTTTGCTAGCTTTAAGGTTGGTCCAGATTTAATGATGAAGAATTTGCCATAAGAGGACAGACTTTTTGATTTCTATGAGGGGGTGCCAGATAGCCATGAACTTCATGTCCCACCGAAGCCGCGTCCATGACAGGCACCACTTCTTGTTGAGGTTAACCAGATAGTCAATCGTTTCTTTGATGTTCGGGATTTTTGATAGGCTATTCCCATTGTGCCATTTGAGACCAAGCAAGCTCACTGTGTCATGTCCCATGAGAAGGCGAGTTTTGTGACGATCCTAGGCGAGACATCTGCTTTGCAAAGTGTTCCATTCTTCGTACGAAATGTTGATGCAAGGGTCAATATCCTCGAAGTTGATCCAGCGGTTGGTGTCTTGTTTCCAGAGATGTTTCCATTTCTTGAAGCCTTTGTTCCGTAACTTCTTGGCATTTTGAATGTTCCAAGATTCCACACTCCGGATGCCATGGATCAGAAACCAGATAGAGTTGTTTTGTCTGATACCGGCAGCCCACTTCCAGTCTTCACTAATTCTTGTGTAGATTCTGACTTTATTCCAACTCTTCCATAGGGAGCACACGAGATTAGAGCCTTTTGGGAAGACGGGGATCGGGGAAAACAACAAGGTCAAGATGTCGAGATTCTTCCAATTTGGGAAACCCAAGAGCACCAACTCGTTCTTGTTTCTGAAGATCAGCTTGGCCCACGAGGCCTCCCCATTGCACCAAGCATTAATCATCCATTTGGCTGCCAGTTTGTTAGCCATGCACCCAATGTCCAGGATACCAAGACCCCCACTATGTCTATGGCTGGTGCAGATGCACCATTTGATTTTAGGCACCCCCCTTCTATTTTGATCGCCCGTCCAAAGGAAGTTTCTACAAATATTATCTAGTTTGGACAGATCTTGCTCTTTCAGTCTCCAGCAAGAAAGGAAATAAATGATAGAAGAAAGGAGGAACGTGTTGATAACCATAGCACAACCAGCAAGATTGATTTTCATACCTCTCCAATAGTTAAGCTTGTTTTCGACTTTGGCCAGCACCCAGTTCCATCGCTGTTCCATAGAGATGCCAAACCCCAAGGGGATCCCAAGAAGCCGAAAAATTTGGCCCTATGGAATGATTTGACAGCCATGATCAATGAGAAGGCCGGGCTGAGACCCCACAATAGCTCTAAAGGCGGTCTTAGAGTGGTTGATTATGGATCCAGAGGCTTCACAAAAAGTAGCAAGACACCTCCAGAACGTCTCTAGGTTGGTACTATCATTGTGAACAAACACGTTCATATCGTCGGCAAAAAGTCTCATGGTGATCTGATTGTGGTCGTGAGGCAAGCGGAGGCCTTTGATATTGCCAACTTCCACCTGGTGCGCCACAAGCCTGCTAAGCCCCTCCGTGGCGATGGCAAAGAGAAGGGGAGCCAAAGGGCACCCTTGTTTGATAGCTCTTCTAAGTTTGATCACCTTCGAGAGTTTGCCGTTAATGTTAATTTGGGTCGATGTGTTTTCGAGACAGGTTGCGATCATCTTGGTGAATTTCTGACTACATCCAAGATCTTGGAGTGACTGCAGAATATAGTCCCATTCCAACCTGTCGTAGGCTTTATCAAAGTCGATCTTGAGGAAGACCACATCTTGTTTATACTCATTTGCAAATTCAAGACCTTCCCAAATATCTATAATGGTTTCCAAAATAGACCTGCCTTTGGTGAAACCTTTTTGGTCCTTGCTTAGCCACGCTCTCAAGTGGCAAGAGATTCTGTTGGCAATGAATTTGGCGATGATCTTGTATCCTGTTTGGAGCATCGTAATAGGACGCCAGTTCTCTATTCTGTTCTTTTCCCCTTTTTGTGTATTAACTTGATAATACCATTGTTGAGACAGGAAGGAAGTGCGCCAAACTTGAGCGTCTCTTGCCAAACCAGATGAAGAGGGGTGGCAACCACCAACTTGAAGGATTTAAAGAACTCATTAGTGAGCTTGTCGGGTCCTGGGCTTTTACCAGGAGGGAGGGCATCAATGACCTCAATGATTTCTGCTTCAGAGATAGGGGCATGTAGCAGGGAGCAAAGGTTGAGTGGTATCCTGCGGGGGGAAACCCTAGATATGGCTGCCATACAGTCCCTTGTATGGTGGGAGAGGGGGTTCGAGGTCCCCAGGAGTCTCGTGAAGTGCCCTTCAATGATCCCAAAATTATCTTCTTCTGAATTGCATACATTGACATTTAAGTCTAGCAGTAAGGGGATCGATTTTCTGTTATGTTTCCTTTTAAGGATACAACACATCTCTTTGGTGGGTTTGTCGGCTTTGCCAGCTCACCACTTCTTGAAGAAAATTTGCAAATTTTTCCTTTGTATTTCTTCCTCGTATCTCAACAACGCTCTGATTTTTCGAAGACCTTTCTGGGCTTGAGATTTTCCTTTGTTCACTTCCTCCTCGAGCCTCCAGAGTCTGTGGTAAAGAGCTTCCCTGCGAGCCCGCCACACAGTCTCGAGCATCTTCCTGGATCTAATCATGATTTGTTGAGACTTATCGACTGCACTTCTCCAGCACTTGGCTGGGGACAGGCCGGAGGCGAACGCCTCCTTCCACACATCAACAATTTCTTGATGGACAAAGGGGAGAGAGAAGGTGGGTGCACCGGCATGGAACCAAGGAGCCTTACAGATCTTGTTGGAAGGTTGGAAAGTGATAACGATCGGGTAGTGATAAGAGATGGTGAGGTCAGTGCGTTGCGCAAGGGATGGGTGGCCCCACTGATGAGTAAAACTCTGAGAGATGTAGCATCTATCGAGTCTAGCTTTCCTCAGGTCCTCGCTCGCTTGGAGATTTGACCAAGAAAAGCCATTCGAGTCTTTGAGTTCGACCAAATCCAAGTGAAGTTTGATTTTGTCCCACGTTTCTTTCTCCCGACTATCGATGATCCTGCCCTTGCCCATCCATCTGTCCATAGGGTCCTCCACCATGTTGAAGTCACCACAAATAAGCACGTTGTGGGGGAGCGGGTCCAAGGAGGCCCATGTGTTCAGTCTCTCTAATTCCCCGTTAGGGGCATACAAAGAGACCAGAGTAAAACAAAGAGGAGCACCAAAAGAAACAACAATCCATCGATGCCTTTCATCTTCAATGGAGTTCTCAAGCTTTTCAAACTAGAGTTGATTAATACCGATTGCCGTTCCACCAGACCCCCGCTGGTGCGCCGTTGAAATCCAAACATGGGTCGAGGAGACTTGCCTAAGCCGTCTTTGGAGGTCTTCTCCGTCAATTTTAATCTCATGAATACATATCAATTCTGGGTTTAGGCTAATGTCGCGAAGCCATTGACCAATGATGGTCGCTCTTGAGGGGTCGGTTAGCCCTCTAGCATTTAGCAAGATGATGATCATTGTCGAAGTGAGCCCTCTTTGCGGGAGGGAGCTTTGTCCTTTCTTTTCTTGGATTCATCTTTCTTTTTCGCTGGGATCGATCCTGAATCAGCAATAGGTTCTTGTGGGGGCTTTTCCAGGGTAACTCTGTAGGTTGTTTTCCTTTGCGGGATGCCTCCTGCTAGGAAGACTTGGGCACCGTTTTCGACACCGTTTCCAGAATAGTCGATCCGATGATGGAAGTTTCACTATCCATGTTATCTTCGTTACTAGTGGTAAAGCCATCTTCTTTGCTTGTAGTGTATCCCTCCTGGGAGGTTTCTTTATTATCAAGGATCTCTAGGGCTTTGTCGTTGGTGTCCACCTCAAGTAGGTTCCCTCCTGGGTTGTCAAACTCATTGATCTCCTTTTCCAGATTGCAATATAAATTGCTAGAGGGGGTAATTGTCATGATGTTTCGCTCAGAAGTTGCCCTAGGACTTCTTTTCCTTCTTCTTCTGAATTCGATGAACCCATCTGCATCAGCTTCTGGGTTACGGGGGCCCTTGCCTTCCTCTTCCTTCGTCGAGTGGGCCAAAGCGCCTTTGTTGTCTTGAGCGTTTTTGGAGGCTTCTTGATTTTGCTTGCTTTTTTGTTTCAAAGGGCAATCTTTAATCCTGTGGCCTTGTTGGCCACAATGAAAGCACACATTGGGAAGGTTTTTGTAATTGATGTCTTGCTCCCAGACATCCCCTTCACCCAAGTCCACTTTGATCTTCGATGGAAGCGGCATGCTGAGGTCGGCCTCGACACAGATTTGAGGGTGCCACCGGGTGTTGAACGAGTGTCTTGCACCTTCATAAATGAGACCACCAATGTCCTCGCGTGAGGCCAACGGCTTGCCGATAGGAGAAACAATGTCCCACACGAAGTTGTACAAGAAGTGGAAGGTTAGGGAGCTCAACCCAGAGAGGGTACCGAAGCGATTTCGATTTGTCGGGAGTAAAATCAGGAGACCATGTGAATAGGCACACGGTCGCCCGGCCGAGTTGCCAAGTGCCAACGCTTAGGGCTCGAAACGCCATATCTTCATTTTCAAAGACTAGCAACATGTGGCTTGCCGGTAAGAATTGACACTTACAAACAATTAGTCCACGAGGGAACCACTCGTTTCGAAGCCACTATCACACAGTTTCGAGTGGGGGCCTAGGGCCAAACATTTGGCCGATGAGGCAAACTTTCTTGAGCTCCTCCTGAGTTGATAGAATTGCAGATCTACTGAGGGAGACCACGGGGGGTTCAACACTCTCGGAGGCCCCAGGGTCGGCACAAGACCCCCCCTCCAACAGAGAGGCCAGGTTACCGGTTTCCCTCGGAGGAGGGGCCAAGTTACTTCTCACAAATGAGGGGGTCGCCAAATCCATGACCAATTTAAAAGGATTTCGCAAGATCTACACGAGGATCAATGAAAACTTCACATATTCTTTTACCTTCAGCCCCTTGAATCTTCTCGTGCCTCTTCTTTTTCTCTTTTTTCTCTTCTTTTTACTCTTCTTTTTTTTTCTCTTTTTCTTTTTTTTTCTTTTCTCTTTACCTTAATAAATGCCTTCACTATACGAAAGCCCCAAGGAGGCGACAAGGATTCGGGAGGCCATGGAAGAGCAAACTTTAAATTCCCTCACTTTGAAGAGCTGAACAGTGAATACTGATTTTCCTTTTAAAGAGAAAGATAAAGTCGTAGAACTTTAGGCATGAAGCACGTGAGGGCCCAGCGAAGGAAAGAAAAATAATGCTTTTAGAATAATTGATCTCTGAATGCGACGACGCTAAACTGGAAGCGACTCTTACGGAAATGTGGCCTTTATCTTCTGCTATCAGAAAATGAAGAGGAGTGAAAAGGGCCTGAGTTGTCAGGGATTGCAGCGGAGGCCATCATGTGAACTTGTGAAGATGGCCATGACGATCTCTCGAGCATCAGCAATGACAACGACAGCGATTAACTTTGACTATGCGAAGATGAGAGTTTTCCAGCGAAAGCTTTCCTTCTTAACTCTTTTGCGATCGATCTGACTAAAATCCAGCCCCCTTAGTTCGCTGTCAATCGCGCTTGCCACCCGGTTCCACGTCGGTCGAGAAGGCCCTCCTAGTTCTACGTCAGTCATGACTGACATCCCGTCGGTCGCGAAGGATAAGCAATACGATTGACAGACCAGGCGTCGACGCGGTTGTCCCTGCTGCAATTAGTCACGATGGCGAACGTGGACTCAATGATTGTTCATCATAGCCATAGCGGTCATCATTGCAAGGTCAAGAAGGTCAGCCTCCGACAGCTGCTCTTCAGCTCCGACAGCAGTTCCATCCTTTGTGCTCTTCAACTTCGATAGCAGAACCGACCTTTCCACTCTCCAGCTCGGACAGTAGTTCCGTCCTACTCTGACGGCACCTCCAACAGCTACGATGGACCAGCAGCTACGACTTATCGAACACAACGGAAAGCTAGCGGAAGTTTCGGAAGTTGATGAACAGGTAAACTCAGAAATTGTTTTGTTCAAAAAGCTCTAGAAGGAAGTCAAAAAAATCTTCCAACCTTCGAAGAAGCTTCAAACCTTGGACACAAAGATTGATATTCTACTTAGTTTGTTGATTTTGGTTTGTCCCTTGTCTCCTAGGAGGCAAGTGGAAGAAATTTCAAGGATATCCTCCAACAAGAAGTGGTGGAGCAACCTAAGTGACCTTTTGGGGGAACACATCAATGATGAAGTAGAGATAAAAAAAAGTGCTAGAAGGAAGAAATCATCCAAGAAGCATTTAGCTAAGCTGAAGAGGAAGCTAAGAAGAAGGCCCAACACAGTAGGAAAGAGAAGCAATGATGACAAGAAGAAGTTTTCTAAATGGAAGAAGAAGATCGCTAAGAGAAGATAGAGAGAGAAAACAGCAAGAAGAAGGACGACAAAAATAACAAGAATGACATAACCAAATACAATAGCAATAAGCGGATCATCCACAAGATTCAATAAATTCAATGATCAACTTTGAGCTTCATGTCTCCATTTTCCACAAAATTGGCAGACTATTTTGTTTGGACACACCGTTTGTGGGTGCTATTATTGGTGGCATATGGTACACCAGAGGCTTGCTCTTGTCTCTCATTCCCTTAGTTCCTCTATTTCTTTTCATAATTTGGCGACTATGTCTGTTATATGGAGTCAATAAAATGGAGGAGGTATGAACCACCTCTTAAACCCATTTAGAGGATAAACACATGAGTGCCATGTGGCACTCATGTGTAGAACATTGGACTCAATCAATGAGAGAGAGATTTTAAGTGAGTAGTACGTGGCTGGGCGGATATTCCAAGAGACGTCAGTCTCCGTGCTCGCGCGAACTCTGAGAAGATACCCTCCTCGGATGTGCAAAACAGGGGCCATCATTGAGCTTATGAAACATTGGTATCCGAGCCAGGGAATAGTGATAGATGTGCCACGTGACGGGAGTATATAGACTTGCACTCATGTGTAGAACATTGGTATCGAGCCAGGGAACAGTGATAGATGTGCCACGCGACGGGTGTATATAGACTTGCGGACGGCGATAGCAGTAGAACTCCAGCCGACTGTATATGCTAGAGAGTTGGGACTGCTCTTGCTCTCAAGCCCCTCTCTAGGATGAGAGAAGAGGGACTCTAACTCTATAGATATACTCATAGCTACCGCTTTTGACTCTGCATATGGGATAAGAAAACTCCATCGGCGGCCCTTCTGAGCTATTTTCGAAGTCACCAACAAGATTAAGCTGAAATTTGGGGAGAATTTTGTATTTCCTTGAAGATTGAGAAATTTTATGTTATGGATCAAGATATTGGCCAAATGATGATGTATAAATGTAATACGGGCTGTGGAGAAGGGTTATGGGTTTTTCTTGAAAAGCTTCAGTCCATCACTTTGAGCTTCCCAAAGTCATCCATCCATGAGGATGAGTTCTTTCACTTCCTACCCTTGACATACCCGACTTCTCCGCACCATAGCTTTCTCATACAATATCGGATTTTAAAAATCTTGGTCACCTTTCGAAGCTATACTCCTAAGCTTCGCTTAAAAACCATCGATGTTGGATTTGGACGAGATTTGCCCCACCAAAATCTCTCTGCAACACTTCAGCAAGAACTAGGCGGCCACTCCTGGGCCTAGTTTTTCGTCATCCGGACTCCAAATCCACCTTTTTCACTTGGGATACTCTTAAATTCTTGAAGTATAGGTGCTGAGAAACCATTCTTGGACTTGCGAGGATCCATAAATCTCAGAAGTTGCTCAATTTTACTCAGTTTTCTCGGTTGGGGCTATTCCTACGTGTTTTTGGAGTTGTTTTGGATGGTTTATGGTGTTTAGAACCTCCCTGGACCAACCGGACATTTCCGATTTTCGTTTGGGCCTAGCGAGAATTCAAAATCAGCAACCTAAAGCTTCAAGGACCACTTGGATTTCGCTTCTGCAACTCAATTTTGTAACAGGGAAGTGCTCTTGTGATATATTTCTCTTCTTCTTGCATATTTGAGCTTTACTTCCATTCATTTTCATACACTCTAGTTAGCAAATGGGGGTAGGGAACTTAAACATGGAAACCAAAGGCAAACAAGTAGTTGAAACCACTTCTCCATCTAAAGAGCCACTAGAGGATCCTGATTCTAAAATGGAAGAAGTAGAGATAGGGCAAGAAATAGAAGAGAACTTAGAAGAGAAAGAGCCTTCACAGGAAGAGTACACTTACGAAGAACTTATAGATGAATTTATCACTTGTGACCAATTCATAGATTTGAAAGAGCAGACCCTTAAATTAGAGAAAGATCTTAGTAGCATCACATCTCTTATACATCAACTTAAGTCTCAAATGATCTCACTTGAGACTAGTGTCACCTCTTTCCTAGCTAGGAAGGAAAGAGAGACCCCTCCTATTCCTTTGGAGCTCACTAGGAAAGATACTTCTCTTCCTAGTAAGCTTAAAGGAGAGAGCTCTAGGGAAGCTCCCCTCCTAAAAGACTTGAAGCCACCTACCTTTACGGGGGATGACCGAGACAGGAATAAGGATGCAATCTACACTTTTTTATAAAAGTGGCATGATTTGCATCAATTGAAGGGCACCCCACCTGAGTATCATGTGCTAGAGGCGAGTCTCTCCCGCATGCTTATAAGTGGTGGATGAGTCTTAAGGAGGCGAACTCTATCCCTACTGACTGGACTCAGTTTGAGACTCCTTTCTTAAAAGAGTTTCTTCTTGAGAATGAGGAGGAGAGGAATTGGGATGAGTGGGATAGGATTACTCAGAGAGGTAGGCCTCTTTCAGTCTACCTATCCCACTATAGAGAGATCATTTTGAAACTTAAGGGCTTAGATGATTTTCAGAAGAACAGAGAGTTTGTTAGAGGCTTGGATAAAGCCATAAAGAGGGAAGTCAGAAGGAATGCGCCTAAGATGTTTGAAGAGGCGATCAAGTATGCACACATATATGAGGACCATAACCGTCCTCAGTATACTCCTATGGAGACGGATCAGCCCCTCAAGCCTCTTAGTATGACTAAATTTAAAAAGAAGTTACCTTTAGGGAAAAACAAAGTTTTTATTAAAAAACAAAGTTTTTATTAAAAAACAAAGATCACAAGGGCCTAGATTATCCACAGACCAGTTTGAGAGGGCCAAAAAAGAGAACTTGTGTTTTAGGTGCCTATCTCCTAGCCATTCACAGTGGAACTGTCCACTCAAGCAGGGGGAAGAAAAGAAAAAGGGACCAGAGTCTAGTACGGCCCCCGAAAAGGGCAAGAAGGCGGTCCACCTAGTGCAGACCCTTCCTATTCATGGCAGCTCTAGCTGCAAGGAAGTGGAGGTGATGCATGAGGATATAGAGCACACCTGTTGTTTGACTCAGTCATTGTGGTCACCACAATTTGGACCACATGACTTAGTTAAGCTACATGGTAGTGTATACGGGACCAGGGTTCGGGTCATGATAGATGACTCGGCTACTCATAATTTTATAAACTATGCTTTGGTCAAGAAATTAAAGATTCCCCAGTAGCCTAGTGCACATAAATACATTGTATCTACGATGCAAAGACAAGATAAAATAATATGGGATACTATGATATCCAATTTGGAAGTCAAGATGCAGGACTATACAGATTATATGGACTTCAAAATTATGAACATGGAGAGGACATATCTAGTTTTAGGAAGAGAGTGGCTATGGGGGTTGGGACACACACTGAAACACAGCTATCAAAACAACACACTCGAATTTGAAAAGAATGGAAGTAAAGTTTGTATTCAGGGAGAGAGAGATGTACCTAGTGCACCTCTCATTTCTTCACTAGAGTTGTATAGTCTCTGTTATTCTCAACATGTACAGGACATGTTTTTATTGTATAGTCATGATATGGAGCATTGTACAGACAGCTCATCTGATGTATATTTTTATGCTAGGAATGTAAATATGAACAGGACTTTCTACTATTCTTTTTTGCATGAGTATGTGGTTAAAACTTTTAAGGGTCTTACGTTTGAGTACAATGATGTTTTTCCCACTAACTTACCTAGAGGGCTACCACCTGAGAGAGGGGACATTGACCATGCCATAGAGATTGTTACTAACACTAATCCTATTTGCAAACCACCTTATAGGCTTAGTGTTTCTCAGCATGAGGAGGTTGAGAAGCAATTGGAGGATTATTTAGATAAGGGCTTCATCAAACCTAGTAACTCACCTTGGGCATCCCCAATGCTCCTAGTTAAAAAGAAAGATGGCTCTATGAGACTATGTATAGATTATAGAGCACTTAATAAGGTAACTATCAAAAATAGGTTTCCAATGCCTAGATTGGAAGACCTATTTGATCAATTACATCAAGCTAGGTAGTTTACCAAGCTTGATCTTAGATCAGGATATCATCAGATCAGGATTAGGGAAGAGGATGTCCCTAAAACCGCATTTAGGACTAGATATGGGCACTATGAGTTTTTGGTGATGCCTTTCGGTCTCACCAATGCTCCTACCACTTTCATGAAACTCATGAATAGTGTTTTACGGCCTTATCTAGGACACTTTGTGGTAGACTTTTTGGATGATATTCCGATCTATAGTGCATCAGAAGAAGAGCACTTTGAACATTTAAGGAAAGTATTTCAAGTGCTAAGGGAAAATTCACTCTTTGCTAAGGAATCAAAGTGTGAATTTTTCAAGTTAGAGGTTAGATACCTTGGGCATATAGTCTCCCAGGATGGAATCCAGATGGATCTTGAAAAATTAAGGGCTATTATGGAATGGCCACATCCAAGGAACTTGGAAGAGCTGCAGATCTTCCTAGGATTATCAAGCTTCTATCAAAGATTCATTAAGAACTATGCCAAGATTGATGTCTCGATGACGGAACAACTTAAAGGGAAAGGGAAAGCCTTTCATTGGGGAGACGAACAGAAGCAAAGTATGGAAAAGTTGAAAGTAGCAATTGCTACAACTCCACTTTTACACATAGCAGATCCCAACAAACCTTTTGTGGTTGAGACTGACGCGAGTGATTTTGCCATAGGAGGGGTTTTAGTATAGGATGGTTGACCAGTAGCTTTTGAGAGTAAGAAACTAGAACCGGCTCAGAAGAATTAATCCATCTATGAGAAGGAGTTGTATGCAATTGTCCATGCTTTGAAGAAGTGGCGTCATTATTTATATGGTGCCAAAGTCACGATAGTGTTTGATCAAGAGAGCATTAAGTGGCTCTCTAATCAAACAGACCTTAAAGGTCATAAGGCCTGATGGGCAGAGACCCTTCAAGAGTTTGATTATGAGCTTAGGTATAGGAAGGGAAAGTTTAATGTAGTGGCTGATTCACTTAGCCGCATGCCTATGCTCAATGGACTGAGTTTTGCTCAGATCACTAGTGAGCTACTTGAATCCATTAGAGGAAAATGTAGGCTTGATCCTGCATATTCCGAGATTTGGGAAGCCATAGAGAATGGGGATCGTGATATATGGGTTTCCAGTGAGGAAGGAGTATCGATGGGTACTCAAGAAGGATTCAAGTGGAAGAATTACAGTATCCATGATGGATATCTGTTATATAAAGGAAAGGTGTGTATCCCTAGAGATATTGAGGTGAGACGGCATATTTTGTACGAGTGTCATGACACACCTAGTGCGGGATACCCAAGAGTTAACAAGACTTATGATCTTGTTAAGAGGCAGTTTTATTGGCCTGGACTTCATAAGGACGTCCTAGAGTATGTGCTTAAGTGCAATAAATGCCAGGTCAACAAAGCTGAAAGATTGAGGATTGGAGGACTACTCCACCCATTGGATATTCCTAATGGGAAGTGGGAGAGTATCTCCATGGACTTTATAGTCAGATGACCTAAGACACAGAGAGGGCACGACTCAGTCTGGGTAATTGTGGATAGGTTAACCAAAATGGCTAGGTTTATTCCGACACATCCTACAGTGAAGACACCAGAGTTGGCTAGACTCTTTGTAGAGAACCTATACCGGTTATATGGTCTTCCTTTAGACATAGTTTCCGATCACGATAGGAAGTTTACTAGCCACTTTTGGAGAGCGGTCTTCAAAAGGTTGGATACGAGACTTAGCGTGAGTACGGCCGAGCATCCACAGTCAGATGGGCAAACAGAAAGGGTTAACCAAATCCTAGAGGATATGCTTCGAGCATATGTGAATGAAAGGCAAACTAATTGGGAAGAGTACTTACCTATAGTAGAGTTTGCATATAATAGTGCCAAGCACTCTTCCACGGGGCATAGTCCATTTATGCTTATGTATGGGTTTCAGCCAAGAGCTCCTTATGCAGTAGGTTTGCAAAATGAAAAAGTGCAAGCTGCAAAGGACTTCTTGGAAGAGATGAATGACATGCTTAGGCTTGCTAAGGACAGCATTAGGAGAGCTCAGGATAGAGCTAGAGCCTATGCTGACCCTCAAAGGAGAGATATCAACTTTGAGGTAGGAGAGCAAGTCTATCTTAGAGTTCCATCTAGGTCTGAAACCATGAAGACGGGACCTTGTCCAAAACTATCTCCTAGGTATTGTGGACCTTTCCAAATACTTAAGAGAATAGGAAAGATGGCTTACCAGCTCTAACTTCTAGAGAATAGTCAAATCCATCCAATTTTTCATGTTAGCCGGCTTAAAAAAAGGCTGGGTGAATCTGACAACCTCATTACAGATAGTGAGGTAGTAGAGCCTATTTCTGTTCAATCTATTCAACATGAGCCTGAGAGCATACTACGCACTCGAGAGAAACAGACGAGAAGTCATTTGTATAAAGAGTGCTTAGTAAAGTGGAGAGATAGTTCAGAAGATAGTGCTACATGGGAGCGGGTTAGCACCCTTCAGATACGGTTTCCCAGTTTTAGTTTACCTTCCCAAGAGCGTTCTTAAGGGGAAGGATATAGGGAAACAACATGGAGACAAGACCATGTATTTTTATACATGGGGACATAGTGGGAGTACTATTCCCTTGATTATCTCTTTCTTTAAAACCTTCCAATACCATTTTTGAGGACAAAAATAGAGTTAAGGGGAAGGAAATGTTATATGGAGTCAATAAAATGGAGGAGGTGTGAACCACCTGTTAAACCCATTTAGAGGATTCACACATGAGTGCCATGTGGCACTCATGTGTAGAACATTGGACTCAATCAATGAGAGAGAGATTTTAAGTGAGTAGTACGTGGCTGGGCGGATATTCCAAGAGACGTCGGTCTCCGTGCTCGCGTGAACTCTGAGAAGATACCCTCGTGGACTGTGCAAAAAAGGGGCCATCATTAACCTTATGAAACAATGTCTTCCTCCACGATGGTGAACTAGTGATGCCCTTGGATGTCAGCCCACCTGTTAAGGTGTGACAAAGTGTCATTAAAGTGAACTTTGCCTTGCTTGATTGTTGTAGCCATAGCCACAAAATCTTTGATTGAAATGCTTGGTTCTAACAAGTCTTAGAGGTTGTGCATGGTGCTCATTGGAAGCACCTTTTCTAGCCATTTCTTAATCAAGAGACCTCCTAGAGAAGTAGGTAGTTTTTCTACTAGCACTTTTTTCATGGTCATTAGCTCCAAAAATGACTCATCTTTCATAAAATTCAAGTTTTCAAGATCTTCCAAGGCTTGTTTAGTGGAATTTCTTGGTTTGAATGCATAAGAAAACTCAATCTTCATTTTATGCCATGTTGTAAAGTGGTTGTGCTCGCATTGGCTAAACCATTTATCACCTAGCCTATCCAAGGTAGCAAGGAAACGAGCCATGAAGGCATCACTGTCCCTCTAGCCCTCTAGTCTTGCATGATGCCAAAAACTATCTAACATGGTCATCTAGTTCCTCCACCCAAGCTCCCTTAAAAATAGAAAAATTGATGTTAATTCTTTAAAGAAGTGTTGCAAGATCACCTTGGGCCATCTTCGGATCATCTATACTTCATGATTTGCCTTGGAACCTTTTCTTGAATGGTAATACTCTAGCCCGAACTAAGTGATGTAGGTCATGAGCAAGTTGGAGGCATATATTGTACAACCCGGCTCTGCTATGGAGCAGGTTTTGTATGAGAGAACCTAGGAGGAAGCATGCCTCTTGTGGCCCAAATTGTCTTGAATGAGATTGTCATAGCCTCTCCTTTTAGAGCCTTCACAACGAAGAACAACACAGGTGCACATAGACTAGAGAATTGATTCGGACAAACTCATTGATAGGTAAATAATAATTAGGGCAACTCAATGTTTGTATTGATCTAGAAAAGGTTACATCAAGAGGATCCAGCCGAGCATGAATCACAAGGGAATGAAGTATTTCCAACTTGAGAGACATTAATTATTTTTTTTTTTAATATAAAGGAAGTTCGGCAATAGCCTACTCTCCCGGACTTGAATTAAATTAAGAAACAAAGGTACAATAGAAGGGGACTAGTGCCCACGGGACCCCCCAAATCCCACAAAGCAGGGGAAGCTTGATTGAATCCTAGATTGCATTACAAAGAAGGTTGATCACCCTCTCGTCGCCCTCATGCGGGGCCCACTTGGGTTTGAGCTTGTTGTTGATCAAAAGGAGGACTTGATGGTGCCTGAAGGGGGGGGATTTCTTACTGTTGACAATCCGCTTGCCAAGGAGGAATAGTGATTTCTCGATCGACCACTCCCTGGGGGGATCGCCGAAGTTGAGAGCACACCTCTCCCGCCAGATTTTCCACAGGACTTCCCCTCTGATTGCGTTCCAGAGTGCCGCAGAGCAGCCCATCGCTTCTCCCAAAAGGACTTGTTTCCAACTAAGCTGTTTCTGAAGTCTGATTTTCATTCCAACCGTCTGCCAGATTCTGTAGGAGTTGGGGCAAGTAAGGAAGATGTGTGGGACATCTTCGATTGCATGGTGGCAGCGTTTGCACCAAGGAGGGATCCCACAAAGTTTGCTTGCCTTATGGTTGGTCCAAATTCCTCGATGAAGAATTTGCCATAAGAGGACAGACTTCTTAATCTCTATAAGTGGGTGCCAGATACCCATGAATTTCATGTCCCACCGAAGCCGCGTCCAGGACAGGCACCACTTCTTGTTGAGGCTGATCTCGAGGTCAACCGTTTCTTTGATGTTCGGGATTTTGAGTAGGCTATTTCCATTGTGCCATTTGAGACCACGCGCGTTCGGTGTGTCGTGTCCCATGAGAAGGCGAGTCTTGTGACGATCCCAAGCGAGGCATCTGCTTTGCAAAGTGTTCCATTCTTCGTAGGAGATGTTTATGCGAGGGTCAATATCCTCGAAGTTGATCCAGCTGTTGGTGTCATGTTTCCAGAGGTGTTTCCATTTTTTGAATCCTTTGTTCCATAATCTCTTGGCATATTGAATGTTCCACGACTCCACACTCCGGATGCCATGTATCGGGAACCAGATAGAGTCGTTTTGTCTGATTCCGGCCGCCCACTTCCAGTCCTCGCTAATTCTTGTGAAGCTTTTGACTTTATTCCAGCCCTTCCAAAGGGAGCACACGAGATTGGAGCCTTTCGGGAAGACAGGGATCGGGGAGAAAAGTAGGGTCATGATGTCGAGCTTCTTCCAGTTTGGGAGCCCCATGAGAGCCAACTCGTTCTTGTTTCTGAAGATCAGCTTGGCCCACGAGGCCTCCCTATTGCACCAAGCCTTAATCATCCATTTGGCTGCTAGTTTGTTAGCCATACACCCAATGTCCAGGATACCAAGCCCCCCGCAATCTCTGGGGCTAGTGCAGATGGCCCATTTAATTTTGGGCACCCCCCTTCTGTTGTGATCGCCCGTCCAAAGAAAGTTTCTACAAATACTATTCAATTTGGACAGGCCTTGCTCATTCGGTCTCCAGCAAGAAAGGAAATAGATGGTAGAGGAGAGGAGGAACGTGTTGATAACCATCGCACGCCCAGCAAGATTGATTTGCATACCTTTCCAATAGTTAAGCTTGTTTTCGAATTTGGCCAACACCCAGTTCCATCGCTGCTCCAAAGAGACGCCAAACCCCAATGGGATTCCAAGAAGACGAAAGATTTGGCCCTGCGGAATGATTTGACAGCCATGATCAATGAGAAGGCCAGGATGATGTCCCACAATGGCCCTAAAGGCGGTCTTAGAGTGGTTGATTTTGGATCCAGAGGCCTCACAAAAGGTAGCAAGACACCTCCAGAAAGTCTCCAGGCTGGTATTATCATTGTGAACGAACGCGTTCATATCATCGGCAAATAGTCTCATGATGATTTGACTGTGGTCGTGGGGCAGCCGGAGGCCTTTGATATTGCCAGCCTCCACATGATGCGCTACAAGTCTGCTCAGCCCCTCAGTGGCGATGGCAAAAAGAAGGGGGGCCAGAGGGCACCCTTGTCTAATAGATCTTCTAAGATGGATCGCCTTCGAAAGTTTGCCGTTCACGTTAATTTGGGTCGTTGCGTTTCCAAGGAGGGTCGCGATCATCTTGGTGAATTTCTGACTACATCCGAGATCTTGAAGCGACTGCAGAATATAGTCCCATTCTAGTCTGTCGTAGGCTTTGTCGAAGTCGATCTTGAGGAAAACCACATCTTGATTGGACTCATTTGCAAATTGAATACCTTCCCAAATATCCATAATAGTTTCCAGGATAGACCTGCCTTTGATGAAGCCTTTTTGGTCCTCGCAAAGCCAAGATCTCAGATGGCACGAGATTCTGTTGGCAAGGACCTTGGCGAAGATCTTGTATCCTGTTTGGAGCATCGTAATAGGCCGCCAGTTCTCGATTCTGTTCTTTTCCCCCTTCTTGTGTACCAACTTGATAATTCCATTATTTAGACAAGAAGGAAGAGCACCAAACTTTAGTGCTTCTTGCCAAACCATCCGAAGAGGGGTGGCAACCACCAGCTTGAAGGACTTAAAGAACTCGTTGGTGAGTCCGTCGGGTCCCGGGCTTTTACCGAGAGGGAGGGCATCAATGACCTCAATGATTTCTGATTCAGAGATCGGGGCATGAAGCAGGGAATGGAGGTTGGGTGGTATCCTCCGAGGGGAAACCCTAGAAATTGCGGCCATACAGTCCCTTCTATGGTGTGAGAGGGGGTTCGAGGTTCCCAGGAGTCTCGTGAAGTGCCCTTCGATGATGCCAAAATTATCTTCTTCCGAATTGCATACATTTCCGTGTGGATCTAGCAGTAGGGGGATCGAATCTCGGTTGTGTTTCCTTTTAAGGATACGGCACATCTCTTTGGTGGGTTTGTCGGCTTTGCCAGCCCACCACTCCTTGAAGAAAATTTGCAAGTTTTTCCTTTGTATTTCTTCCTCGTATCTCAACACCGCTCTGATTTTTCGGAGACCTTTCTGGGCTTGGTGTTTTCCTTTGTTCACTTCCGCCTCGAGCCGCCAGAGTCTGTGGTAAAGAGCCTCCCTACGAGCCCGCCGCACACTCTCGAGCATCTTCTTAGTTCTGATCATGATTTTACGAGACTTGTCGACCGCACTTCTCCAGCACTTGGCTGGGGCCAAGCCAGAGGCGAACGCCACCTTCCACACATCGGCAATTTCTTGATGGACAGAGGGGAGAGAGAAGGTGGTTGCGTTGGCATGGAACCATGGGGCTTTGCGGATCTTGTTGGAAGGTTGAAAGGTGATAACGATCGGGTAGTGATCAGAGAGAGTGAGGTCAGTGCGTTGTGTGATGGTAGGGTGGCCCCACTGATGAGTAAAACTCTGAGAGATGTAGCATCTGTCAAGTCTGGCTTTCCTCAGGTCCTCGCCCGCTTGGAGATTCGACCAAGAAAAGCCATTCAAGTCTTTGAATTCAACCAAATCCAAGTGAAGTTTGGTCATGTCCCACGTTTCTTTCTCCCGACTGTCGATGACCCTGCCCTTGCCCATCCATCTGTCCGTAGGGTCCTCCACCATGTTGAAGTCTCCACATATAATCACGTTGTGGGGAAGCGAGTCTACGGAGGCCCAAGTGTTCAGTCTCTCCAAATCCCCATTAGGGGCGTACAGAGAAACCATAGTAACACAAAGAGGAGCACCAAAAGAAACAGCAATCCACCGGTGACTTACATCTTCAATGGAGTTCTCCAGCTTTTCGAGCCAGCATTGTTTAATACCGATAACCGTTCCTCCAGACCCCCGTTGGTGCTTCGTTGGGATCCACACATGGGCCGAGGAGACTTGTCTGAGCCGTTTCTGGAGGTCTTCTCCGTCAATTTTAATCTCTTGAATACATATAAAGTCTGGGTTTAGGCTAATGTCGCGCAGCCATTGACCAATGACGGTCGCTCTTGAGGGGTCGGTTAGCCCTCTAGCATTTAGCGAGATGACAATCATTTTTGTATTGATCCCTCTTTGCGGGAGGGAGCTTTGTCCTTTCTTCTCTTGGCTTCATGTTGTAGAACACATACAGGGTACTAAATTGATAAAGATGTTTTGACGGGTCAAAGAAAAGTAATATGGATGTTTGTGTCTATGATGAATAGGATGTCGCAATTTTGGTCGCCTTTGTACTCCTCTGGTTCATCCAACATCAAGATTCTGACAGTTCTAGGTCAAAATAAAGGAAGAAACCGTCAATTAATCTTGGGAAGCACAAGGGGAAGCATGTTGAACCTTCACTCCCCTGTCGTCTGTTGATTGCTTTTGATGCCTTGTCACCAAATCACCAACCTGCCAGTCTCAGACCTCCTACAGTTACCTGATGATGCGCTGGTAGCCAATGTACAAACAACCAAGACCCCTTGCTTCGATATCCTTTCACCTTGAGAGTCCGTCTTCTGTAGCCGCATTCTACTTCCCAAAGTTGACGCTTGTCCTTTAGTTGTCTTTCCTTGTTCTTAGGTTTCTCCACTTCTCATCATGTAGATATGTCAGTGTTGGCTTCCTTCACTCAACACTCATCAATCATTGCACTCATAGTTGTCTTCCTCTTTCACATGGGAGGTGGCTTCTCTAATCCTACCATAATCATCAACTACCATATCACTTGGTTCTTAACCTTCCCTATTACACCTCTCGCAACCTCACATTTGACCTTGTCCAATCCTTCTTCCTTTTGCCTACCATGTACCCTTTAGTCTCTCTTGCGAACACTATCTTCCAATGGAGCCCTACTCTCTTTCCTTTGTATATAGTATGAGTAATGTTCCATTATTATTAGGGTCGTATCTATTTTTGGCCATCCTTCTACTTGGGTGTGTCTACCTACATTGACATATTTCATTAACCCTTTCTTCTATCAATCTATCTATGTCTCTCGACGTCCCCCTTCTATGTGTATATCTTTGTGTATCTTTGTTTGTATCTCTATGTGTATCCTTTGTGTATCCCTATGTGTATTTTTGTGTGTATCTCGTATATCCCCCCATTATCTGCATTAGGTTCCTTATATACTTAGTGTTCTCCCCTTGGTCCTAGTGTTCCTCCATATGATTCGCTTTGCCTTCCTATATCATGATGGCTTTGATCGTAGGATTTGTCCATTAGCACGAGGGATTTAAAATTAGATCTTGGAATTGTGCCCTGAGAAGGGTGTTACAGATGGTGACATCAGCTTGGTAGCACAAGTGTCCATTAGAGTTAATGCTTCACTTATTAATGCTCATATGAGGTGTGTAATAGAATTTGGGTGGACACTCACCCGCTACCGAATTGCTAGGAGTGACCCAACTCCGGAATCACTCCAAGTGCATCCAAAAATAGAACTTGCAATATTTCGGTATCATGAACATCCACCAGGTGTACACAATGTCTATTACCTTCCATTTCTAAGTGCATGAGTAGATGAAGCGAGAAGGTGATAACATATCATTTTTTTCATTTGTGCATATCAGAAGAGAGCGATCTCTTGCTACATGCAGCTGATATAACTCAAAGATTGAATGTCTAAAATGAGATAATTACTACTCCAATAGTTGTAATTCCATTAGTCCAGATGGAGAAAGCATTTGGTAAACCATGTTCCAATGAATATAAGTATGCATAACTTCTTTAAGCCTCACCATAATCGATGGGGTTGTGATTCATCAAGGTTGTTTTAAACCTACAAAGTAAGCACTATGGCATTTCATAGACTGTATATTTGTTGCTAACGGAAGTTGAGGAAGTTGATGAACAGGTAAACTTGGGAGAGTTGTTGTTGAAAAAGCTCTAGAAGGAAGTGAGATGAATCTTCCAACCTTCAAAGAAGGCCCAAACCTTGGACACAAACATTGGTGTTCTACTTAGTTTGTTGATTCTGGTTGGTCCCTTGCCTCTTAGGGGGCAAGTGGAAGAAATTTCAAGGATATCTTCCAACAAGAATCGTTGGGGCAACCTGACCGACCTTTGGGGGAAGACATCAATGATGAAGTAGAGAGAAATGAAGTGCTAGAAGGAAGAGATTGTCGAAGAACCATTTAGAGGAGCTGAAGAAGAAGCTAAGAGGAAGGCTCAACACATTGGGAAAGGGGAGCAATGATGATATGAAGAAGTTTCCCAAATGGAAGAAGAAGATTGCTTAAGAAAAGATAGAGAGAGAAAATAATAGGAAGAAGGACAACAAAAATAACAAGAATGGCATAATCACAAAAGCAATCAACAAATCATCAACAAAAGGAATTAATGAGATTCGATAAATTCAATGATCAAGTCAAGGATCCATGAAGTAATGATTAGGGTAGAGTACAACTACCTTCACTCCCTTGCACTCCTCACACTTATCCATGGTTCATGAAGGATTTTAGCTTGAAAAGGATGAAGGAAGTTCTATGCACTGGAAGAAAATTGCTCAATCTTTGCAAGCAAAAGATGAATGACTACAGTCTAGGAACTCCAAGATAGTATAACTCCAAGGGTTGGTATCTTTGAGGAGCAAGTTTAGGTGATGGAGCAAGCTCTTGTAAACCTGAAAGTAAGCTAGAAGAGAGTGAGTATGAGCAGCACATTCAATAGGGACAACTCTAAGAAGCTCTTAGGCAAAAGCCCAAAATGCTGGCAAAAACATTGTAGCCTATAAAAAGATTTGAATGAGTTGCTTAAAGCTCAGATTTCATTCAATTCTAGAATTACTTGATTGATTGATAATTTGGGGAAGGTTGTTGTAAAGTTAAATAGCTTTATGAAAATAGATAAACAACATAATAAGTCAAATATAAGTTTGAAGAAAAGTCATATATTGTGATCAACTCTATTTATGATGTACGGAGGAGGTCAATAAAGCAGTAGAGTTGCATGCGTATTTGTCTTAATTGCAGATGCAAAAGGAAGATAGCACTCTAGAAGTGTTCTAGAAGGAAAAGTAGAATGAACTGTTGTGGATCCAGTTACCTAAATATGGCAAGGCAAATCAAAATCTTGTGGGCTTATTATCAATATATTATGTGGAAACTAAGGCAACTGAAGCAACTTGGAAGGCACAATGGGATCATCCTACTGCTATTTCTAAAGACAACTTCAAACTTGTAGTGGAAGCTTCTACTATGCAATTGAAAGCAATTTTTCAAGAATTGGTTTATGATTGGGGCACGTTCATACATCCCCAATCTGAAATGGATGGTGATTTATATACATAGTTGGTTCAATCCACCATGCATGCCAATGTTAGGATAGCTCCAATGCAGACTACCTAATTTCTATATTATTCCCATATTTAATTAGGCTATTATAAACTTCTAGAGGGTTAGAATTTGGAAAGTAGTTCTCTACAAGAAGGAGTGATTGCTAACATTCCTAAGAGAATAAGAACGCCTCAATCTCTGTATGTATAGACACTTTTGATTTATAAAAAGAGAGACATGGAGAGAACAAATATGGTAGTTTGGAAGGCTATTGCAATTCTCTGCTGAATCAATCAATTACTCTATTTTCAATGAAATACTTTCTTATTATTTATTGTTTGGTTAATGTCTGATGTTAGTGTGATTGGATTCTATTAGTTTGTTGATGAGTTGGTAATAGAAACAATGGATTTGGTCTATACATAGTCAACATTTCCACATTCGCCAAACCCTCTATTTGTATTAAAGGTACATACAACCGCAAACAGTATCCACTCTCCAAGGTTTCTTTTTGCACCTAATCTTGTCATATCCTAACACTAGGGACTGTTGAGATATCTGGTATGAAGTTGAAAGAGAATAAGGAATTACTTTACATAAAAATGGTGTCTCCTAGTTTCAAGACTTCTTTGCTATTCAATTTCTTACCTAAAACATCATTAATTTGTGCAATTGATTGGTTGAGGCCATCAAGTAGACCACAAGCATTGGAGTGCAAATACCAAGAGAAGTATGATACTCTCCCTTAATAGTTCACATTTTTTTTACATCAAGATTTGGCCTTTGCATGTCTTCGAATTGATTCATATAATATAGGTCTATGTTTGAGTCAAGAGAGATTTTGATTTTTTTGAAGCCTTTAAGAGTTCCAATGCACAAGAAGGTGATTTGGATAATGTGTGAGTGCTTGTTGGAGTGATGTATGCACTCCCAAATAAAGGTTCTAACCACCAAATCTACAAAGAAGAATGAGAAGAAGTTTGAGAGATGAAGTTTTGTGAAAAGTAGAGATTATGATGATGATGGAATTGTTCAACCCCTATACAAAATCAAATCGATCTGAAAGACTCAACATTAAGACAACTTGGAAATCTACAATCCAATTGGAATCGACCATCTGGTTGCTGCATCTGCATCTTTAGCTCCTTCATCCATCTTTTTACCTCTCGATATAATGATATAATTTGGACAAGTGTTGATAGATTTAGTAAACAAGCATATTTCATTCCTTATAAAAAGACTCTTTGTGCACCTCAAGCTGCTAAGTTATTTATTAAATGTATTTTTTTGCATAACGATTATTCAAAAGTTAGTTTATCAGATCAAGATATTCGTTTTTGTAATCACTTTTGGATTGCATTATTTCAAAATTTAGGTTCTAAAATATACTTTAGCTCTGCATTTCATCCTGAAGGTAATGGGCAAAGTGAAGCTATGAATAATACTATTTTAGATCTATTACGTTGTTATTCTTTAACTAGTCTAAGTAATTGGGATGAGAAACTTCCTTTACTACACTTTGCATATAATAACTCAACACATACCACTACTGGACATGCACCGTACGAAATTGTTTATGGTAAAAATATTCCCACTCACATGACTCTACCGATGGCTGATTCTTTTCCACAAGATCATATTTCTACACTTCATGAGGTTCATGAACACATTAAAAAGAGTCAAGAACATTACATGCATAATGTTAATAAGAAACGAGTAGCTAAAGTACAGTTTAATGAAAATGACTTTGTATGGTTACGAATAATTAAAAGATGTTTGAAAAATATTTCACAACATCCTAAGGTTAAATTTGCACCACGTTATTATGGACCTTTTCATATTATTCCAAAAATTAATGAAAATGCTTTTAGATTAGACATACCTTCTCATTGGAATATACATAATTCTTTTCATATCAGTTTATTGAAACAATTTAAAGGAACATTACCACTCGCTCCTATTTTAGATGATCCTCCTTTACTTGAAGAGGATGCTGAAATTTTAATTCTAGAGAAAATACTTGATTATGATGTTATTACTACATGCATAGGTAACCAATATAATAGATATTTAGTTAAATATAAAAATCACTCACTTGAAGAATCTCAATGGATTCATAAGACATCACTAACGCGACATTATGACCATTTGATTCTTGCTTATCATTCACAATCACATTAAATTCCAGTTTTCTAGTTCCATGCATGTGTTTTAACATGGAACATGCTTATAATTCTTCAGTCATGGGACATGTGAGTGGCCATCCATGTCTATTTTATTCTTATCAACTGAGGTCAGTTGCTCATCAACTAGGAGGTATGTTATACTTTATGGAATAATGGAACGTTAAATGGATTTTAATGCCTTGATGTTTTTAATGTCTTTTGTGTTTTGATTTAGCAGCTGAAGATTCATGAGGGTGTGAACGTGCGTGGGATTGATCAGATATTTTTTGAAGTTATTTAGAAGAAAATTTAGAATATAGTATTTTCAGTTATTTTTGTAAAAATAATAGATCACTTTAGAACGCAATGTTTTTTGTAAAAATAAAAAATCACAAATTTGTAAGTAAAGCAGGTTTTTGTAAAAAGCATGCTTTTCGAAGTGTCCCCCTCATGTATCTTCTATACAGGATGTAATAAGAAATACCTATAAATACACATGCTCTTATAGACTCTTCCATCAGAGTATGTGGGGGGAGATTTGATGGAGAGTGTTAATCTCCAAAAGAACAACCTACTCTTGAATTTAGAACACCTCTATATCAAGAGTAAGTCAAAACCTTCACCAATTTAAACTATCAATGACCAAATACCAAATTCTTGACTAAACTGTGAAGAAGGAATTTCCTCAGAAAGTCTGCTGCATAGATCTTGCTCATTGACTGAGTAAATGTGTAAAGGTTTTGATGAAACTTTACACAAGGTGTCGCCTAAAGATTGCGCACCTACTCCAAGTTAAATTACTTCAAAAGGTTCAGTAGATATTGAGAAATCTACTTACCAAGTCAGCTATGTCTAAATCTGTACTTCTGAGAAGTCGATTTGGACACCCCTAACTTCTTAACTTTAGTTCTCACAATGTCGAACCCGTTTTATCAAATCCTTTTGGCTGTAGATAGCTTATCTCTCAACTTAGATTTTAAGCTATCATATGTGTAAAACTTTACACTGTGCACTGAGCACTACTCATTTCATTGAACTCGAAATCTGCGCCTGTTTGAGAAGACTGTGAACATTCTTTACATATGAATGTTCCTACACAAAATTCTCTTAGCCTGATTACAATTGGAAGCTAAAACTTTATACAGAGATCTATCCACTCTAGACTTAGACTTGTATAAAAGCATTCCATGAAAGCTTTACCACAGAAGGAGAAGACACGAAAACTTCGAGCGCAAAAAATTCTGTCATTTCTGAAGAAGACTACAACTGAATGAGAGAGAGACTTCAATTCACTTCTCACATGTCTAATGACATTTTCAATCACTTATTTCTCTATTCCTATGCTCATACATAGTCTCTCCTTGTCTTCTCTCTATGCCCCGACATATTTCAAAAATATTTATAGGCAATTATGTACAGACTTTTTATCAAAGCATAAGTATATGTAACCTATGTCTTAACTAATGTACATATGTGTACATGTCTTTTACTCTGTGAATGTATCCATCTTCTTTGCTTCAAATCTTCAATTGGTGATTGGTCTGCACCAACAGCTCCCCCTCAATCATCAATTGAGGTTTCTCTTATCTTCTTTATACCTGCCATGTCTTTAAACTTCTGTAGCTTTGGTCCATCCAAGCTCTTTGTAAGCATATCAGCTATCTGATCTTTTGTTGAAGTATGTATGACTTCAATCTCCTTATCCATCACCTTCTCTCTTAGAAAGTGATACTGTATCTCAATATGTTTGGTCCTAGCATGAAAAACAAGATTAGCAGCTAAATACAATGAACTCATGTTATCTCCATATATAATTGGTATTCCATGCACAATGTCAAAACTCTTCATCAAGGTCTTGAGCCAAATCACTTCCTTTGTAGCTTCAACCATGCCTTTATATTCAGCTTCTGTAGAAGACAAAGCAACTGTATGTTGCTTCTTGGAACACCATGAGATAAGTTTATCTCCCACATAACACATGTATCCATAAGTTGATCTTCTATCATCTGGATTACCTGCCCAATCTGCATCACTATAGATCTTGATGTTTGTATCTGATGTGAACCCATAATACAAACCTTCTTTGAGTGTACCCTTAATGTATCTCAACACTCTTTGACTTGCAATCCAATGCTCTTTCCTAGCACAATGCATAAATTGAGACAAAACCCCTACTGCATATGATAAATCAGGTCTAGTTAAAGTAGCATAGATAAGACTACCAACCAAACTCTGATATTGTCTCATGTCCTTGAATTCTTCACCTCCAAATTGACTCAATTTGTGATTCACCTCCATTGGTGTAGGTGCTACCCTGCAATCATCCATTTTAAACTTGATTAACAAGTTCTTCAAATACCTTTCTTGAGTCACAAATACTCTATGTTGAGTATATGTAATCTCCATGCCCAAGAAGTATGACAAGTCTCCCAAGTCACTTATTTTGAACTCCTTTTCCATTTGCTTCTTGAGTCTTTGTATTCCTTCCTCATCTGTACCTGTAAGGATTATATCATCAACATATATGCACATGTATATGAAACCATTATCACTTGCTTTAACAAGCAAGCTACTATCTGCTTTAGACACCTGAAATCCAAGTTCTTTCAAGAACTTTACAAGTCTATAATTCCATGCCCTTGGGGCCTGCTTCAAGCCATACAAAGCTCTCTTGAGCTTGCACACATGATCTGGATACCTTTTATCTCTGAACCCTTGAGGTTGCTCCATGAATACATCATCTGAAATATAACCATTCAAAAAAGCATTTTTCACATCAAGTTGACATAACTTCCAACCTTTACATGCAGCAATAGCAATAAGTGTCCTGATGGTTGTCATCTTTGCCACAGGACTATAAGTCTCATCATAATCAACACCATATGTCTGAGCAAACCCTTTGACAAAAAGTCTAGCTTTGTACCTAGACACACTTCCACCTGCAAATCTCTTGGTCTTGTAAACCCACTTGCATCCAATAATTTTCTGACTATTTGGTTTAGGAACCAAATCCCAAGTTTGATTTTCCAATAGTGCATCATATTCTTCCTGCATAGCTTTCTCCCATTTTTACTTACCTTTTGCCTCTTCATATGTAGAAGGGTCTTCATCTTTTTTAATCATGTAAGCATAATCTTTGGTAGCCAGAAATGAAGTATCATAGCTATACCTTGTAGGTTGCCATTTGTTCCTTGTAGACCTCCTAAGTTCTCCACTTCTTGAGGTTTCTGGTTCTTCACACTCAAGATCAAATCTTGGCATTTCTTCAACTTCACCCTGCACTTCATTATTCTCTTCTTCATCAATTATTTGAACCTTTGACTTACCTTTCCTTTGACTCACTTCTTCTTCATCACCTGTATTGATATTGATTGTACCTGCATACCAAGTACTTTGCTCATCAAATGTAACATCTTTAGAAACCATGAATTGTTTTGTAGATGGACTCCACAATCTATAACCCATCTGCTTATCATCATAACCAATGAAAACATATTTTTCAACTTTAGGTTCCAATTTGTGTCTTAATTGTGATGGCACATATGCATATGCCACACATCCAAAAACTCTGCAATGATCCAAGGTAGGTCTCTTACCCCACCAAGCCTCATATGGTGTCATACCCTGCAAGGCTTTACATGATAACCTATTGACCAAATAAGTGGCTGTATTTACAGCCTCAGCCCACAAATAATTAGGGCAATTTTTCTCCTTCATCATGGATCTTGCAAACTCAACAAGTGTTCTATTTCTCCTTTCTGCTACACCATTTTGTTGAGGAGAGTACCTGCAAGTAACTTCCCTTTTTATACCTGCATTCCACAAGTAATCACTGAACTCATTAGAGAAATACTCTCCCCCTCCATCTGACCTTAATCTCTTCATCTTATGACCTGTAATTCTTTCTGCATATGCATGATAGTGTTTAAATGTATTAAACACTTCTGACTTATCTTTGATCACATAAATAGTGATCCATCTAGTAGCATCATCAACATAAATCACATAACACCTTGACCCATTTATACTGAAATCCTTTGATGGTCCCCACACATCTGTGTGTACCAATTCAAGCTTCTCTGAGTACATAAAACCATGATTGGAATAGGAATGCTTATGAGCTTTACCTAATTGACATGCCTCACATTTGTATGTCATATGTTGACCTGCAACATTAGGTAATCCAAGCACTGAACCATTGTTAATCATGTCTTTAATACCTCTTTCATTGAAATTTCCAAGCCTCTTGTGCCAAAGATCTACTCGTGCTACCATCCTTAGCTTTCACTGATCCAATTGACTTCACATTGTGCTTTGTGTTGTCACCTGTTTGAACAACATGATTAAAAACCTTATTCTCCAAATCAGTCATCAAAGCTATATTACCACTTAGGTGATTGCTACACCCTGAGTCAATGTAGAAGACTCTTTGATCTTCACTCTGCCTTTCACAAGTTGCATTCATTATCAATGTTGAATCCTCCTTTTGATCTGAAGCATAATTGTAGTAGGTATTGTTGTATTGTTGACTTTGGAATCCTCTACCTGCATTTCTTCCAAAGTAACCCCTACTACCTCTACCTCTGAAATTACCTCTTTGATTTCTGCCACCTCTTCCTCTTGCATTATAGTTTTGACTATATCCATTATTACTCTGAGTATTGTGCCAACAATCATTAGCTAAGTGATTTGTCTTATCACAAATCCAGCAAGCTTTGCCTCCATCTTTGTTGTTCCTGCCTCTTCCTCTACCTTTGCCACCTCCTCTTCCTCTTAGGAAGTTGGCTTGACTAGTTGTGCCTTCATCTTCACCTGCTTGTTGCTTTCCTTTGCTATTCTTCTTCTTGTCCTTTGAGTACATTGCATGACCTGCACTCTTGTCACCATCTCCTTTAACATCCTGCTCAAATGTTAGCATATGACCTAGCAACTGATTTAAATCAGGAGTGAAATGATCAAGTGATAATTCTGTAGACAAAATGAATGGCTTCCATTTGTCATCACCTCTCAAACCTGTAAGAATTTGCCTTACCAATTTATCCTCCTCAATGTCTTCATCAAAAGCTCCTAAAGCATCTGCAATATCTTTCATTCTTGTCACATAGTCTGAAATGGATTGAGAAGCCTTCTTCTTAAAGGTGGTAAACTCTGCCCATAAGGATGCCTTCCTTGACTTAGTTGTATTCTAGAAATGCTCCTCCAAAGCATTCCAAATATCAGTTGCACTTTCAAGACCTCGAATATGAGGTAACAAGTAATCATTGACTGCCATATATATAATGCTCCTAGCTTGAGCATCTTTCTTCATCCAATTTTTCAAATCTGCTAACTCTTCCCTAGTTGGAACACTAGGATCTCTGAACTCTGGCTTCTCTTCTTCTCCTGTGATGTAGGCTATTAAATCTTTGCTCATAAGATGAGCTTCCATCCTCATTGACCATGCAGGATAGTTTTCCCTATCCAATTTCTCTATCTGTAGAGAATCTCCCATCTTGTGTCCACCTGTGTATTGAAATCTTCAAGCTTTATGAATAATATATATACCTTTACTTCAAATTAGACTCCTTTTGTCTTTCTTGATGTCGTATGGTCTCCTCCTCAAGCTTTGCCTTCAAGCTTTCACCTTTAGCTCTTCAATTGTTGAATTTCTTGAATTTGCAGCAGTCAGGATCCTCCTTTCCTTGATTTTGATGTCTCCTGCTCTGATACCACTGATGGAGAGTGTTAATCTCCAAAAGAACAACCTACTCTTGAATTTAGAACACCTCTATATCAAGAGTAAGTCAAAACCTTCACCAATTTAAACTATCAATGACCAAATACCAAATTCTTGACTAAACTGTGAAGAAGGAATTTCCTCAGAACGTTTGCTGCATAGATCTTGCTCATTGACTGAGTAAATGTGTAAAGGTTTTGATGAAACTTTACACAAGGTGTCGCCTAAAGATTGTGCACCTACTCCAAGTTAAATTACTTCAAAAGGTTCAGTAGATATTGAGAAATCTACTTACCAAGTCAGCTATGTCTAAATCTGTACTTCTGAGAAGTCGATTTGGACACCCCTAACTTCTTAACTTTAGTTCTCACAATGTCGAACCCGTTTTATCAAATCCTTTTGGCTGTAGATAGCTTATCTCTCAACTTAGATTTTAAGCTATCATATGTGTAAAACTTTACAATGTGCACTGAGCACTACTCATTTCATTGAACTCAAAATCTGCGCCTGTTTCAGAAGACTGTGAACATTCTTTACATATGAATGTTCCTACACAAAATTCTCTTAGCCTGATTACAATTGGAAGCTAAAACTTTATACAGAGATCTATCCACTCTAGACTTAGACTTGTATAAAAGCATTCCATGAAAGCTTTACCACAGAAGGAGAAGACACGAAAACTTCAGGCGCAAAAAATTCTGTCATTTCTGAAGAAGACTACAACTGAATGAGAGAGAGACTTCAATTCACTTCTCACATGTCTAATGACATTTTCAATCACATATTTCTCTATTCCTATGCTCATACATAGTCTCTCCTTGTCTTGTCTCTATGCCCCGACATTTTTCAAAAATATTTATAGGCAATTATGTACAAACTTTTTATCAAAGCATAAGTATATGTAACCTATGTCTTAACTAATGTACATATGTGTACATGTCTTTTAATCTGTGAATGTATCCATCTTCTTTGCTTCAAATCTTCAATTGGTGATTGGTCTGCACCAACAAGATTGTACCCAATTTGATGTCAAGTCTCTTGTCTCTTTCTATTTTGTGAGTACTTTTGTGTGATTTCGTTTTGTGTACTATCCTCTCTGTACTTGCATCTGTGGGATCCAAAGGTCAACAGTAAACCTCAAAAGTAAGCTAGAAGAGAGTGAGTATGAGCAGCACATTCAATAGGGACAACTATAAGAAGCTCTTGGGCAAAAGCCCAAAATGCTGGAAAAAACATTGTAGCCTATAAAAAGATGTGAATGAGTTATTGAAAGCTCAGATTTCATTCAATTCTAGAATTACTTGATTGATTGATAATTTGGAGAAGGTTGTTGTAAAGTTAAATAGCTTTGTCAAAATAGATAAACGACATGAGAAGTCGAATAGAAGTTTGAAGAAAAAGTCATATATTGTGATCAATTCTATTTATGATGTATGAAGGAGGTCAATAAAGCAGTAGAGTTGCATGCATAGTTGGCTTAATTGCAGATGGAAAAGGAAGCTAGCACTCTAGAAGTGGTCTAGAAGGAAGAGTAGAACGAACTGTTGTGGATCTAGCTACCTAAATATGGCAAGGCAAACCAAAATCTTGTGGGCTTATTATCAATATATTATGTGGAAATTAAGGCAACTGAAGCAGCTTGGAAGGCACAATGCGATCATCCTACTGCTATTTCTAAAGACAACTTCAAACTTGTAGTGGAAGCTTCTACTATGCAATTGAAAGCAATTTTTGAAGAATAGGTTTATGATTGGGGCACATCCATACATCCTCAATCTGAAATGGATGGTGATTTATATATATAGTTGGTTCAATCCACTGTGCATGCCAATGTTAGGATAGCTCCAATGCGGGCTACCGAATTTCTATATTATTCCCATATTTAATTAGGCTATTATATAATTTTAGAGGGTTAGAATTTGGAAAGTAGTTGTCTACAAGAAGGAGTGATTGCTAACATTCCTAAGAGAATAAGAACACCTCAATCTCTCTATGTATAGAGACTCTCGATTTATAAACAGAGAGAGAGAGAACAAATATGGTAGTTTGGAAGGCTATTGCAATTCTCTGCTAAATCGATCAATTACTCTATTTTAAATGACATTCTTTATTATTGCTTATTATTTGGTTAATGTCTGATGTTAGTGTGATTGGAGTCTATTAGTTAGTTTGTTGATGAGTTGGTAATAGAAACAATAGATTTTGTCTATACATAGTCAAAATTTCCACATTCGCCAAACCCTTTATTTGTATTAAAGGTACATACTACCGCAAACAGTGTCCACTCTCCAAGCTTTTTTTTTTTTGCACCTTATATTGTCATATCCTAAAACTAGGGATTGTCGAGATATGGGGTATGAAGTTGAGAGAGGATAAGGAATTACTTTACATAAAAATGGTGTCTCCTAGTTTCTGGACTTCTTTGTTATTCAAGTTCTTACCTAAAACATCATTAATTTGTGCAATTGATTGGCTGAGGCCATCAAGTAGGCCTCAACTCCTAAGCATTGGAGTGCAAATACTAAGAGAAGTACGATACTCCCCCTTAATAGTTCATATTTGTTTTCCATCAAGATTTGGCGTTTGCATGTCTTCGAATTGATTCATATAATATAGGTCTATCTTTGAGAGTCAAGAGAGGTTCTGAAAAATAGGATGTTTGTAGAGTTTGTTGAGCTATATTCTCTTCCAAGGAGACAAAAATTTGTTTTAGTTTTAGAGTTACAATAACTTTCCATGATCATAAGTGCATAAAGTTTGTTTTAGGTTAATAGTGATTTCCATGATAGGGCAAAAATGGGCCAAAGGACTGATTTTTTTGAAGCCTTTAAGAGCTCCAATGCACAAGAAGGTGATATGGATGATGTGTGAGTGTATGTTGGAGTGATGTATGCACTCCCAAAAGAAGGTTCTAACTACCCAATCTACCAAGAAGAATGAGAAGAAGTTTGAGAGATGAAGTTTTGTGAAAAGTAGAGATGATGATGATGATGATGGAATTGTATAAAGAATTTTTCTTTTGGCCCAATATGGAAAAAGATATTGCACAATATGTTTCCCATTGCATTGTGTGTCAACATGTGAAAAGAGATCATGGTAAAGCATTTGGATTATTATTCCCACTTCCCATAGCTAATGGACCATGGGAACATATTTCTATGGATTTTATTACTGGTCTCCTAGAACTTCATCACATAATGATATGATTTGTACAATTGTTGATAGATTTAGTAAACAAGCATATTTCATTCCTTGTAAAAAGACTCTTTCTGCACCTCAAGCTGCTAGGTTATTTATCGAATGTATTTTTTTGCATCATGGTTTTCCAAAAGATATTTTATCACATCAAGATATTCATTTTTGTAATCACTTTTGGATTGCATTATTTCAAAATTTAGGTTCTAAAATAGACTTTAGCTCTGCATTTCATCCTGAAGGTAATGGGCAAAGTGAAGCTATGAATAGTACTATTTTAGATATATTACGTTGTTATTTTAAATAGTCCAAGTAATTGGGATGAGAAACTTCCTTTACTACACTTTGCATATAATAACACAACACATACCACTACTGGATGTGCACCGTATGAAATTGTTTATGGTAAAAATATTCCCACTCCCATGATTCTCAGTCAAACTGATATACCTATGGCTGATTCTTTTCCACAAGATCATATTTCTACACTTCTTGAGGTTCATGAGCACATTAAAAAGAGTCAAGAACATTACATGCATAATGTTAATAAGAAACAAGTAGCTAAACAGTTTAATGAAAATGACTTTGTATGGTTACGAATAATTAAAAGATGTTTGAAAAATATTTCACAACATCCTAAGGTTAAACTTGCACCACGTTATTATGGACCTTTTCGTATTATTCAAAAAATTAATGAAAATGCTTTTAGATTAGACATACCTTCTCATTGGAATATACATAATTCTTTTCATATCAGTTTATTGAAACAATTTAAAGGAACATTACCACTCACTCCTATTTTAGATGATCCTCCTTTACTTGAAGAGGATGATGAAATTTTAATTCCACAGAAAATACTTGATTATGGTGTTACTACTACATGCATAGGTAACCAAATAATAGATATTTAGTTAAATATAAAAATCACTCACTTGAAGAATCTCAATGGATTCATAAGACATCACTAACATGACATTATGACCATTTGATTTTTCCTTATCATTCACAATCACATTAAATTCCAGTTTTCCAGTTCCATGCATGTGTTTTAACATGGAAAATGCTTATAATTCTTCAGTCATGGGACATGTGAGTGGCCATCCATGTCTATTTTGTTCTTATCAACTGAGGTCAGTTGCTCATCAACTGGGAGGTATGTTATACTTTATGGAATAATGGAATGTTAAATGGATTTTAATGCCTTGATGTTTTTAATGTGTTTTGTGTTTTGATTTAGCAGCTGAAGATTCATGAGGGTGTGAACGTGCGTGGGATTATTCAGATATTTTTTGAAGTTATTTAGAAGAAAATTTAGAAGATAGTATTTTTAGTTATTTTTGTAAAAATAATAGATCACTTTAGAACGCAATGTTTTTTGTAAAAATAAAAAATCACAAATTTGTAAATAAAGCAAGTTTTTGTAAAAAGCATGCTTTCGAAGTGTCACCCTCATGTATCTTCTATACAGGATGTAATAAGAAATACCTATAAATACACATGCTCTTATAGACTCTTCCATCAGAGTATGTGGGGGGAGATTGTACCCAATTTGATGTCAAGTCTCTTGTCTCTTTCGATTCTGTGAGTACTTTTGTGTGATTTCGTTTTGTGTACTATCCTCTCTATACTTGCATCTGTGGGATCCAAAGGTCAACAGTAAACCTCAAAAGTAAGCTAGAAGAGAGTGAGTATGAGCAACACATTCAATAGGGACAACTATAAGAAGCTCTTGGGCAAAAGCCCAAAATGCTGGAAAAAACATTGTAGCCTATAAAAAGATGTGAATGAGTTGCTGAAAGCTCAGATTTCATTCAATTCTAGAATTACTTGATTGATTGATAATTTGGAGAAGGTTGTTGTAAAGTTAAATAGCTTTGTCAAAATAGATAAACGACATGAGAAGTCGAATAGAAGTTTGAAGAAAAAGTCATATATTGTGATCAACTCTATTTATGATGTATGAAGGAGGTCAATAAAGCAGTAGAGTTGCATGCATAGTTGGCTTAATTGCAGATGGAAAAGGAAGCTAGCACTCTAGAAGTGGTCTAGAAGGAAGAGTAGAACGAACTGTTGTGGATCTAGCTACCTAAATATGGCAAGGCAAACCAAAATCTTGTGGGCTTATTATCAATATATTATGTGGAAATTAAGGCAACTGAAGCAGCTTGGAAGGCACAATGGGATCATCCTACTGCTATTTCTAAAGACAACTTCAAACTTGTAGTGGAAGCTTCTACTATGCAATTGAAAGCAATTTTTGAAGAATAGGTTTATGATTGGGGCACATCCATACATCCTCAATCTGAAATGGATGGTGATTTATATATATAGTTGGTTCAATCCACTGTGCATGCCAATGTTAGGATAGCTCCAATGCGGGCTACCGAATTTCTATATTATTCCCATATTTAATTAGGCTATTATATAATTTTAGAGGGTTAGAATTTGGAAAGTAGTTGTCTACAAGAAGGAGTGATTGCTAACATTCCTAAGAGAATAAGAACACCTCAATCTCTCTATGTATAGAGACTCTCGATTTATAAACAGAGAGAGAGAGAGAACAAATATGGTAGTTTGGAAGGCTATTGCAATTCTCTGCTAAATCGATCAATTACTCTATTTTAAATGACATTCTTTATTATTGCTTATTATTTGGTTAATGTCTGATGTTAGTGTGATTGGAGTCTATTAGTTAGTTTGTTGATGAGTTGGTAATAGAAACAATAGATTTTGTCTATACATAGTCAAAATTTCCACATTCGCCAAACCCTTTATTTGTATTAAAGGTACATACTACCGCAAACAGTGTCCACTCTCCAAGCTTTTTTTTTTTTGCACCTTATATTGTCATATCCTAAAACTAGGGATTGTCGAGATATGGGGTATGAAGTTGAGAGAGGATAAGGAATTACTTTACATAAAAATGGTGTCTCCTAGTTTCTGGACTTCTTTGTTATTCAAGTTCTTACCTAAAACATCATTAATTTGTGCAATTGATTGGCTGAGGCCATCAAGTAGGCCACAACTCCTAAGCATTGGAGTGCAAATACTAAGAGAAGTACGATACTCCCCCTTAATAGTTCATATTTGTTTTCCATCAAGATTTGGCGTTTGCATGTCTTCGAATTGATTCATATAATATAGGTCTATCTTTGAGAGTCAAGAGAGGTTCTGAAAAATAGGATGTTTGTAGAGTTTGTTGAGCTATATTCTCTTCCAAGGAGACAAAAATTTGTTTTAGTTTTAGAGTTACAATAACTTTCCATGATCATAAGTGCATAAAGTTTGTTTTAGGTTAATAGTGATTTCCATGATAGGGCAAAAATGGGCCAAAGGACTGATTTTTTTGAAGCCTTTAAGAGCTCCAATGCACAAGAAGGTGATTTGGATGATGTGTGAGTGCTTGTTGGAGTGATGTATGCACTCCCAAAAGAAGGTTCTAACTACCCAATCTACCAAGAAGAATGAGAAGTAGTTTGAGAGATGAAGTTTTGTGAAAAGTAGAGATGATGATGATGATGATGGAATTGTTGAACACCTATACAAAATCAAATCGATCTCAAGGACTCAGCGTTGAGACAACTTGGAAATCTACAATCCAATTGGAATCGACCCTCTTGAGTTCATAGAAATTTGGCTGCTGCATCTTTAGCTCCTTCATCCATCTTTTTACCTCTCGATCCTTGCATGCAAAATAGGTTCAAATTATTTTTTAGAAAGAAGTTTGTAGAGGCTACAAGTCTTAGTCATGCATCCACAAGGCTTTGGCTTAAGTCATTCACCTAGTTGGAGAAGACAACACGCTTTTATTTTTATTTTTTCTCATCAAAGTTTTAGATGTCCATGTAGTGGTCCTTGAGAGCCATCTTGAAATCTGGAATACTTTAGAAATGGACCTCGTTTGGCCCCTCAAAGTGAGTTCCAAATCTGCAAACCTTCTTGTCTTAGATTCCTACATTCATAGTAAGTGAAAACCATAAGTGGATGGGTGAAAATGTGTCTCCTACCTTGTGCACTAAGGTCGAAAGCAAGAAGTTTTCGAAGAATCCATGTGTATAGAGAGCATTACTTTGCCCTCTACTCTGACTATTGTGTGTACTCTCCTCTCTATGTAGGAAACGATATAAATGAAGCTTTTGGCAACCTTCTTGAGCTTTTTGGGGTATGGAGATGCTGGATGTGATGATGAAGATGAAGCCACACAGGATGAAGTTTGCGCTTC
This sequence comes from Ceratopteris richardii, assembly GCA_020310875.1. Classification (NCBI taxonomy): domain Eukaryota; kingdom Viridiplantae; phylum Streptophyta; class Polypodiopsida; order Polypodiales; family Pteridaceae; genus Ceratopteris; species Ceratopteris richardii. The sequence continues at coordinate 65,420,572 of CM035414.1, read as the reverse complement.
CCAAACTCCTGAAATGCACTAAAGTCTAATGTTCTCTTACTCCTAAGCCAATGGAGAATGCAACTATGGGGATGAGCTCTCAGAAATTCAAGAAAAGCTTCACAAGAGTCCTGACAGCCAACTTCATGCTTCCGTGCATTCATCCTCCCTAATTTGCTATAAGATACATAAGATGATAGTCATCCTCTTCTCTTTGAGATTTTCTTGACCATCTATAATAATCTAGAGGGTGTAACATGATGAAAAGAAGTTTCTTTTAATGTAGAATTGGGAATCACTATGACCATACATAATATAATTCAATGAAAGGACAACAAACGCGTAAGCGAACTCCTCATGCAGATTTTGCAAAGCCATCCGTGTAAGGAAAAGGCATCAACATAACATGTTTGAAGGGTATATGGAAAGCCATCAAAGTTAAGGACGAACTTAGACGACATCGTCTCATCATTTTTGTGAGGGTTGCAAAATGGATGAACCCTCTAGAGAGATGTGCAAGTTCTAAAAGGCAAAGACATCAAACAATCGTTGTAAGCGTCCGGATGGTGTAGTTGGTTATCACGCTAGTCTCACACACTAGAGGTCTCCGGTTCGAGTCCGGGTCCGGACAAGCGGTCTATATGTGGACATGCTCTCTCTTGCTTTCTAGTACACCCTACCCTCCTTTTGCTTGCTAGTACAACGTGCCCTGCATTTCGGTACAAGCGTACAAAAAGCTCCAAAGGACACATTTGGCCAATGTCTTTTCTGCATCAAGGTTGATAATAACCATGTATTCCATATGTTGCTCATTGAGGACAGGTCCCTCATTATTTTACTTTACTAGAGCAGGGTACTTCACCTAACAAGGAGCAGGTGGATCGGATGTAGGCTATAGTACTAGCGATCTTCGCATCCAATAACATCCCTATATTCTCATCAGGTGAAAGAATCTATGGATAGGGAAAACGTTTTGTGATATATTTTGGTAGTGCACACTTATGACTACCAGGACACTTTCTCCCTCTTTAGGAGGTTTTCTCCACGGCTTGTATATATGCCTATAACCCTAACATGTCACTTATCTTTGTACATTTACTTGGTAATACATTTAGTATCATGTCTTGTGCTCCAAGCTTCTTCTTCCTCCTTGTATTGGTGCAAAAAATTTGGTGATCATACTCATGAGGATTAGGAGTTCAAGAATGCAATTGTGTGGAAGCCCAATAATATGATGGTAGGAAACAAGAAGCCAATCTCAAGGCACCAATGATGAACATGGTGATGATTTCCTATGAAGACTGAGTAGCAACTCTGATCAATGATGCAACCAAAATCTACAACTTAAGCATTGTTCTAGACTCATGGTAAGTCTTATGTAATTCCACTATTCAAATGTCATTTAGAGAAATTTATCTTTAGTACCAATTTTTAAACAAACTTTGTTAATCGAAGTTTAGAAGGAAGTCTTGAATGCTTACTTTGAGATAGGAATAGTTGGATCAAGGGTGGCAATACATCAAGCGGAAATGGACAAAAGTAAGTTAGTGGATTATGTTGTTCCATTGATTATGGTGTGGTACAAATCAAAACCCATTTCTAGAGTTTTGATATTGCCACTTTGCCAATTTTCTCGCAGATAGGATGGACCAATTTTCAACTTGTACCATTTTATGTATGCATGGTTGGTCAATCTCGAGCCTAGCCTATTCCTTTTGACATCCCTATTGAGATTTAGGATGTGACATTTCATATTAATTTTCCAAAAATATTTTCTCAATAACAAACCAAGGTGTGGCCATAATAGTTCCTGTTGGAGTTAGACATCTGTGGAAGCACACAAACAACACAAGGAAGAAGAAGAAGATTGGAGCACAACACACAAGACTAAATGTATTACCACTAGAATGTACAAACATAAGTAACCCATTAGGGCTATAGGTGTATATACAAGCCGGGGGAGAAAAACCTCCTAAAGAGGGAAGAAAGTGCCCCAAACATCCTAGTGTGTTCACACACATCACTACCTAAATATATTGCCAAATTATACGTGGGAGTGATTCCGTGAATAGGGAGCTGACACTCATGTATAAGGAAGTGCCAAGCTATGTGGAATCAATCCACAAAAGGAAGTAAGCCCATAGCTTTGCGGAAAGCTTCAAACTTCTCCCTAGGCAGAGCCTTCGTGAAATGATCAATGTTCTCCTACGTGGGCACATATGCCAAGATGGTCTCTCTAGCAGAGAACCTCTCTTTGGCATAATGATAATGCACCTCAATGTTCTTAGTGCAACATGGAACAGAGGGTTCCTTGCAACTAGCAATGCGCTCTGACTGTCAGTGAAGATGGTGGTGGCAAAAGACTGACCAACACCCAAATCAGCCATAAGGTGTCTGAGCCACACACAAACACTCAATAATATTTGTGAAATCTACCCTATACTCAGCCTCACAATTGGAAGTGGCCACAGTAGGCTACTTCTTGCTCAGCGAAGATATGCATGAGCCACCAAGCATGAAGCAAAAACCACTAGTGGACACATGAGTGTCATAGCAACTAGCCGAGTCAGAGTTAGAAAAAGCATGCAAATCTGGTGGTGGTGATTGCCCCCCTTGGACTAAAACAACCCGAGTAGCCAGGTACCACTCAAGTAGTGAAAGATGCGCTTAACCGCTTGCCAATGTTTGACACATGGGCAATGCATAAACCTGCTCATCTGTGAGACAACAAATTGAATATCTGGCCGAGTAATGCATAAGTGAATCAAGCATCCATCAACTACCCATTGTTATCTACCATGAATATCTACCATAAGTGAATCAAGCATCCATCAACAGGTTGAATGATTCCAACTACCCATTGTTATCTACCATGTATTGGTAGAAATAGGCACCTATCACGTTGTGCATGTTGTTCATACGATAATAGTAAAGGGTATGTATTGGAAGAAAAAGGCACCTATAACATTGTACATGTTGTTCATATATATCTTGTTACAATAATAATAAAGGGTATTGTAAGCTCTAGGTTCTCATTTTATTGTAGACCCTATTTTTTTCTATAAATACAATTCTGCGTCTTTAATCCATAGTTTTAAGCAGAACCCCAATGAAATTGTGAAAACAGCTGCACGAAGGTTTAATCAGTATGTGGATAGATGTCCGATAACAGAAAGGCCTACGCAACAGATGGATTAACAAACGAAACTATGAGAACATTAGTAAAAAAGACTATAGACGTTGAATGAATGTCTGCAAGAATGTATCATCTTAGAGGACAACCTAGCGGATGATCTCAAAAGTACAACCAGCCCTACTAAATCAGAAGACACTCGAAGCACAATAACATCCAACTCCAGTAATGTAGAAGAATTAGCAGAGCTGATAGCGAAGAAATTGGGAGTCCAAGGACAGAGAAATTACCAACACCTAGCTCTAAGAGTACCCATGTTGAGGAGATGTAGCTCATGTGGAGGTGATCACCCCACTCACATGTGTGTTCGAGGAGGAACAGGTGTACTGCAGACATATCCTTACAATAGACATCTCCATCAAGGAACGACCATGTATTGTCACATAGAACAAAAATACACCAATCACAACACCGAAAATTGCCCGTTCAATAGGCAAACACAGCCTCTACAACCACCTCAGTATCGACCATATGGGTATCCACCTAGAGAGCCAGGTAGAGATATGCCCAGGTACAATCCCTACCAAACCCAGGTTACGAGCCATCTCAAGGAGAGTACTATCCCTATGATGCTAACATGTTTGAGTATGAACAACCTTATGATCCACACTACTACGGATACGAAGGATATGAATATGCCTATGGGCCAGAAGTGGCAACATTAATGTACACTGCACCTAAAGCACAACCACCCGTAAGATCACCCTTCAGACCACCTATGCCAAGAGGACCTTGTTATAGATGTGGAGGAGACCATTTTATCAGAGAATGCACTCGGCCTTACAACCCACCACCTCCTAGGACTTGGGAAGGATATTGTAGTGATTGTGGGAAAGAACACCTCTTCAGAGATTGTCCTAAGAATCCTAACAAGGCTCAAGACACTGCACCTATTAATGTAATTGAGGTGATAGAAGCACTGGGAAGTGATAAGGAATACACCGTACCATTAAAGGCCATTACACGACCACAAATGAAGGAATGAGAAGGAAAACAACCAGATCTGGATCAAGAAAACAATAGAATTAAACCCCAAAATTCAAATAGTGGAAGATTCAGAGGACCCCAAAATACCCAAACGAAGGAACGCGAAGGAAAACAGCCGGATCTGGATCAAGAAAACAATAGAACCTTAAACCCCAAAATTCAAATAGTGGAAGAATACCCAAAACATGAAAGCACAAAAATGGAAGGAAAGAAGAGAGAAACTCAAAGAAAAATGGATGAAAAACAAAAGTCAAGAAAATAAGAAACACACAAGAAGCACTAAGGAGCATAAAGAACCAGAAATTCGAGAAGAAGTTCCCATTCCACCGCCTATCCAAGAATCAGAGAAACCAGGATCAATTCTAGCTGACCCAAAACCGGATGATTTGGACATGTGGTTGAAAGTGTACCAAGCTAGAATTAAGACTGGACCAAATGTGGAGCAACACGAAAAGCTTTACCCACAAGGAGAGTTAGAAAAAGAGAGGCTTGCTATATGCAAAAAACTCATAGAGGTAGCACAAGCAACCCTAGAAAAGACCATCCCAGCCCTCCCCGAGACAAGGATAGGAGAGGATCAATACAAGGATTGTGTTAAAGCCAAGGACAAAGAACCTAAGGAGAAGGATGATAAATGTGAGCTAGTGAAAATCCAGGACGAACCTATGTCAACAATACCTGATTTAGAGGCTGACTGGCCAAAAGAATTATGGAATAGAATCCGAGAAGAACAATGGAAGAGGAATGGGGGGACTAAACCTCCCTTTGAGGAATTAGATGTGGAAGTTTATCAGCCAAGTCCCAACATGGAAGAAGTATATGAGGAAGTATCGAGACTAGACCGAAATCGAGAAGAAGCTTAGAGCATTTGGACCCTACCAAATTACATGGGAGAGTACGAAAAGGAATCCATGATATTCTGAGCACCCACAGTACGACGAAAAGGAAAGGGAAACTCAGATAAGAATTCACACAATCTAACAGAACTTAAAAAGAAAAAAGTACAAGGCCAACTGACTATGGAAGAACTACTCCGGGTTAAACCGCATCTATGGAAACAATTAGCAGGTCAACTGGAACTAGGGCAGGAGAAGGACGAAAAGGAAAACAAGGGAAAAGAAAACCCATCTAAGGTACAAATCCCAGTGGATAAGGTTGGAGAATTTAGCGAAGGAGACGAAGGTAACACATGTTTACCCGTCACTTACAAGGGCTATATGACCAAAGCTATACTAGACACAGGAGCAAGAGTAGGAATTTCCACCAAGGAGATTTGGGAGAAATGGGGAAAGCTTGCCTTATGACCCACTCGCATGAAGATCCAATTAGAAGATGGTCATGTTGAAAAACCATTAGGGATATTAGAAAAGATCAAGCTAACCACCTGTGGAGTTGAATTTGAACATACGCTAGCTGTCTGTCAATTTGGAAAAGCAAGTAACTATGAGATGATATTAGGACGACCCTTCATGAGACAGCTTAGGGTAGTACAAGATTGGGGAACCTTCAACATCAAGGAAACACCACCAAAATAAATTTGCATACATTTACATACCGAGATGTACCCCCACTATAATGGAACCCTGTACACAAGGAAGAGGACGATTTGTCTATCCAGAGTGCTGGATCAAGCGATTAATCATGGATGCATGAGGATGCCCAATTATGGATGTGTAAAGAAGCCAACAAAGAGGAGAATAAAAGGAAGTTGTGGCTAATAGGACATCTTAACTATCAACCGATAGAGGACCCAATGTATATGCCTCAAATCTTTCCTGATTAAACATTTGAACCGCATGGATGGATGGAAATCTTAGCAACCTTGGATGTATGTGTGAATGAGGAAGTTCTGATGATGAATGAATGTGTACACGAAGAAGGCTATGATGTAAATTTGTACATGGTTGTCCTTCAAGAGGTAGAAGCAGGCGAACTCTTAGAAAAGAAGTGGAAAGAGGAATATGAGAGTATAGAAATGGAACCATAATTTGATTCAAAAGAAAGCTACCTAGAAACCTTTTGGACCAAAGATAAGCAAGAAATGACCAAGGTCTTAGCGATAGAAGCAGCCCCCATAGTACCAAAGCAGGAGGAAAGAGGGAGTAAGATCAAACCAAATCCTGACCTTTTTGAGGTTCCGAAGCATTTTAAAAGGTATGAAGTAGAAGAGAGAAAGATAGCCATTCAAATGCCTAAGAGAGAGGCTAGAGAAGGAGAAGCGTACGGCAACAAAGAACAAACAAAAGAAATCATAGTGATAGTAGAAGATGGGGAAGAACGATGTACCTACATAGGAAAAGATGTGTCCCCAAATGAGGAAGAAGAATTGATACAGTTGATTCGGGAATATAGAGATGTATTCGCTTGGAAATACAAGGATCTCAAAGGTGTGGAACCCTCCATTTTTTCCCATAGAATACCAATGACAGCAGAGGCAAAACCATCTAAACAATGCCCTTACACATACAATGAGGTCTATGCTGTAAAAATTAAAGAACAAATAGACAAGCTATTAGCGGCTAGATTCATCTATGAGATAGAACATACTGAATGGGTATCACCACTAGTGGTTGTGCCTAAGAAGAACAGAAAACTTAGAGTATGCATAAATCTGAAGAAAGTGAATGCAGCCACGATCCACGACAGCTACCCATTACCCATCACTGACCATCTATTGGAAAGAGTTGTAGGAAAGGAAGTCTATAGCTTCTTAGATGGATTCTCAAGATAAAACCAAGTAGCCATTGCTACTGACGATCAACATAAGATCACATTTGCGACAGAATGGGGAGTCTATGTTTTTTGAGTGATGCCTTTTGGACTCACTAACACACCTGCTACTTTCCAAAGGTTGATGTGTCATGTTTTCAAAGAATTCCTAAAGAAGACTATGGAAGTGTATGTAGATGACCTATGTACATACTCAAATCAAAGGCAAGCCCACATTCCTGAATTGCGGAAGATATTTGATAGATGCCGATAATATAGAGTCTACATGAACCGTGAGAAGTGTGTCTTCATGGTAAGGCAAGGGAAGATCTTAGAACACACAGTCTCTAGGAAGGGAATATCTACATATGAAGACAAGATTAAGGTCATCTTGGAGCTTCCTAGACCGAAGAATGCAAAAGAGGTGCAAGCATTTATGGGACATTGTGGATACTACCGTCGATTTATCCACATGTATGCCATAATTGCCAAACCCTTGTATGGACTGCTGACTCAATTCACTTGGACTGATGAATGCGAAAAGACATTTAATGAGTTATAAAGGTGACCTAGCATGGCTCCAATTCTGAAAACACCAAATTGAAACAAGCCTTTCCATATTCATGTGGACGCTTCAAATTACGCAATAGGATGCATCTTAGCTCAACCGACAGACAAAGGAAAGTTAGATCACCCAATTGCCTATGCGAGTAGACAAGTGAATCAAGCTGAAAGAAACTATACAACTACAAAGCGAGAGGGATTAGGAATGGTCTATGCAGTGAAAAAATTTAGACACTATCTCTTAGCCAACAAGTTCAAGTTCTTCATAGATCATCAAGCCTTATTCTACCTAGTCAATAAGCCTTGTAACACGCGAAGACTTGTGAGATGGTTTCTGCTATTGATGGAGTTTGATTTTGAAGTAATAGTGAAAAAGGGAAATACCCATGTAAGAGTAGATCACCTCTCTAGGTTAACACATGGAGAACCACCCAGTGGAGTGCCCGATGAATTTCCAGACACTTACCTATTTAATCTGGAAGTGTGTCCAAAGTGGGCAAAAAAACTAATCCCAATACTCACTCATGGCCCACAACACTCAATCAATAAGGAGAGTAAAAAGGAAATTCTCCAGTAAAGGAATTTGCACATTATTGCGGGAAGTGTGTACTATAAAGAACCCAATGGTGTACTATTGAGATGTGTTGAGGAAGACAAACAAATGAAGCTGATTGAACAGGCCCATGTGAACAAATGGAGGACACACAAAGGAATTCATGGAACTCTAAGAGAATTGAAACGATTAGGAGTATACTGGCCTGATATGCCTAAAGCTGTCCATGATTATGTCAGTAACTGCGCAGAATGCCAGGAGACCATTCCTGAGGATCATATATCCTTACCTTTCTCTACAATAGCACCAAAATGGAGTGAAGCACTAGTGAAATTCCTAAAGACAAGAGAACATGAGGAGGGAATTAGCTTGGCAAGGAAGCGATCCCTAGAGGAAATGAGCAAGGATTATGTACTCATGGGAAGACGCTTGTTTAAGAGAGGGAAAGACAATCAATTACGGCTATGTGTGCATGAAGGAGAATACTTACCCATATTAGAGATGGCACATGCAGATGTTGTAGGAGGTCATTTTTCAGCCGAGAGAACCATAAAAATGATCCTCTTTGTGGGCTTGTGGTGGCCAACTTTACATATGGATGCGAAAACCTATGTACGAAGTTGTGAGACATGCCAAAGGGCCAAATACTTGATTCGACGATATGACATGCCTATGAGACCTATGGTTTGCACTAGAGCCTTTTCCAAGTGGGTTATAGATTTCATAGGACCCATTAACCCACCAGCCAAAGGATCACATGCCGAATACATAATAGTCACTACAGATTATTTGACTAAATGGGTGGAGGCAAAGGCTACTAGAAGGAACGATGCTCAAACCACTACTAAGTTTCTTTTTGAGCATATATTCACTCGTTTCAGATTACCAATTGAGATTGTGAGTGATCAAGGAACGCATTTAATTAATGAAGTAATAGAGTCTTTAATGAATGAGTTCTTAGTGATCCATAAAAAATCAGCCCCATATCACCCTCAAGCCAATGGTCAAGCTGAAAGTTCTAATAAGGTGTATGCACAGTATTGACAAAGATAGTCAATAGTGGAAGGTCAGATTGGGACAAACAATTGCATCATGCAATTTGGGCCTTCCGCATTGCTTACAAGACTGCCATTGGAACTACCCCATTCAATCTAGTGTATGGACAGAATGCAATCCTACCGATCGATTTTTTAGTGCCAACCTTGAAAGTAGCCCAACAGTATGGATGGACAGGACATGAATTATCTAAGCAACTAGACCAAATTGAGAAGCTACATGAGACTAGAATACAAGCGGTAGCAGGTATTTATGTGGCCAAGCAGAGACAAAAGGCATACTATGATGCACACATAAAAGACAAGGGACTAAAAGAAGGAGACTTAGTTCTGGTCTACACCTTGAAGCAACATGCCAAGAAATTACAAAAATGTGGATATGGACCTCTAATCATCAATAGGATTTCCACTAGTGGAGCAGTTAATTTAGCTACTCTGGATGGAGATATTCTTCCTAACTACATAAGTGGATGCTGAGTAAAATGATATATGGAGCCATTGATGGATCAAATGCTAGCACGCCTCGGAGGTGCGCAAAATAGAAAGAAAAGAGGAAGAACGGATTAGAGAGGAAGCACGGCAAGAAGCCCTAGAGCGTATCAAGAAACGGAAAGAGTGGATAAGACAAAGAGATGAACGGTATCTACAAGGAGAAGAGCCTATTCCCATGGCTAACTACCAGGTTCATAAGTCCGACACGACCAATGTCAACATGTCCCAGCCTTACTTAAACCTAGGAATTGGAACAACGGAGTACCGGCTGATAGATGCCTTAATAGATTCACGAGCAGGACTCAATTGCATAAGAAATACGGTCACCCAGGATCTTCAAACGATTATGATACCCACAAAAGCACATAAGATAGGAGTAGGAGGTCAAGCTATAACATGCATTGGAGAAGCCATAGTATCCCTCCACTTAGGAAATTCAACCATGGAACAACGAGTCTTAGTGTGCAAAGATGAAGACCTAATAGAGAACTTGATCCTAGGACAAGACTGGATCATTGAGAACAAGGTAAGCATCCACCTAGCTCAAGGATACATTTCAGCCAAGATAGGGTACAAGGAAGTCTTTAGTCTATTAGGAGAAAAAAACTCTCAAGGACCAAACGTCATCAACAGTATTACGCAAAGTAGGGAAGAACAGGTAACATATGATGCCAGCACAAATCAAGTAGAAGAAGGTCTTACAGAAGAAGGGAACTCAAAATCCAAGATATCCAAAGAGAAAGAAGATTTATACTACTTGACTAGTGAACAGAAGAGAACCAAGGAAGTCAATACTCTTAAAGACTTCAACGAACAACCACGATTAGCAACCTGGAAATCCACCATCAGCTCTAGCACAATGGTTGTTGATATATTCAGGTAGTGATGTGTGTGAACACTCTAGGACCGCCGGGGCACTTTTTTCCCTCTTTAGGAGGTTTTTTTTCCCCGGCTTGTATATATGCCTATTGCCCTAATGGGCTACTTATCTTTGTACATTCTCTAGTAATACATTCAGTATTGTGTGTTTGTGCTCCAAGCTTCTTCTTCTTCCTTGTGCTGTTCGCGTGCTTCTACAGACGTCTATCTCCAACAATTGGTATCAGAGCAGGTCGTCGCTTCTTCTAGGGTGCCGTCGACACTCCTCCGTTTGCAGTCTTAGATTCGCACGAAATTTGGTGAGCATACTCAGGGTGTTTCCGAGATCAAAACATCTTCGCTTTGTGGTGCCGAAATCGCGATCTGAGCTCGTTTTGGCCTCCGAATGCACTATTGCAACGCTTGTGCAGGCTATTTCGTCCTTTTGTGCCAAAGGTATATACCAGTTTTTGTTCGCCAGTTTGAGCGTCTCGAAGTCTGCTACAGGTCTAGCAGAACTCGTCTGGGCAGTTCTGTTCAACTTTTTGAGATACTGTCAATTTTCTGCATCAAGGTATTTTAGTCACCGGCCATGGCTGAAAAGCAGCGATGTATTCTGTATGTTGGCTGTTGAGGATAAGTTGGATGGTACCAACTACCCATTATGGGCTTATATGATGCGACATGTACTGGTTGCAAAAGGATTGTGGAACATTGTGCAGGGTGTTGAAAGACGTCCTGTTACACCTGTAACGACAGGTACTGCAAATACATGTGTTGGAGCTGATGAAGATGGTGTCGAAGATGATATTCCGCAGATTCTTGTTCGTGCTGCTGTTTTTGTTGCACCTACTGCAGAGCAGATTCGTTGGGATGGCAGAGATGCCCAGGCACATGCATTGATAGCTTTGTCTATCAAACGTGCCATTATTCCTCACATTCGCTCTTGTAGAACAGCAAAGGATGCTTGGGATACACTTACCACTTTGTACCAGGCTAGGAATGAGGCTCGTGTTGCTTACCTCCGAAAACAGTTGGAGAGTGAGCACATGAATGAAGGTGATTCTATGGACAGTTTTCTTACAAAGATCAAAGACCTGAAGGAACAACTGATTTCTGCTGATGAGGTTATACCAGATAGCTCACTTGTGCAGACCGTTCTGAATGGTCTTCCTGATTCATATCAGAGTTTTGCCTCTACTCTTCGGTTGATGATGAAAGGCAATCCGAATGCCTCGTCATTTGAGGAATTAGTCTCTGTTCTATTGCAGGAAGATCAGTCCAGGCAGAACAGGTCCATTATGCGTGTTGCAGATCAAGCTTTCCTGGCTAGTCAGAAGGGCAAAGGAAAATGGAGCTCTTCTACTAGTAAGCAGAAATCTGCAAATGCTGCACAATCGAAGAACCAGGATAAAGATGAGAAGAAATCAGAAAAGCAGAAATTGTTCTGCAAGTACTGTAAAGGAAATGATCATATTATAAAGAACTGTCCAAAACTGGCTGCTAAAGAGGCAAAGAAGAAAGAGGCTAGAATGGTTGTTGCAGAGGCCTCTACACCAAAAACAGAGTCTGCAAATCTTGTGCAGGAAGAAGAATGGGCGTTTACTACTGTCTGCAGTTTTGACCCATCTTCTCATGATCAGTGCATGTCTGCAGTAGACTCAGATGTTTGGTACTTTGACAGTGGGGCGACCAAACATATTACCTCGCAGCGCAGTTTCTTCTCTTCACTCGAGCCTGCCCCTATAGGGAATACTGTCACATGCGCCAATAACTCCTCTTATCCTATTATGGGAGTTGGTAAGATCATTCTGACTACTGCTGATGGTAGTTCTTTCACTTTGTCAGATGCTTTATTTGTGCCAGGGATCAAAAAGAACCTGTTATCAGTTTCTGCATTAGCCAAGATTGGCTTGGTTGTAAAATTCGTTGATGACAGGTGTATAGTCCATGATCTCTCAAATGGCGATGTGATTATTGCTTTTGGCATTTTATGTCGTGGGCTGTATAAGCTCATAGACTATGAAAGATCTATGAATGATTCGGCATGTGCAGTTCATGATTCTCAGGCTATGTCAGATGCAAAGCTTTGGCATGCACGCTTTGGTCATCTGAATTTTGCTAGTTTGTTATGCCTGCAGAAATCTGAAATGGTGTCCTCTTTGCCCAAACTTGAGGCACCTGGAAAACATGTTTGTGAAGGCTGTATTTTGGGCAAAATGCAGCATTCTTCCTTTCGAAAAGATGGTTCAGTTCGGGCTACGTAGAAATTGCAGCTTGTACATAGTGATGTCTGTGGTCCTATGCAGACACCCTCTTTTGGAAATTACCTTTACTTCATGACTTTCATTGATGATTTCTCCAGGCATGCATGGGTATATCCACTCAAAGCAAAGTCCGAAGTGTTCATGTGCTTCAAACAGTTTTTGGTTTTGGCTGAAAATCTGTCAGCATGTAAAATGGGCACCCTCCATTCTGATCGAGGGGGGGAATATATGTCTTCAGATTTTAATGCATTTCTGGCTGAACGTGGGATAAAACACCAATGTACAGTGCCGTATACACCTCAACAGAATGGAGTCACTGAACGAAAGAACAGGTCACTCATGGAGATGGCGAGGTGCATGGTCAAAAGTTAGGCTTTACCACATAGTTTCTAGCTTGAGGCTGTCATGTGTGCAGCATATGTATTGAACAGGTGTCCCACTAAAGCGTTGCAGTCTATCACTCCATATGAGGCTTGGCATGACCGCAAGCCATCTGTTGCTCATCTGCATGTTTTTGGTTGTTTGGCATATGCATTAGTGCCTGAACAACATCGTAGAAAATTGGATGATAAGGCAGTAAAATGTATTTTTGTTGGGTACAGTTCTGAAAGTAAAGGCTATCATCTGTATCATCCACAGACTAAACGCATTCTGGTTAGCCGTGATGTTGTCTTTGTGGAAGATGCTATTCAGCCATTGCTTTCATGTACTAAGGAGACATCTGTTAGCTTCAAAGACATGTATGATACTTTGATGCCTCTTTTTACAGGTGGACAAGCTAGTGCTGGTCCTAATGAAGCAACTTCTCAGCCTTTGTAGGTTTCATATGATGATGCAGATCATTCCATTTCTGATGCAGATTTACATGATGCACTTGTTGATGAGAGAGCTGATATTGAGCAGGCAAAAACTATGCGAAAATGGTTGGTGCAGACTTTGCGTGACAGCAAATTAGATGCACCTTTGTCATATCGTACTCGTTCAGGCTCTCATAGTGCCTCCTTTGCATCAGATTGCTATGCTATGGCTGCATCTAGTCTCTGTGATGAGAATGAGCCTGTTTCTTTTGATGAAGCACAAAATTTAGAAAATTGGTTGGCTGCTATGCAATCTGAATATGATGCTATAATGAAGAATGGTACATGGTCTTTATGTGACTTGCCTCCTGGCAAGAAGGCCATTGGCACTAAGTGGGTATACAAGCTGAAGCGTAAACCTGATGGTACAGTTGACAGGTATAAGGCTAGGCTTGTTGCAAAGGGTTATGCACAGGAAAGAGGCATTGATTTTGATGAGACCTTTGCACCTACATGCCGTATGACTACTGTTCGGAGCATTTGTGCACTTGCAGCCCATCATGGTTGGAATGTACATCAGTTGGACATTAAAACAGCATTTCTGAATGGTGACTTGCATGAAGAAGTGTATGTTTTTTAGCCCCGTGGCTTTGTGCAGAAAGGGCATGAAAACCAGGTTTGCAGGTTAAAGAAGGCATTATATGGTTTAAAGCAAGCACCACGTGCTTGGTATGAGAAGATACATGCCTATCTGATTGCACATGGTTTTGAGAACAGTCCAACTGAAAGCACCTTATATGTTAAACGTGCTAATGATGTGCTTCTGATCATTGTTGTCTATGTTGATGACATGCTGGTCACTGGTCCTATTGAGACACATATTGATGATTTTAAGGCTGATTTGCATGTCTCATTTGAGATGTCTGATTTGGGGCATTTGCATCACTATTTGGGCATTCAGTTTATGCACGTTGATGGTGGAATGGCTTTGTGTCAAACGAAATATATTGACACATTATTGCAACGTTTTGGCCTTGAAGACTGTAAGCCTATTGCCACTCCTATGGAGACAGGTTTACGATTGAGTCTTCATGATGCTGGAGATGCATTTGATGCTGTTCTCTATCAGCAGGCTGTTGGATGCTTGATTTACTTATGCATTACTCGGCTAGATATTCAGTTTGTTGTCTCACAGATGAGTAGGTTTATGCATTGCCCAGGAGTCACGCATCGGAAAGCGGTTAAGCGCATCTTTCGCTACTTGAGTGGTACTCGGCTACTTGGGTTGTTTTATCCCAAGGGGGGATCACTACCGCCAGATTTGCATGCTTTTTCTGACTCAGACTGGGATGGTTGCTATGACACTCGTGTGTCCACCAGTGGTTTTTGCTTCATGCTTGGTAGCTCATGTATATCTTGGTTGAGCAAGAAGCAGCCTAGTGTGGCCATTTCCAGTTGTGAGGCTGAGTATAGGGCAGCTTTCACAGCGACTGTTGAGTGTGTGTGGATCAGACGCCTTATGGCTGATTTGGGTGTTGGCCAGTCTTCTTCCACCACCATCTTCACTGACAGTCAGAGCGCATTGACAATTGCGAGGAACCCTGTGTTCCATGCTCGCACTAAGCACATTGAGGTGCATTATCACTATGTCAGGGAGAGGTTCTCTGCTGGGGAGATCAGCTTGGCATATGTGCCCACGCAGGAGAACATTGCAGACCTTTTCACGAAGGCTCTGCCTCGGGAGAAGTTTGAAGCTTTCCGCAAAGCTTTGGGCTTACTTCCTTTTGTGGAGTGATTTCCACATAGCTTGGCACTTCCTTATACATGAGTGCCAGCTCCTTGTTCACCGCATCACTCCCAGGGGGGATTTGTTGATATATTTAGGTAGTGATGTGTGTGAACACTCTAGGACCGCCGGGGCACTTTTTTCCCTCTTTAGGAGGTTTTTTTCCCCCGGCTTGTATATACGCCTATTGCCCTAATGGGCTACTTATCTTTGTACATTCTCTAGTAATACATTCAGTATTGTGTGTTTGTGCTCCAAGCTTCTTCTTCTTCCTTGTGTTGTTTGCGTGCTTCCACAGACGTCTATCTCCAACAATGGTGAGAACCACATTAAGAAGCTCCAGGTCCTTAATGTCAATCCGCGGAAGAGATAGGAGTGATATGAAGATCGTGAATATGAGATGAAGTGAGAGTGATGGTGAGAAGCATAGAGATGCACACACACATACACATACACACACACAATGAAGAGACAAGCAAGACATAATGGAAGGTAGGAAATCAACTCTATTACTCAAGAACACTCTTACAAGCTCAAGCTCACTCTAGCTCATACAAGTCTACACTAGCTAACCTCAAAAATGAGCTCTCTAGCTCTTTTTATGGATTATAGACTAGTTTTGACTGGTTTGACATATAGTGATTGGCATAGTTAAAAAATAGGTTCTAGGTGCTATTTGAAAGGGTAAACAGTGTCTAAAAATGACCAAAATTGGTACGCTCATTCTACCTAAGCTCCTCAAGCTCGAGAACTCCTCGGCTTGCACAAAATGGAGCTACACTTTACAAAAAGGGGTTTTTCTATATTACATATGGTACAAAAAGTGATGAAAATCACTGTTGAGTGTTTGAAAAAGTAATATAAAACATATTTGTTTGAAAAAATGATCGGACTGACTCCCTGCTACTTCCTTATGCTCTATCTTCACATGCTTCCTCGTCTTCTATGCCTGTGACTGCTGCCAACACCCCCTCCCTCTCGCTTCTGTCGTCCTCGACAGAACCTTGTTGTGAGGTCTGTCGGATATAATTCTGGAGTAGTTCCTAAGCGAGGGTGTGTTCTGATATGCAAATTCCTCGGGCCATATCTGCCTCAAGTTTCTCCCAATCAATGGGCTGCGGTTCATCTGATGGTGGGAGTCGATAATGCGTGGAATATACCATCTGTTCACAGGCAAATAACTGCAAGAGGTGTGTAGGCCTGCTGATGAACACCTCTGAATGGTATTCCCAGGAACCGGTTGTGAACATTTCTTCGAAGGTCTACTTATAGCACGTTGGTAAGTATTTAATTTGACAGTGCTAGGCGTAACACACCCGGAGCGATGGTGTCGTACTCATGTCATATGCTAGATCTAGATTGCCATGCTCAAAACCCGGGGTGTTCACATGTGGTGCCTTGACGTGATGGAAGACTTTGAATACCATCTGCATAATGTCAAATATCTTGACAGTCATGTGCGCTGCTACATCATCCATATATTTTAAGCAAGGGAGCCAGTGATGAATCGTTGCCATCATGTATCCAACTGTTGGTGGTCCGGTGGGTGGGGTGAAATATGGGTAATGAAGCCAATCCTGGCATTGCTTGTTGTTCTGTACTTTAATGGCAAATGCATTCCAGGAGTGACAATGTGGCACTCGTCCCCAACATGGGTTGTACTTTAAGTGTAGTGGTGCCTTGACCCAAGTAATCATCATCTTTGGATATGCTTGTAATAAATCCTTGCGCCAATCTAGTTGATAGATCTCTCCTCACTGCGCATCTAGTGGCAAATCTTCCGGCTCGAATTGAGTTGCGTGGGAGGGCTTTTTGCCTGTTTCTTTTTCTATGGCCAGCTGATATTCCGCCATTAACATAAAATAAGGCTTGTATTGTAGCTTATGCCCAAATATGTATCTGCGAGGGGCCAAATGAGCAAAGCAGGGAGACCGTAAAATGCATTCTTCAATCATTGCCATTGCGTGTAACTGCGCCTCTACCCTTGCTGAGTGGGTTCTTCCAAGTTCTTCAATCGTCTTCATCCATGCAAGAGTTGGAAGTTCGAAAGTCGTATAGCCTTCAGCCGTGACTCGTCTGCCTAGGATGGGTTGGGGTTCATATGCTTCTTCAAAAGTTTCCTCCACCGGAATGGTTACTATTTCTTCCTCTGTTGGTAGTTCCGGCGGGGAGTCTGGCCTGGGGGGTGCTTCATATATGGCTATCTGTGATTGAAGAGTTGATACCTGGGCCCCTAATGCGGTGAGTTCCTCGATGATGTCAAGAGATGGGTCCACAGGAGCTGGTAGTCCTTGTGGTACAGGTGCTCTTAACTGCAATATCTTGTGTTCTTCTTTGAGCTTCTAGAACTCCTCCAACCCTGCATTGGGCTTTTGGATTAAGGAGTGATTAGTGATGGACCAATGAGAGGAGGGTGGTGGACATAGTCTATAGCCTATAAATCACTAGGCTGAAGGGGGATGAGGGGACATGATTCCCCTATGTTCAGGTTTTGCCTCTATAGAGAGAAAGGAATCTCGTAACTTACCTGGGGCCAAAAATTCAAAATTTTCAAAAAGTTATAAAACTCATCATAACACCATTTAATGGTCCCCCAACCACTTTTTAGGATCAAAAGTGCTATTTTTGGGTTCTAAATCAAAATCCGTGCATGAACTGAAGTGAAAAAAGTGACTTTTTCAGAAATAACTCAAAATGCAACTTTCTCCCTCCAAAACCTCACATTTTCATACCCAGGTCCCAAAAAGTCATCTCTTTCCACTACTTTCTCTCCCTAGCACACCATTGCAGCTCTTGCATCTCCATTTCTTTCTCTGGGCATCATATTCTTTGAATTCCTATTATCACTTCCAGAGCCTGAACTCCAATGGAGAAACCTAAATCTCATAGACGTCCAAAAGATGAGGTTATCACGATAAAATGTCACAATATCAAGGCTACAGAAGGATTTTGGTTAGGAAAGGAGTTCTGCAAAGGTGCATGGGTGTTCATTCAACCCTCTGGTGTTGGTCCTCACCATGTGAGAGATCTTGGAAACTTGGATCTTCATTGGAAAGGGAAGTTATTAGGCTTCAAAAAGCTCAAAAATGGTGAAACTGTTGCCATTGTACAACATGTGTTCACAATGTCAACCATGAAATTGGAAAACTCAAACAAAATGAGATATCCTATCAACTGTAAGTACTACTCATTGACTTTTGTCCAAATTTCATAATATACCTAGCTAAGTTGTGGTGTGTTTTGTTGTAGACATATTTCCTTCTACCTTGGTGGAAGAACAACCACTTCATAGTCTTACAGGTACTTTCCAAGCATTGCATGCAGATGTTGGGTTGATAGTCTTTCCAAAAGCCCGTCTTGCTCAGCTATTACGTGAGAGAGTTTTCTTTTACACACATACATATGTTGTACCCTCTTCATCAAATGATTTTGGCAGGTTAGAGATGATTGAGGTAGATTCTCTCTTAAAGCTCGAGTGGCCGCAACCTGATGTATGGACATTAACATCTTTGAAGCATAAGATGGTGATGGACATACACAACTCTTTGAAATTTACAAGAGTTTCAAGATCTATAGGATTACATTGGTGTGTTCCTGCTCATTGTTTTGTACATTTATTTCAAATATTCACAATTCTAGAGACTTCAACAATGTTCATGTTAAAAGATATCACATATGAGCAGGTAGAGGGTTTGCTAGGTGAAAATTGGGGACTTGTAGAATGATGCACCAAAGGGGATAGATACATTTGTAAAATTGGTGCAACAGGCATAGGATTTCGATACTTGAAACATCGTACTTCATTGTACATTAGATTCTATTATGATCGTTGGATGTGTAAACTTGGTGAATGGATACCATTACAAAGTTCAGAGGGTTTTTTAATTTCATTTGAAATTAAGATAAATCTACCCAACAACAAAATGGAAGTTATTTCAGTAAATCATCATTGGACTCTCGCCAACGTGAGAGAACATCTAGTAATCATGGGATTTGAGGATCTGAATCAATCAAAGTTCAGAATACAAGGGCATAAGGTAAGTAGCATATGGTATTTTTTCTTTTATTTATACAAATTCTTACACTCAATTTTCTTCATTTAAAGTTTTCTATTTGTCTGCAGATTGGTAAGAGGTTGGAGGATAAAATTAAAGTCCTTCTTGAATGGAGTGTGGATGGAACTCAACTTTCATTGTCATAGCTCAAGAACCATTTGAGTGCTACAGTGTACACACAACCTATGTTCCATTTATAATCCTTTGTCTGCAACAATGTATTTAACATGCAAGACATGTAGCATGTAAATTTTTTTGATCTCAATATGATGTACAATTTGCCAAATCTTTGGTTTTTCCAATGGCAATTTATTATAATTTTAAAGTTCTGAGAATTTATTTTTTCTACTGTGTTGTGGTGTATCTTATTCTGGTTAATGATTCTGTTCAATCTTTTTTATGAGCAAAAGTTTTTTTTCTGAGAGTTCTGTGCATGATTGTTTTATTTGAAGGTATCAATTTTAGTTTTAAAATGGGTCCCACTCACTTTAAAATTTTGAAACTACTATAAAAGCAACACTTATTCTCTCATTTCTCACTTTTGCAACCAAGAAGAGCTACAATCACTTGCAGAGCACACACACAAGCTAGCATCACACGCAATGGTTGCCGCATCCTCCAATACCCTGCAACCCAAACGTCCACGTGAACTCTTCAATGAGTTCTTGGAATCAAATGAGTTCAAAGGTCAAAACCACTTGTATGACCTACTGTCTAGAGTCCCTGATCTAGACAAAACAATTCAACTGAACTCTAATGTGCTCAAGGAAATCATAGAGTTCCTTGAGTACTACATCTTGCATTTCTCTATAGAAATACCACCTTATGAGGGTAAATGGGTCCCATGTGACCTTCTACTCTACATACACAGAGGTGATGAATCCTTCATGAAGCGCCTTAAGCACTTCATGGCAATTGCTGAAACTGCAGGGCACTTACTAGATGACTCTGTGCCATTAGTAAAAAAAACTTAACAAAAAGAAGAGGATGGGTACAAAGTACCTATCCTACATTGCAACAACACTTGTTGAGCTCCCCAACCTTGTCACTGGGGGTTTTGTTAAGGAGAAGAATGAGCCTCAAACAGAGGCCATAAATTTTGCCAAAGAAAGCATTACAATCCACCAAGAATTTCTTGGTGGTGTTGAGGATAAACTACGGGTGCAATCAAGCATGGAGGAGGCCCCCCCTTCAAATCTCAACCCCTTTGAGCCCACATTACCAGAGGTGGAACTTGAATATCTCTCCAGCATCGTTGTGGATAGAGAGGAATTTATTTTGCTTCATGACATTGAGAAGGCATTTGGTCTACGTCTAGATGAATGTTTGAGTATTTTCTCCACAATGTCAGATGTTCCACTTGACAACACATCTGACATACTTGAAAAGAAGTCAATCCCACTTGGGGATTCTATGGCAAACACCATAGCAATGGTGTGTGCTGATATTTTAAATGATGACAACAATTCTACTACGGAGGAGGAGTTCAGTGCAACACGGGAGAGGATAATGAAGCAAAAAATTCCTACATCCCCTGTAGCAGAGCAGAGTGGCATGACCCACTCTAGCATTGATCTTGATGCCCCTGGAAGAGAGGAGGAAGAAGACAAGCTTCATGATGTAAGTGGTAATTGAATTAAATAAATGGATAATTTAAGTTAACATTGTAAGAGCTTGAATTCTCATTTTTTCTTAACAGGAAGCAATTGAGCTCGACAAGTTCGAGGCAAGATCTGGTGGGGATCGAGCTTCTGGTGGGAGTGGTGCATCCTTGGCAAACTACATCAGAAAGTTGCCAAAGGATGATTTTGTTATCATACACAAAGACTACAATCCGGATGGGCACTTCATGACTTGGTGCTTGAAGGCCCTTAGCAAGATTTTGTGTTTATGTACAATTACCCAAGGCACTAATTGTGTCATTTTGGTTAGGAAATCCTTAGTTGTAACTACATTAGGACTTAATTTTAGAGGAAAAGTATTAGGGCAAATAGGTATCGCCATGGGTCTTGGAATGCAAGAACCCCATGTAATATCAAGATCTATATTGACTTACCAGCTGCCTCAATCTCTTCAAAGGAGAAAGAAAGTTGTAGAGAAATTGAAGGCAGTTGAGAAATGATGTAATGTCTTGATAATACAAACTTTTTTTTCATCATTTGTCTAGTCTTGTATATGAATGTGCTAAAAAATTGAACTTATCTTCTCTCCACAATTTGTATATAATTTGAAGTCTTTGTATTGTCCTTTGGTCCTTTGTATAATTATATGCATAAAAAAGGCCAAAAAAGCCCCAGCCACAGAAACGCGGGAAACAGCCCTGCAAAAAATTTGTAGGGCTGTTTCCCGCGTTTTTGTGGGTGGGACTTTTTTGGCCTTATCTAGTGTTTTTAGGTGCTACAAAACATAGGAAAGTATGTAATTCCACATTTTCACTTGGTTTTGGTAGAATCAAGACCAAAGGTTACCAGTAGGGTATAACCTTAGCTTTAACTAGATCAAAGATCTCATCCATACCTTTTATGCATACAATGATTACCTGTAGTGTATAACCTCTTAATTACTAGACCATTACATCTCTACCATACCTTTTATGCTTACACAAGACCAAATAATGCAAAAAAACCCCAGCCACAGAAACTCGGGATTTAGCCGTGCAAAAATTTTGCAGGGTTGAATCTCGCGTTTCTGTGGCTGGGGGTTTTTTGGTATGAAAAGGACATGTGGAACATCAATAGGTAGAAAAGGAACATATCTAGTCACAAAACAATAGGCAAATGCATGCATGTTTAACTGAATCCATATATAACTGACTGAAAGAGAGAGAGAATGAGAGAAAAAGAAGAGACAAAGAATATAGGTTAAAACAAAATTTTCTATTATCCATTGTATTACATCGCAAAGTAGGCCTATCATAGGATATAATATACACATCATGGGTTATTTCCTCTAATTCTTCTTGCTAGTTGAATGTCTTTCAGTTGTATGGTTACTCTCTTGGCATGGATAGCACAGAGGTTAGAGTCCTCAAGCATGGAGATGAGGTAGGCCTCAGCTGCCTCTTGAAGTGCTTCAAGTGCTATCCCTTGTATTCGTAGACCTATTGGAGATAGACGTCTGCGAAAGCACGCGAACAGCACAAGGAAGAAGAAGATGCTTGGAGCACAAACACACAATACTGAATGTATTACTAGAGAATGTACAAAGATAAGTAGCCCATTAGGGCAATAAGCGTATATACAAGCAGGGGGAAAAAACCTCCTAAAGAGGGGAAAAAGTGCCCCGGCGGTCCTAGTGTGTTCACACACATCACTACCTAAATATATCAACAAATCCCCCTTGGGAGTGATGCGGTGAACAAGGAGCTGGCACTCATGTATAAGGAAGTGCCAAGCTATGTGGAAATCACTCCACAAAAGGAAGTAAGCCCAAAGCTTTGCGGAAAGCTTCAAACTTCTCCCTAGGCAGAGCCTTCGTGAAAAGGTCTGCAATGTTCTCCTGCGTGGGCACATATGCCAAGCTGATCTCCCCAGCAGAGAACCTCTCCCTGACATAGTGATAATGCACCTCAATGTGCTTAGTGCAAGCATGGAACACAGGGTTCCTCGCAACTGCCAATGCGCTCTGACTGTCAGTGAAGATGGTGGTGGCAGAAGACTGGCCAACACCCAAATCAGCCATAAGGCATCTGAGCCACACACACTCAACAGTCGCTGTGAAAGCTGCCCTATACTCAGCCTCACAACTGGAAGTGGCCACAGTAGGTTGCTTCTTGCTCAACCAAGATATACATGAGGTACCAAGTATGAAGCACAAACCACTGGTGGACACACGAGTGTCATAGCAACCAGCCCAATCTGAGTCAAAAAAAGCATGCAAATCTGGCGGTAGTGATCCCCCCTTGGGATAAAACAACCAAGTAGCCGAGTACCACTCAAGTAGCGAAAGATGCGCTTAACTGCTTTCCAATGCGTGACTCCTGGGCAATGCATAAACCTGCTTATCTGTGAGACAGCAAACTGAATATCTGGCCGAGTAATGCATAAGTAAATCAAGCATCCAATAGCCTGTTGATAGAGAACAACATCAAATGCATCTCCAGCATCATGAAGACTCAATCGTAAACCTGTCTCCATAGGAGTGGCAATAGGCTTACAGTCTTCAAGGCCAAAACGCTGCAATAATGTGTCAATATATTTCGTTTGACACAAAGCCATTCCACCATCAACATGCATAAACTGAATGCCCAAATAGTGATGCAAATACCCCAAATCAGACATCTCAAATGAGGCATGCAAATCAGCCTTAAAATCAGCAATATGTGTCTCAATAGGACCAGTGAGCAGCATGTCATCAACATAGACAACAATGATCAGAAGCACATCATTAGCACGTTTAACATATAAGGTGCTTTCAGTTGGACTGTTCTCAAAACCATGTGCAATCAGATAGGCATGTATCTTCTCATACCAAGCACGTGGTGCTTGCTTTAAACCATATAATGCCTTCTTTAACCTGCAAACCTGGTTTTCATGCCCTTTCTGCACAAATCCACGGGGCTGAAAAACATACACTTCTTCATGCAAGTCACCATTCAGAAATGCTGTTTTAATGTCCAACTGATGTACATTCCAACCATGATGGGCTGCAAGTGCACAAATGCTCCGAACAGTAGTCATACGGCATGTAGGTGCAAAGGTCTCATCAAAATCAATGCCTCTTTCCTGTGCATAACCCTTTGCAACAAGCCTAGCCTTATACCTGTCAACTGTACCATCAGGTTTACGCTTCAACTTGTATACCCACTTAGTGCCAATGGCCTTCTTGCAAGGAGGCAAGTCACATAAAGACCATGTACCATTCTTCATTATAGCATCATATTCAGATTGCATAGCAGCCATCCAATTTTCTGAATTTTGTGCTTCATCAAAAGAAACAGGCTCATTCTCATCACAGAGACTAGATGCAGCCATAGCATAGCAATATGATGCAAAGGAGGCACTATGAGAGCCTGAACGAGTACGATATGACAAGGGTGCATCTAATTTGCTGTCACGCAAAGTCTACACCAGCCATTTTGGCATAGTTTTTGCCTGCTCAATATCAGCTCTCTCATCAACAAGTGCATCATGTAAATCTGCATCAGAAATGGAATGATCTGCATCATTATATGAAACCTGCAAAGGCTGAGAAATTGCCTCATTAGGACCAGCACTAGCCTTTCCACCTGTAAAAAGAGGCATCAAAGTATCATACATGTCTTTTGAGGTAACAGATGTCTCCTTAGTACATGAAAGCAATGGCTGAATAGCATCTTCCACAAAGACAACATCATAGCTAACCAGAATGCGTTTAGTCTGTGGATGATACAGATGATAGCCTTTACTTTCAGAACTGTACCCAACAAAAATACATTTTACTGCCTTATCATCCAATTTTCTGCGATGTTGTTCAGGCACTAATGCATATGCCAAACAACCAAAAACACGCAGATGAGCAACAGATGGCTTGCGGTCATGCCAAGCCTCATATGGAGTGATAGAATGCAACGCTTTAGTGGGACACCTGTTCAGTACATATGCTGCACACATGACAGCCTCAAGCCAGAAACTATGAGGTAAAGCCTGACTTTTGACCATGCACCTCGCCATCTCCATGAGTGACCTGTTCTTTCGTTCAGCAACTTCATTCTGTTGAGGTGTATACGGCACTGTACATTGGTGTTTTATCCCACGTTCAGCCAGAAATGCATTAAAATCTGAAGACATATATTCCCCCCTCGATCAGAACGGAGGGTGCCCATTTTACATGCTGACAGATTTTCAGCCAAAACCAAAAACTGTTTGAAGCACATGAACACTTCGGACTTTGCTTTGAGTGGATATACCCATGCATCCCTGGAAAAATCATCAATGAAAGTCACGAAGTAAAGGTAATTTCCAAAAGAGGGTGTCTGCATAGGACCACAGACATCACTATGTACAAGCTGCAAATTCTGCGTAGCCCGAACTGAACCATCTTTTGGAAAGGAAGAACGCTGCATTTTGCCCAAAATACAGCCTTCACAAACATGTTTTCCAGGAGCCTCAAGTTTGGGCAAAGAGGAAACCATTTCAGATTTCTGCAGGCGTAGCAAACTAGCAAAATTCAAATGACCAAAGCGTGCATGCCAAAGCTTTGCATCTGACATAGCCTGAGAATCATGAACTGCACATGCCGAATCATTCACAGATCTTTCATAGTCTATGAGCTTATACAGCCCATGACATAAGATGCCAGAAGCAATAATCACATCACCATTTGAGAGATCATGGATTGTACACCTGTCATCAACGAATTTCACAACCAAGCCAATCTAGGCTAATGCAGAAACTGATAACAGGTTCTTTTTGATCCCTGGCACAAATAAAGCATCTGACAAAGTGAAAGAACTACCATCAACAGTAGTCAGAATGATCTTACCAACTCCCATAACAGGATAAGAGGAGTTATTGGCGCATGTGACAGTATTCCCTGTAGGGGCAGGCTCGAGTGAAGAGAAGAAACTGCGCTGCGAGGTAATATGTTTGGTAGCCCCACTGTCAAAGTACCAAACATCTGAGTCTACTAAAGACATGCACTGATCATGAGAAGATGGGTCAAAACTGCAGACAGTAGTAAACGCCCATTCTTCTTCCTGCATTTGCAGACTCTGTTTTTGGTGTAGAGGCCTCTGCAACAACCATTCCAGCCTCTTTCTTCTTTGCCTCTTTAGCAGCCAGTTTATGACAGTTCTTTATAATATGATCATTTCCTTTACAGTACTTGCACAACAATTTCTGCTTTTCTGATTTCTTCTCATCTTTATCCCGGTTCTTCGATTGTGCAGCATTTGCAGATTTCTGCTTACTAGTAGAAGAGCTCCATTTTCCTTTGCCCTTCTGACTAGCCAGGAAAGCTTGATCTGCAACACGCATAATGGACCTGTTCTTCCTGGACTGATCTTCCTGCAACAGAACAAAGACTAATTCCTCAAATGACAAGACATTCGGATTGCCTTTCATCATCAACCGAAGAGTAGAGGCAAAACTCTGATATGAATCAGGAAGACCATTCAGAATGGTCTGCACAAGTGAGCTATCTGGTATAACCTCATCAGCAGAAATCAATTGTTCCTTCAGGTCTCTGATCTTTGTAAGAAAACTGTCCATAGAATCACCTTCATTCATGTGCTCACTCTCCAACTGTTTTCGAAGGTAAGGAACACGAGCCTCATTCCTAGCCTGGTACAAAGTGGTAAGTGTATCCCAATCATCCTTTGCTGTTCTGCAAGAGCGAATGTGAGGAATAATGGCACGTTTGACAGACAAAGCTACCAATGCATGTGCCTGGGCATCTCTGCCATCGCAACGAATCTGCTCTAAGGTAGGTGCAACAAAAACAGCAGCACGAACAGGAATCTGTGGAATATCATCTTCGACACCATCTTCATCAGCTCCAGCACCTCTAGCACTTGTATTTGTAGTACCTGTAGTCGTAGGTGTAACAGGACGTCTTTCAACACCCTGCACAATGTTCCACAGTCCTTTTGCAACCAGTATATGTCCCATCATATAAGCCCATAATGGGTAGTTGGTACCATCCAACTTATCCTCAACAACCAACATACGGAATACATCACTGCTTTCAGCCATGGCCGGTGACTAAAATACCTTGATGCAGAAAATTGACTGTATCTCAAAAAATTGAACAGAACTGCCCAGACGAGTTCTGCTAGATCTGTAGCAGACTTCGAGACGCTTAAACTGGCGAATAGAAACTGGTATATACCTTTGGCACAAAAGGACGAAATAGCCTGCACAAGCGCTGCGATAGTGCGTTCGAAGGCCAAAACGAGCTCAGATTGCGATTTTGGCACCACGAAGCGAAGATGTTTTGATCTCCGAAACACCCTGAGTATGCTCACCAAATTTCATGCGAATCTGAGACTGCAAACGGAGGAGTGTCGACGGCGCCCTAGAAGAAGCGACGACCTGCTCTGATACCAATTGTTGGAGATAGACGTCTGCGGAAGCACGCGAACAACACAAGGAAAAAGAAGAAACTTGGAGCACAAACACAAGGGGTAATAAGCGTATATACAAGCCGGGGGAAAAAAACCTCCTAAAGAGGGAAAAAAGTGCCCCGACGGTCCTAGTGTGTTCACACACATCACTACCTAAATATATCAACAAGACCTGCTTGGTAGCTTTGTACTTCCTCTTTCACTACCCTTGCAAAAGCTCTTCATGGTATGAGTAGTTCAACGGACTTTTGGTAGTGTCGTATCTCTGCAAAAGCCCTGTAGTGCTTCCTTCGTCTTTGTGGAGCTCTTGTCTTGGGAGGTATGTTTGGCTGGCGTTGAGGTCGACGTCATCGTTGATAGTTTTTTTCTCCGATGTACACGATGTGAGGGCCCATCTTGTTGTTGATGTGGTTGTTGACTTTGCTCTCTTTCCTCCTCTATTGGTATTTGCCCTTGTCCTTGTGGAAGTGTCTTACCTCCATGTGTCACCCTATGGCTCGTTGGAATTTGCATATCATTCCATGGTGGTTGATTGCTGCTTTCCTCATTCGGGGATGACTCTTCTTCGCTATCTGGTACACTCCTTCTGTTCAACTTCTGTTTGGGTCTTGACTTGATGGGTATCCTTGTTGGTGGCTCATCATGTGAAATGGACTCTGATCGTCCTGGAGTGAAATACTCCTATCTATTGGACACTTCATTTTCTCGCACTGAATTGCTCTTAGGTGGTGTGCCATCATGTGACACAGGCACTGTGTACTTGAACCTGTGTACTTGAACCAAGAAGACTCAAGGACTTGTGCCAATGAGACTGTACCTCAATTGCCACACAAGTGCGTATAGTGGGTACTTAACACACATCTAATTGTCAATCCGATAGAACGACGTACCAAGTGTATGAAGACGTGTGCACACGTGATGGAAAATGAAGTGGTCAAGCTAGCATGCATGAGAAAAGACTAACTACCTCTCACACTCACTGAAATGCTGAAAGTGTTTGCCGCTGAGCCTCTTATAGCAGTTTTCAGAAATTCAAGGATTTCTCCCAGCTCTGAACTCCGAATATAGGCGATAGAGTAATCGTTTCGAAGCTCTCGTCGAGACGCACCTACTGAAAGTGCTTTCACTCGGTTCTGACAAATCTGCTTCAAGTTATGGCCAAAATGGTGAATGGCGGGAAGCACCCACACTCACGCCACAACTCCTACAAGCTCACACACACACTACAGCTGCTCCAAATCAAGGGGAAGGGGTAGACAACAGTCATACACCTGCATATCAAGCAACACACACACATACAAGACCAAAATGAAGATCAAAATCTGCAAGGAAGAGGCAAATTCGAAATTTCAGAAGAGCTCCTTCTTCACAATGGCAAAAAGTTTCTACAAAGAGTCACAAAGTGACTTATATACATGTGCCCTAAGTTTGGTCCTTTCACACAAGAGACCGGCACTTTATTCACTAAAAGACTAATCTCCTACTATTTTACAAGGGATATTTTACAACAACTTGGGATTATGCAACTAGAGGACTCCTCTAGTGCATTTACATGGCTTGAGGGAATTCTTGAAGACCTCGAAAAAGAAAAAATAGGCCCATCATTTTGAAAATTTTGGGACTCCACTCTTGTGTCTTTGCTCTGCAACACTCTCCCCCTCTTTGTCTCTGTCGTCCCTTGACAGGCTTTAGCTTCTCGTTGGCTGCTTGTTTAAGTCTTTTGAGTGCACCCATCCAGTGGTCGAAGAAGCAATAAGGACCGTTAGACAATTGGGTATCTTATCCGAGGTTTGTCCTTTACTTCTGTTTTTGGCTTACTTTAAGAGTTCTGAATACACGCACCCAGTGGTCGGAGAAGCAATAAGGACCGTTAGAGAATTTGTTATTTTGTCCGATCTATGTCCTTTGCTTTTGTTTTGCCCCTTGGTATTCCGTATATCACATATCTGGGTTGCTGTATTCAGTTGGGTTGCCACGCACGCCACCAGTGACCTATGTCTTGCTTGTAGTACTCTGATTTGTCCTGGTTGCAAACATGTGACCCCGTTGTATTGCTTTGAGCCTGTTTTCTTTCTTTCACCGCATAGGACCTGGATGATTCGCGTTGTTGCCTGATGCGTGCCCCTGCGGGGCTTTGGGCAGAGGGTGGTTCTTTTGTTATCATGATCTTCATTCTTTATTGAGTTGTTTTTGACTTTGATCGTCTTCTTCTTCTTTTCTTGCTTGATTCCCCTTCCACACGTCCCTCCTCCTGAACTCTGTCGTCCTTGACAGGCTTTTTGTGGCGACGTGTGTATGTTTGTATGGCCTGTTGCTCTCTTTGATTTAGCAGATTCGCGTGACACAACATGAATTCCTTCCATTGCTGAGACTTTACTTCGTCTTCTGGCGCCTCTCTATGATCAGCAAAGAAACTTGTTTCATAGGCCACCAGTCGCGCGTTCAAGTTGGAATTCATTTTGACGAAGATTTCTGAATCAATTTCAAAGAAGCTAGTGAAAAATGCTTCTTCAAAAGTTTGCATATATGTCGAAGGCAAAAACATTAAGCGAGAATAATATGCCATGATAGTTAGTCGGCTGGGAATAGTAGATAAATAAAAAATGAGTGCTTCCGATCCTTGTGTAATGCCGATGAAATTCAAAAAGGTATATTTGGCATGTTGGAACACTTTGAGTACCGTAAGCATCATGCTGAATATTTTATTTGTCATTTTTACCGCTAAATCTGGTACTGTAGCATATCTGGCAATCCAAAATTCCATAGATTTTACCATGTATTCCTCGGTCGGGTAAGTAATTATGTGGCGGACTAGGTAATAGTGGATAATTGAGCCACTGACTATTAATGCTACCCTGGCGCTGGCCTTCCCAAAATTGCGTCCAAGAGCGTCTGCGGGGCACAGGACAAAAAGATGGATTTACTTGAAGCTCATATGGTGATGCTTCCCATTGTACCCGCAGTGTAGGATTCTTTTCCAAAATTTTCCTTCTCCAAACGGGATCTGCCTTCTCAAATTCTTCCTGTGTATATGTGAAGGTATCCTGCCTGAATTGGAGGTTGTTATCCGGATCTTTATTTGCCGTAGACCTTATATAATGCCGCGTTTGTTCTTTAAGTAGACCGTATGGTACATTGAATGGTTTCAACATTTGCTCTAATTGTTTATTGTCGATTTGAGCTTCCTTCATGATCTTTATGATCTGATCTTCAAACTCAGCAGTGAGTTGGGACACCAGTAGTGCCCGTTCTGGTCGGCTCAGTTCTGCAATTTCTCGAGTGTTAGGTTCAAATTGAACCTCCTTTTTCCGCCCTTATCGGTGAATGATATGAGGGGGAGAGAGAGGACCTACCTCATTCTCCACAGTAGCCTCTGCGGACTTCGGAACTACTGGTGTCCCCTCGTGTTTCGTTTGTTCTAATTGATCCTGTAGCTATTTTATCATCTCTTTCTTTTGCTTGATTTCTTCTTGAGCCTGCAAAATTGTTGATTTATTTTTTTCTATTTCTTCAGCTACAATGGCGAGCTGATTGGCATCTTCTTTACAATGTAATAGGTATCTGTTTTCTGCTTTTTTCCATTTAGCTCGTAGAGCTGCAGTGTCTTCCATGTATCTGCGTTCCCATTCAGCTACAGTAGCTCTTTCCTCTGTTAGTGCATTTTCATACTTAGCAACTTCGTCCTCCAATTCTTTGATATTCTGTTCTGGTTGGGCTTGCATTTCAGCCGGTTGATTGCTTAGAAGTGCAGTCATAAGTTCCTTGTTGCGTTGTCTTAAGCTTTCCGCTTCCTCCATGTACACTTTGAGCTGAGATTCTAGGATTTTGCTTTGTGCACTCATTCGTGTTTTTTCAGCCTCATTCACCTCTAACTTCTTTGAGAGTTCCTGGACCCGTTCTTTCAGATTTGTATTTGCCGCCTCCAGTATGCTGTATTGTGTTTTGACTTCTTGAAGTTCCTTTTCTTGCCTCAAAACTCGTTCCTTTTCAGTTGATAACTCGATGGAAAGATTCTTAACCCAATTTCAAGATCCTTCTTCTCCCGCATGGCTTGGTCATAATCCTCGTCAGCGTCAAGCATTAGTTGCTGTGTGTCTAGTGCTGTTCTAATCATATCTTGCACCACAAGCTTGAGCTGAGCGATATCCGCATTCAGCCATGTCTTAGGTATATCCGGGATTTCTCCTGTTTGTACATCTTTTCCTTTATCTACGTGGATCGTTTCGTTGTGTGGTTGTCTGATCTGTAGTTGGACTTGTTGTTGTTCTTCGTCTTTATCCACATCAATAGTTTTAGTGGCACTCCCTTGAAATGTACATCCATGGATGAAGGCTCTGCGACAACTCTAGTGGGCGTGAACGGTTCCTTCTTCTGTTCTATCTTCCTGCGTCTCCTTCTTGGGTATCTTCATGGATACATTTCGAGGTGGTGTGGCCTCCTTGATTTGAATGTTGGAACTTTCATTAAGTTTTAAAGTATGCTAACCTTCCATTTTTGCTTCCTTGCTTCTGGTACTTTGATCAACCTTCGTTGTGTGATCCTCCTGCTTGAGGTCTTTTTGTTCTTCGTTATAGTTCACTTCATTCAATTCCTCCCATTGTCCGTCATCTTTTGATTCGCTTTGAATATCTATATCCAATAACGAAGTATTGGGCTTCTCTTGGCCGTCCGATCCAGAACTAGAGTTATCTAGGCCTATTTCCCGATATCTATGGACTTTTGTGAGTTTGCTCTTTGTTTCTCTTGCTTGTTCTGACTACTGATAATGATGACCTTGTACTGGAAGATTGATTTGCCCTCCTGTGTACTGATGAGTCTCTTCCAGGGCTTTAGCTAAGTCTTCTTCCGTTATTTGCTTCTGTCCTTCAACAGTAGTTTTTGGGAGTACATGTATCCTTTTGGTTGTTGGTGCGTCCTCCTCCGCTTGCTTGGCCTCCCGGAGTCTTTTCGTGCCTCTCATTCTGGTTGAGAGCTAGTTTCTGCCACTTCCACGATTTTTGCTCCTTTTTCTTTTTTGGCACAGTGGCGACTTTGACATACCTAGCCATATCATTTGAAGACGGCATTTCCTGCAAATGCTCTGTTATGCCCAAAGCGTGGTAAATCAAGATAGTCAAGGCCACACTGCCATTAGAAACTTCTTATTATTCCATTGCTTTTTTAGCCTCGAATAGTCTTTCCTGGATATATGGTGTCAAATTGATTTGATTCCCGATTTGCTTAATGGCATGGGAGAGTAGTTGGACAATAATTTTCTGTGGTGCCGTGTATCGATTCATGTTGGGGAAGCAGAAATGTTGATGAATTAGTCTGACTTCCTCTTCTATATCAACTCTGTTAATGTCAACAAAAGTGCGTGTCTTTGCTCCATAACTTTCTTCTTTTATCGTTGTGACACCGTCCTTTTCCCATCCAAATGCTTCCTTGATCAATTCATGTGTGAATTGAATAATTACCCATTCTCCTCCTTATCCATAACTCTGGCTTCTGGCACCAGTGGATCATGTAGTGCAGGCT